>JAWNNM010002464.1:0-433371 GCA_035044965.1 Lordiphosa andalusiaca | reverse complement strand
CAAGTTTGTACATGGAGAGTCAAGCCAAGGCAAAAAGAGTCCTTCGATTGCGTGGAACTCATCAACTGCAAGTGACAGGCTTTGTGGTTTTGCGTCTAGATAAAGAACTCGCCTGACAAGCTCAAATGTCATTTTGTGGACTTGTCTTATGAGACTCGGGGACTCAAAGACAAAACAGCGCTGACTTAAGCCTCAAAGACGTAGTTGGAAAGGGGGATGTACGTAAGATCCTAGACATATCACAAACAAAAGCATTTTGATTCAAAACAAATCATTTTTCTATATACAAATCTTGCTTCTTTCAAAAATCATAAATCATTGGCCGCGTTCAGCAGAAGAACTTGCTCCCTGATCAATCATACATTTTCACTGATCTTTTTGCTGAACTCCAGTGATACGACTTGATTATGGGATTCATGTATCGAGGAAATAATTCGCTCCTCTAAAGTAATACTACCACAGTTGTAATACTATCCACAGCCACAGTTGTAAATGTATATCGATAGGCTTTTTTCGATACCGATAAGAGTATCTTGGTTCATTTTGTGCATTTAATTTAATAATAAGTTTTTTCTTCCATTTCGGCGCAGCTTTAATAAATTGTCTTTTAAACATTTTGTCCACTTCGTTCAGCAGAAACTTATCGATGCTTATTGTTTTTCTGATACCTGCTCAGCAATGAATCCTTATGCTAAACGTGGCCATAGATTTGTAGGGGATCAGCCTCCAATGGTTGGCCAGTTCAAGGTGGGTTTGAATTCTACGGAATGTTACAAGCTAATGTCGACTTCACCGTTGCCTTATTTCAGCAATTTTTTTCCACAGGTCGCATACTTTGTAGCGTTTTTTCAGAATTTACTTATTTTTTTATGGTAAAAAGGTATTATCCTTCAAAACGCCAGTTATTTTGATAGTGCCAGAGTGATAATAGACAGATTTCAATCTTGGTACCAATAAGGGTATCATATCAGTTGCCTTTTGGGAACGGCTTAAGAAGTCAAATATGTGTTAACCTTTACCCAACTGCAAAGGATCATGGGCAGCCTAGCGATAACTGTATCCGGTTGATTGAGGGTCAACCAAGCTCTTGCAGAAATCAGTCTTAATACAAACGGGGAAGTTTCCCGGAAATAGGTATATGAGGTGAATGAGGTGGGGCGTCAGTATTGCAGCAGCACTAGCAAAGTCACTAGCACTAAGCATTTATATCGGGGATGCGTTCGGGTGTCAACATTGGGTCGCTGGGGGTCCAGGCATCACGCAAGGAATGAAACCAAAAAAATTGCAGTTTGAATACTCTATATATAAGTGCTTAGTGCCTTTGATAGTGCCGCTACACTACTGAAGCTCCTATATAAGTGCTAAGTGGCATTAGCTACGCCCAAGTCACCCGATCGAACTCAGGTGGGCGTAATTTCATTGGTAAAAAGTACCGAGCTGATGCTCAATGTTGTAAAGCACTTGTTTTTTCTACTGGGCTACAAATGTTCTTGCCCATCGTCTGTACTATGACATGGTAACTAGTTCTCGTGAGCGCTTGATAGTCGTGTGAGCTTTGATGCAGATGTGCGTCAGTTCAATTTCGAGGTTCTGGGTCCCATTCTCAGTAAAGTTATATAAGAAGAAATTTTAAGAAATCTTATAATCAATCACTTTTTGGAATAAAATGAAGGTGTGGGTAGGTGGTCGCGTTAGTCGTGTCCTGCTTTGCTTCTCCTTCCTTTAGTCAGTGCTTTGGATTGAAGTGAGCCCGTATTGCTTGACTTGTCGTTCAATGTAGGCCTATGTCTGGAAACTTCGTCAGTCTTTTGGTATCTTGTCAGAGATCACCCCTTAATCTCGTTTGGCCCATTTGCAAGAAAAGATTTACAGGAGCTATGCTGATAATGAAGCAATCCTTCTTTCTCTACGACTGAAGTGAAGGATCAGTGTGGACTGTATGCAGCTGGGTCAGTGTTCGAATATTGATTCAGTCTTCATGTACCAAAAGTACAGAGAGTATATCAAGCTTGTGCTTGACAGCAAGAAGGAAGCATCTCCGATTCCATATAGTATATATATTATTGATCAACATCAACTGTCGAGTCGATATTTCCATGCCATTCTCTCTGTTTGAACGCACAGAGCTCAGAGATTGTAGGAGCTAGAGGGAGCAGACAGATCCACGGCATTGCAATTTGGAAAACAGGCAATCTTTATAAATCTTTATTTCGTAACTACCCTACATATTTAGTAAACAGTATTGTTAATCGATCCGCCGAAGGAATGGTGAAGGTCGGATGAACGGACGTCGAGTTATAGTGCACAGAAAAAAAAGGTCTGAAATCAATCCGAAACTAGATGGAAAACAGCGTAGTCCCGGAGCAGGCTTCAATTGATCCTTATTCTTGGGATTAATAAAAAAGTGGGAATGAAATCATTCTTTTCCGGGGTCGGCTCAAGAATTTCCCGGATTACCCTGTTTTCAATCCAGTTTCGGATTGATTTCTTTTTCAGTGTGAAAACCTGGCTAAAAAGAAAACGAAGGGCAGCACTTTAAACACCTTAACACTTTGTATGATAAATACAACCTCAGGGAGGTACAAAGTATGTTACAGTCGGGGGGCTTAACCGACTTCTTATCTTCTTTTTTCCACGGCTTCTTTTTCGCCCCTGTTAACTCAACCTAGTGTTACAATTTTCCAAATAAGTTCTACGCTCTTGTTCCTCTCAAATAGAACTAAGTCCAATAAAACTTTCGAATATGACAAGAGTTAATGATGCTTCGCTTGGTTATTCTTAGAACTAAACAAAAATAAAATCCTATTGAAAAATCCACCAACTTAATCCATTGTTCTCCAGCGATATCCAGCAGCGTTGCTTTTGTGTCTTGAGACAAAAGCTTCTCAAAATTGTTTCCAGGCACTGCAGCCGTAATAGATTTTCACGTTTTTCAGGCTGATTTTCGCGAGGCTTCAAAACTAAATCAAATGAGTTTGCATGCCGCTGACAGATTACGAGAAATGCAAAGACAATGCGCTTCAAACAACTGGCAGAGAATGGATTTGGACTGACATTGACTGGGCCAAAGTCAATTTGGGGCGTGACTTGACTGCACAACTGACGGATGTACTTGAAGTCAACTTTATTTTAATCAGCGACTGAGCAACGAATAACTATTAAAAAAAATAAAAAGAAAAGGAAAGCGACATTGTAGTGTCGGAAAAATAAAAGGATCACGATGAATTTGATAAGCCCTTAGGTGATGATAAGGCGGCAGACGTTGAGCTCAGTTCGGAATGGCGTCACAAAACACATTTCCCAACGAGCAGCGAAAACGTGAGTTGATTAGCAATAAACCGCTTCACTCGGTTCCTATGCGTGTCCGTGTGTGTGTGTGTGTGGGTGTGCAGCGCCATTTTGTTTCATCGCCGAGACAAGTTTAATGGTTTCTCTCCTAAAAGGTTTCTCTCGGCTTCTCACATTAGTGGAACATACTTAAAACACACAACAAATGGCTACATCAAGTTATATATTGTACTTGAACGGCAAACACGTTGCGGCCGTATGTCAGACTGGCCTTCGTTTTGTGTGTTTTTTTTTTTAATATTTTACAGAAATAAAACGCAAAGAGGAAAAACAAAAGAATTTGTTGTTTAATTTTATCGCCTGACGAGCTTTGAATGGAAATTGCTGCCGCATATTGACGTAATGGCTGAAATAGTTTTTGTTGTTGTATTTTTCAATTAAATGCTTCTGAAATTGTCAACAATTTCAATATAGTTTTATCACAGTTTTAAATATGTGTGTGTGTGTGTGTGTGTGGGTGTGTGTGTACGCTAGTAGGTTTTATTATCAGCTTAAATTTGCAAATGTTCCAAAGTTCGAATGCATTTTCATTCATTATTTTGCATATCGCTTTAACTGTTATTTCTTATGTTGTCTCTTTACTTTCAAAATAACAATAATGACTTTTTGATGACCAAACAAAAGTGGGGAATAAAATTTGAGGTGCAGAGAAATTAAAACAAAATGTTCCTTAATTGATTGGAAGTGCTATGAGCTTCATATTCGAGCCGAACATCACGTTTCTCTTCGGTTCGGCTTGCTTACTTAACGCAAAATATAGCAGCGTGCATCAAATAAGGTTATATTCCTACTGAGTCGCAAAAGCTATTCCCATTCTTAAACCTGGTAATGCACCCGCTTCTCTGAAAGCTACCGACCGATCAGTCAGACTTGTGGTTTTTCAAGGACCGTATAATGAACTGTAGGCTAAGTCTTTAAGTTGAGGACAAGCACCTGCTGAGCTGCCTTCGTTTCTCATATAAGCATGAATTTTCGAATTTTCCAACTATCATAAAAATGTGTCTATTCCAAATTAATGTATTTGCGTATCAAATAAATATTCTAGGGTTCAAACTAATATTCAAAATATCAGTTTGATACTTTCTAGTAGTATATTGATACCAAAAAAAAGGGAAATACTTGCCCAAGATTCAAGTTGGAGCAATGTGTATCAAGTTGATATTAATACCAATTTTTTTGGACGCAGGATTTTGCCTAAATGCTCTTTAAAAATAAGTCTATTATTATGGTGTAGACCACGGTATCAGCCAACTGAGCAAGTTCAGCGATTCAGCTACCTGGGAAGCGTTGTTGCTGTGAATGAAGGGGCTGAGCTCGAAATGAATTCGTGAATTAATAAGGCTAAAGGTGTTTCTGGGATCTTCTTCTTCTATGCTTTAAACAGCCGATGCCTGCGAAATCAGAATTCCAAGCTACTCAGATGAGCGAAATGGAGAGTTTCCACACCAAAATATGCAGAAAGAAGTGGAGCTGCATGGGACAACCACTGCGAAAAATGCGAAAATGGAACCAGTTGGACGGAGTCGGGTGGCAGACCCACAGAAACTTGGAGAAGGTATGTCGGTAGAGAAGCGGATAGCAGCGGGATAAGCTGGCGAGTACTTAACAGAGTTCAAGTGAAGAGAGAAGGGGTCGATGACCTATTAGAACACACTATTTTCGTACGTATGTGAAGTGGTTTTGCAAACAGTGCAAGAATAAGGAAAGCAGGAAGCCTTCTTAGCACACTAATACCATATATTTTCATATCAATGAAAAAAACATTATTATACACTTAAAAAATATCTGTTTGAAAATATTGAACTGTTTTCGAGCATGTAAAATCAATATTCTAAGATCAAATTGATATTTTATAATGTAATTTTTTCAATTATACATAATATATGGGATATGAAAGGTTAATAATTATAGAATAATTCTATAGAACATGTTTTAAAATCAGTTTAAGAGAATCATAAACGATAAATAAATAGTTTTCATTATAGTTTTTACTTTACCTCTCTTTGACAGGAGATCGACAGTTTTGTTTGAACTTTCCTGGGTACAATTTGTTCATGTCTATCACTTTTCTTAGACTAAGTCGAAACTTTAAGTTCGGAACCGGTTCAGGTTCAGATTTTATACCTTAAGATGTTCGGTTCAAGGTTCAGTTCACACTAATCTAAGCGTCGGAGTTCCGTGTTCGAACCGTTTCGACTCAAAACAGGCTTGCAGTCAGGTTTAAATATGCATTCAAAGAATAATCTTTGTAGTGGGTTAGGCTAATCATATCGGAAGTATACCCAATTTCGAGAAGCAAATCACAATACCAGTGTTTTCGAGTGCTTTGTAATGCTCCACTCTAAATAGAATAAGAAGACAGATTAATATCAAAGTTGGGAAATCATATTTAATCGCCTGCTCATAACTAAAGATTTCACTTTAATAAAACAAAATGGCAACAATTTTCCCAGCTGAACAGCAATAAGCAGGTTGTCTGTATGGCTGTTTTATGCGTCTTAATTATCTCAATAATCATATTTCAATAAAAACAAGCATGAAAATAGGTCAAGCACGACTCTTATATACCCTGTACCTGCCAAAAGTATTCACTCACATTTGCCGCTTTTGTGCAGAGTATAAAAAACCGTCCAAAAATGATTCTCAAGAATTTATGACTTGCAAATATCTTTCTAACTGGGTCAATGTTCGGACCTTTATCATTTTGGCCAATCTAAAAAAGCTCATTTCCTTTCCAACAAAAACCATAACGAAGACTAATTTTTTGGTTTCTTTGCTGACCGAAAGTCGTTTGAAAGAAGAAATTTCACTCAATAAAACAACAAAAAATGGTCAAACCCCAAAATGCAGAGACATTGACAAACTTCTCAAATATTGGCTAACAAAAAAGCAGCAACAACAACAGCAACGCACACAAATGTAACACAATGAAAACAAAAGGAAATTAAAAGCATAAATAAAAAGTCAACCCGCCTGGGAGACTTGAGTGTCCTTTTCTTATGTAAGACTACCAAACGACAACAACAACAGAGCCAAGTGAAAATTATGAGTCAAAGCTTTTTCGGATCCTGTGGCCGAAAGGAGTTGTGTATTGTAATTCATTCCTAGCAAACCCCCCAAAAAAAAGGAGTGCAAAAAAAAAACGAGAATTAAATGCAACGACAAAGTGCAGCAAGAATTCCACACTTTTCCGGGGGTGGTGGATGATTGTGGGGGGTGGGGGGTGGCTGGGTCCGGTCGCCGTTGTCGCTTAACATAGATAAATTGCGTTAGAAAAAGAGGCGGTGTCCCTGGGTCCATTCGTATAATTCACTTTCGTCAGACTCATAAAAATTGTTGACTGACATTTGTTTGTGTTTCCCGTTTGGCCATTTGTTGTTGCTGTTGCTGTTGTAGCCGTTTTCCCACTGATTTCGTGTCACTGCAAGCCATCTTTTTCTTTTCCACTAGACTACACCCACACCCACACAACGGTACGCTTTTTTTTTTGTGCTGCTCGTGTTTCTGTCTGTTTTGTCTTCACATAAAAGAAAATTAGTGAGTTTTGTTGCAAACATATAAAACATTCCCTCTTTCGTTTTTATTCACATTTTTTCAGTATTTTTTTTTTTTTTGTTGTTTTGCTTTTGACATTTTCAGCTGAAGGTACATAATGACAAAGGTTTCCGTTTACAAATGGCCTGGCAAAAACAGTCAAGAGAATAAAAAGCTTAAAACTTGTTTGATGTGCACTAAAAATGCATGCAAAGTGGTGCATAGTTTGAGTTGGACAAAGAAAGGCGCTCATTTGGCTTAGGCAATTGGCCAGCTCTTGGGTTTTTTTATTGAAAAACATGTCTTTTCGCAACACCTTCTCAATGGCCAAGTGAACCAGATATAACCAGAGCTAGGCAGCCCATGGAAAAATCAGTAATTTTAAAAAGAAATGAAGAGTTGCAACAAAATATGCAAATGAGAGTAGACCAGAAGAAGCAGAAAGTTGTAGCAAATAGATAGGAAATTAAAAGTAACCAAGTGAACCAAATGCAAAAAGCTACTTTCTAAAAGGTTTCCAATTCCACATTCATCCATCTCCGCACCCTTCTCAGTCATAAATCATAAACTAAATTAAAGAGAGAGAAGATTTCCGGACCAAGTGTATGCAGGACCTCAATACCTTTACCATTAACAATTTTTGGTCAACTTTCACCACTCTCCCCCCCCCACCCAAAATGGTTGAGTTTAATTTTGGCTAAGCAAATGCCCCTTAATTCATATCATTGACCCCTGGGCCATGACAAACATTGCTTGTGCACTCACAGACTCTTGCTCACACACAGACACATGCCAATCAGTAACTTGCCCCCTTTTTTTTTCCTGTTTTCATGCAATTTACTTGCAATATGCAAGTATTTTTAGAGTCAACACACAAAGTTCGTTTGGCATATTGAACTTTTAGCACCTGCCCTGTGTGCTGCCCCTCCTGCTGCCCGTTTAACGAACCGCAGAACCTGGTCATACCATCCCTTGCACTGTACCAGCACCACCACCACCACCACCACAAATCAGTGCCAGCACGTGGTCCAGTGTGTCCAAAATGGAACTGCGCTTATGAACAATCCCGGGAGAGTTTCACTTCCATTTTTTCCCGCTCGCCTGCCGTTTTCCCACATTAATGAAGTGCTCGTGTGGGCAAGCTGTAGTACAGTTTCCTTCTCCTTTGGCTTTGATTACATGAGAAATTCATGTCCAAATTCAAATTTAAAACTTTCAACCGTGGAAAGTTTTTTGTGTTGCCGTTTTGCAGGTGGCAGCAGAAGAAGTTTCTTACTTCTTTGTTGTGGCATCTATAAGTAGTTATATCTGCTGCATTCAAATATAATCGAACACTATTCGTTGTGATTTTTCTTTTCGTTTTGAAAGCGAACGATTTTCCCTACTTCAGCCAACGCTAACTGATTGAATTGTTACAACGTTTTACGTGTGCGGCATGGCAAATGGGGAAAATCAATTTTGCTGAAATAAATTGTCGAATTTCGGGTATAAATTGCAAACGGTTGAGCAACACTCATACCGAGATGAGAGTCCTGCGGCGGGCACATCCTGGTCCTGGTCAGTGAAATTGTATACCCAAATTTATAAGTGTCAACCCTTGGCATTAGTTTCGCATTAATCAATTTTCCATTTAATTATGCGGTCAAGGCCAAAGGATTTTGAGGTAATATCGATTGAGTATGCAAGCTGATTTATTAATATACAAATGGAGAATACAAGAGAGAGAGAGAGAGAGAGGAAATGGTGGGAAAGTCGCATACTAAGAGCATTATTGTCTGCAGCTGAAAATGTCGATATTTTGATTAAATTTTTACACCTTTTATTAAGTCGTCTAAAGTTTTCATCTATCAAATTTTATGACAATCAAAGCGATGTTCTTTTCCTTTCAATCGATACTTCATATTCCCCCGCTTAATTGTCAAACCTGTTACATCTACACAATAATCCAACTCAAATTACCATTTTGCAACCTGGCTTCAGGCATCTTGCAGATTTGGTCCGCGGTTACGGGACAAACTTATCAAATTTACATGACTTACTCTTTTTTAATGACTCTTTTGATGAGCTCATTGTGTTAGTGTAACATTTGGAGTTGTATTTTGCTTTTCGTGCTATTAAAGATGTTACAACTGCGAGTTAGCTTATCAGGCGAGTCTACAAGAAAGTACATTTGGAGATATCTGTGTTCTTCATCTGGATCAGCTTTGCAGCAGAAATTGTCGTTATAGTCGCAAATGGAAATTTTGGTTCTTCACTTCATTCATAATCCGTCATTGTTAGCTTCGTTGATGTCTTCCAATTGTCGAGTTCGGGCCGATTTCCTATCATGTTTGCCTTCCATTCGACGAGCTGCGACAAGTTGCATTCTGAGAATATATATGGATGTTACCAGAACCTTCTATTACATGATGTAAAATCGCACGTAAAGCTTTCACCGATCAAAAATATACCTTGGGAATGGCCAAAGGATTGAAGTTTTAATCAGGGCTGCAGACTCATAAATTGATTCGGATCTCTGGCTCGCTGGTTCAAATCATAAAGTTCATAAAGTTCAAATCATAAAGCTAAAGTTTGGCCATTTCTGGTCCTAGTTTTTTAGGCGAAGGTTTTAATAAGAGCCTTGGTTTAGGCCAATATTCATATAAAACAAGAAAGAAAGTCGGTCAAGCCCGACTATAACATACTCTGTACCAAGAAAATTTCTTTTGATCATAACTCGAAAACAGTTCATCTGATCTTCTTCATTCCTTTGGCGGATCGATAAGTTATCCTAATAACTAAATATGTCCAGAAGGAACAAGCCATCTATCTTCAAAACTGTGGGAGATATGACGTTTTTTCTAAATTGCGGGGGCGGGAGGGGGCGTGGCCAAAATTGAAAATAAACTTGATCTGCCTGCAGACATTAGAAGCATATGTCCCATACATGTCAAACCTCTATCTCTTACCATCTCTGAGATCTGTGCGTTCATACGGACAGACAGACGGACAGACGGACATGGCTATATCGACTCGGCTGTTGATGCTGATCAAGAATATATATACTTTATGGGGTCGGAGATGCTTCCTTCTGGATGTTACATACTTTTGCACAAACTTATAATACTCTATGTACCTACGGTACAGAGTATAAAAAGGAAATATATTTATTTAGTTACTAAATTTATCTTAATTTTAGTTTGTATAATAATTCTGTGTTTTTTAAAACGCTTTCGACCCAAGAACTACTCAAGTCGTGTGGGAAACGGCTTGATTTTGGGAACTATTAAAAATATAAATAAACTAATGTTAGGCTCGTGCTTTTGTGATCCATTGAAAAATGGATCCAATTGGTATTTTGAAAGTAGTTCTTAGATCAATTCTATGTTTTAAATAACATTCTGCTGCCCATTTTTGCTGAACTGAATCGAAATTCTAGGTTCGGAATGGGTTCGCGTTGAGCTTTTAGTTATAAGCAGGTTCGGTTCAAGGTTCGGTTCGCAGTAATGGAATAGTCGGAGTTCCGGGCTCGAACCGGTTCGGTGCAAGCCCGATCTGCAATCCTAGATTTAATCCACTTGCCAGTGCTTGATTTGATTTACTAATTTCGACCAAATATGGCTTAATCTGTTTGAAAGCGTTTTTCAAATCTGTACCAAAGGTACACAGAGTATTTAACAACCAGAAGCAAGCTTATCCGACTCCAAAAAGTATATATATTCTTGATCAGCATCAACAGCCGAGTCGATATGGCCATGTTCGCCTTTCTGACCTTCTGTCCGTAGTTTTTTGGGCAGCATTTTACACACCTTAACATTTCGTGTGATATAGACAAACTTAAGGAGAGTGGGTTATAGTCGGGCTTCACCGACTTTCCTACTTGTTGTTAATAATGGCTGAGTTAAAGAAGGCTAGGAAAAAAGTTTTGTTTACCATTTTTTGAACGATCGATCCTATGGCAGCCCTAAGATATAGTCATCCGATTTTGAACAAATGTTGCAGAATACTTTGAAAGCAGTTCAGGAGCGTTAATATTGGAAACAACACATTATTCTGATTAAGACAAATTATTCGACCAATCGTTTCTATGACAGCTATATGCTATAGTTATTCAATTTGGACCAATCATTGTAGAATTAAGTAAAAGAGTATACAATAATTCAAAACACAAAAAAGTACTACTTGCTACGATTTTTGCTCAGATCTATCATTGGTATGACAGAATGACCATATGACCAATTTTTTCGACCGATCGTTCTAATGGCACCTATATGCTATGGTCATCCGATCCAAAGCCACAAAATTGAGAGACTAGTGTTTAAAGAAACAGACAGTCAGTCAGACGAAAGAACTTAGAAAGCTCAATCAAGAAGCTGATCAGTAATAAATAAGGTTTAAAGGATCTATAATAAATTTTTCCATGCGTTGTAATCTTCTGGGCAAATGATCAAACCGTTTGCAAGGATTTAAGAAGATGAAGGAAATCAACCATAATATCCGAATCAGAAGGAATATATATGTATGCAGGGAATGACCGCCTACTGCGCCATGTGTTAAACTGTCATTTAATTGAAATGAAAATCAAAATATGCGCCTACAGTGCCAACTGTTAAGAATTTCACCAATTTATTTTCTAAACTTAGCGTTGCAATTACGAGCCAGGATGCAGAAGGAAGTATTTAATTTAAAGTTAACAATATAATTTGTTTATACAAATCAAAGATCTAGGGCTGTTTTCTAATCTACTACATAGACCTATCTGTTTCATCAACCTACAAATAACAGAGCAAAATCTTAGTTTATCTGACACATAGATGCTATGTAGAAAATGACAAATCGGCCCTCAGTGTTTAGTTTTGAAATTCTTTAGTTTATGCACCACATTTTGGTGTAATAATAAATTAAACTCAACCTGTAGAAAACCGTACAAAGCGTGATAAAAACGCAAGAGCATACCCATAAGCGAGTGTATTTGTTCAACTAATGAATGGATTGACAGCTCTGTTCACCCTCCCGAAATGAATGAGCAGCTTCATTATACATATTTTGTGGCATGAATGGTATTATGGTCATTGCTCATACGACGTGTATGACTGCTCCTGCTGCTGTTGCTAATTGTTCCAAAATGACAACGCAAATTTGTACAAATTTCTATTGCTACACGCTCACACACACACACACACAAACTCATATATTTTTGCAAAATAGCCGAAAAATTTGTGTTAAATAAGCGAATAAAAGCAAATGAAAGTTTTTGCCACTTGCCTGCGTCCGTCGGTCATTTGCTGTTTTATTTTACGCCAAGTCATCACCATCTGTGTGTGTGTGTGTGTCTGTGTGCGCTCGCGGTAAGCATTCAATTTAAAGCCTGCTTTCAGGCGCTGGCACATTTCATTTAATACACCCCAACTCTGATAGCTTCACGTGATGTGCACATTAGCATTTTTCTGATTCAATTGGGGAATGACATTTGTTTCCCTTTGCATTTTGATTCACTTCGAATATCACACACAAAAGTCCATTATGGTTGACAGCCAAGACAAATTCATCTAATGTCAACACAAAAGAAACAAAAAAAAAAAAAAAAAAACGAAGAAATTGTTTAACAACCACTTATTTAGATTATATTTGTTGATTTCCACTTAGGGGCGCACTTAATGGGCGCGCATTGCCTTCTTCAAGTATCTCTAGCTGTTGACATTGTTGGAGCATAGGGAGCTCCGTTTCAGTGCCAGCCACTCGCACAGATGATTGATAATTCTGATGATTCATGCTGTGTAATTCAGCTTATGTTTTCTCTGGTTTCGTTTAACCTTTTTTTCTGGGGTCAGAATTGCTGAGCTGAGCTGTGACATTAATATGAAAAAGTAGATGGATAAATTCTGAAAATGATTTTGATATTTATAATACAATTCTGGGAGAGTTTTGAACTTAAATTAAACCGGCCAGTAACTAGTTTCAGTTGCTGAACCGTAGCAAAGTGGTTTGTAAAAGGGTTATGCATAAAAATCTTCACACCAAATTTGAGTTGAAGTCGAGTAAAAATGTGGATTAAGAAATGGTAAGGAACCTCTTTTGAAGGAGCCTACAGTCTCATTCCAATTTTTCCACTTTTTTAAATCGGTTCAAGCTGTTAAGGAATCAGTTTAAAACCAGATACATATTTTACTCATTTCCGAGCTACACTTATAATTTCATAATTACTTTTGAGATAGTTCAAAGTAGTTCAAAGTCCAACTGAGCCACTTATCAACCAGTTCAAACCAGTTCAAAATCCACTTAGTTTTCCTAGTATTTCTTCTAATGATACAAACTGTTTCGGCAACCTTTTTTGAACCTCAGAAAAAAATGCAACCCAATATTTTAGACTGCTTTCTATCACTTTTGAACCGGTTCAGTCCTTTATGACTATTTCTTGATGCTCTTCAATAACCTGTTAGAATTTCATTAAGATCGGCTTAATATTGCTAGTATTTTATGCATGTTGTCACCAAATTCGGCTACACCATCATTGCCTCCACACAAGCACACAATCACATTTCCAATTTCAGTTCACTTAAAACTTAAGTTAAATGTAAATTTCAAGCAGAAGTTTACACACTGCCCTAAGTAAATTACCGCCAACCCATTAAAACCTGGCTAATTAAAATTCAGCACGTTCCTTCAAGCCCGAGAACCGACTGCCATAAGCCAAGCCATAAAACAGTCGACACAGAAGCCATCAAAAATATTGTAACACATTTTGCCTATTAATTGTGAAGAAGTCCAGAAGTTTTCCCCGTCCTTTACCTTGGGTGTACAGTTGATGGCTCTGCCGGTGCCCTGTGCTCATCCAAATGAGATTTTTGCTACATTGAAGTCGAGTTAAGTGAAGCTGTTCCGGGGGCAGATGTCAGCCTTCTGGTTGTGTTTTGGTTTGTGTGATGCTTCAATAATGAAAATGAAAACTATAAACTCATTTGCGTATTGGGAAATCAAAAGTGGTTACGTGTTTCGATGTGGGGCGAAGGCCAAGCCGAGGCATTTCGCAGCAGCTGTAGAATGAGAAAGTTTGCCTAGGCGAACTTTGAAGATGTGGCAAGCGAATGATGCTGGTTTTCCGGAATTTAGTTTAGCAACTTAGGGGTGAGTTCGAGTTTAACCCTTGAGTGCTAGATCTCAAATTTTGCACTTGAATAATTAGATTTCCACTGTTAATTGACGCAAAATACAAAAATTAAGTTGAAATCAAACTTTATAAGGAAGAGAGGTATTTGTTGAATTTGATGTTGGTCAGCCAACTGTGCTGTTTCAGAGTGCTCAGTTAACAGAGATGACAGCGATAGCAATAATATTGATATTGATGATGCCAAGTTGGACAGCAACTCAAAGTTGCTGCACACTTTGATAAGTCACTGTAAATTGTAATTTGACCAATTTTTTTATTTCAAAAGCAAGAACAGGACCAGTCGAAGAATTCTACTATTTTTTCTAGTTACCTAATTACCCTAAATATAAGAAAAACCAAGCCGATTTTCTAAATTAAAGAAATCATTTTCTAAAAAGTTTAATTTTATAGTTTTAGAGTTTTAGTTTAAGAAAAAACCTGACTAAGAACAAGAAACTTTTTTTAAATTAAGAAAACAAATTCATTTTAAGGCGACTTTCTAAAAACTAGAAAACACGTTTTTTGAGTGTTCCTTTGAAGCACAGATTTATAATCACAAAACTTAGAACTTTTAAGTTATATTTTAAGGCAGTAATCCGAACAGCACATAGCCAGTTTAATCGGGGTTCAGGGTAATTCGAACCAATATTTAAACCATTTTTTCAGACTTTTTATAAAGAAAATATCGTTTAGTAATAGATAAGCGATTTTTTTAAGTATTGGAAAGCTAAACCAATAACCCAAAGATTAATAGATATGATAGATGACGCATGTGAAACAAAAAACGATTATTCCTGGTGGCTAACATGGGCTTCTAATTTCTGACTTTATCCTCAGGCGTCATCATAAATATCAATATATCTTTGATATAACGCAGTAAATATTTTACCAAAGAATTCTAGATTTTATAGATGACGTAAGTAAAAGAAAACATGATTTTTCCTGGTAGCTGACATTAGCTACGAGTATTGGGTTTGCTCCACATGCGTCATCTATAATATCTATAAGTCTTTGAATAACCGTAAGCATTTTTTTCAGTATTTTATTCCACATCTGCTTGGTTAATTTTTGGTAGCAACTTACGATGTAGTGATATAAGCAAGGCTGCAAACTTTCCATGGGGTTCGGTCCGGGGGTTCGAACCCAATTTTAAATCCAAGGTTCGGTTCGCGTACCGGTTCTTGGAACCCCTGAACCCAAGGTTCCGGTTCGAACCTGGTTCGCTTGCACATAAAAAAATAATTAGACTTTTGATTTATTAATCTATTAAATTGAAACTTTCTATCCATTTTCTTTATCATATTGATAATTTCTTAAGTTATTTCTATTATCAGCTTTTAGAAACGGCAAAGTTTAGGTAAATTAGCAATATATCTTCCAGGAGCTGTCCATTTATACCAGTTCTTTAATCAGAAAGAACAAACTTAAGTATTGAAAATGCTAGTTCAAATGATACATGAGTTGCTGGTAGAGTAAAAGCAATATTTTTTTAGTTTTTGTTATTACGCCTTTCCAAAATTGTAAAACACGGATGTAATCTTGGACAATTTTAAAAAGAATCTATAACATCATTCACAGATTTTATATTTGATATTTGTTTATTGCTTTCATAAACTTCTCGTCTTGGCAATGAGACGTTGAGTCAATTATTGTCGAATTTTGACAACTCTTACTAAGCATATTAAATTGGTGAACCGAACCTCATTTTTCGAAAAGTGGTCCGGTTCGGGTTTAGGTTCGAGGAGTCAAAAATGTAGGGCGCCTGGTTCATGGTCCGGTTCGCGAACCCCGAAAATGCCGAACCGAACCGGTTCTCAGGGGTTCGGTTCCGCACCGGTTTGCAGCCTTGGATATAAGTGCATATTCTCTTATCAATTTATGCTTGGATCGGTGTTGCTGTGTCTCTGGTGTGTTAATTAATGTAAATAAAATCTGTCAGTGTGGATCAGGATCAGGATCAGGATCAGATTCGTCGTCTTGGAGTTGCTAAGGGAATATTCTCTTGAGTCTTCTTCCGGCTCTGACTCGATTTATTCTCCTTTTCCGCAGTATTCGCCTCGCAAGCCGATTTGGGTCTCCTCTGAGCCTTTCGAGGTAGTCTGCAGCTTGCTTGTCAATAAAGTCACATAACATAGGAACTTAATTCCTCCTCCAGCCTTCTCATGCACATGTACCAGGGCGCTCCCTATAGTCTGCTCAGTCATTTGGCTTGGAGAACAAGAATCTTGTTTAGGTGCGTTGTAGCTGCTATTCCATATACCATAAATACAAGGCAATTATTTCACCAGCTTGGAGATACGGCCTGCAAGTACGTGTACCTTATTCTTTAAAGACAATAGGTTTCTGCTATTTAGTATCCATGTGCCTGAAGATGAGCTAGAATGTGGTATCGTCCATTCGGTAAATGGTCAAGAAAATATCCCTCAAATATTCGCCTTCATGACAAGAATGCAATTCTTAATTATAAGTCTCGCTTTTCATCATTCAATCTTTGCAGTTGCATTATATCGCTGAACGAATACTATGCAATCCCGCATCACAGTTACAATTTTTATTTTGAGAGTGCACGGAATTGAAACTAGAAACAGTTAAAGAAAATGGCAGATTCAAACTCTCAAATCTGTTTCAAATCTGTTTTCACAAGGTGTTCTTGAATATGATGTTCTACAATTTGTAGCCATTAAGTAGCCTAATAAATAGAAGAAAACTGTTTTCAAAACTATTCATTCGTTTTCATTCTTTGACCAAAAAAACCGTGTACCAAAACAATTGTGAGTACTGAATCTCTCAAAACATCTTACAAATGATCTCACCCATTATAGCACCCCAAACTAATCCATAATCAACAAAAACTTCAGCGATAACTCGTACATCAAGCCCATCTAAATGAAATTAATAAAAATATTACAAAGAAAATACATTAAATCAAAGAAATAAAAAATCAAAGTTCTTCACACGCCATTAAAAGACCTGGCAATATTTTTATGAATATTTTAAATGTTGATAGCAAAGTTTGCAGACAAAATAGCCATCATTTTATGTGTCTGTTGAATTTTATGGCTATTAGTTATTGAGTAGCAAATGCTTTTGTTTACAGATATTAAAAGATGCTCGAATAACAGCAGTTTTAAACTGATTCTTTGTAGTTTAAAAGACGCTCAACTGGAAAATGTGTATAAATAAGATCAGCAAGACTCAGAATATGATACAATGATCATTTTGAATACCTAGGTTCTGGGCAAAAAATAGATTCGTTTGGATTTAGATCTAGAATTTCTTGAGTCGTTGGATGTGCTAAGAATGTACGAAAAGAAATGTCTGTAAAGTAACGAAAGTAACGAATCATTCACCCTGTGCCATAAATGAGTTGGAGCACCCGACCTTGCTCTTTAAAAAAAAAAAACTGCTTTTAAATCAAAAACTAGCACTTTACTACCAGTATTTTGTTTCTCAAAGCCATTTCCAAAACAATTCCCTTGAATAAATTTAAAAAACCGAAGCAGATTTGAGTTTAGAAACAATTAACAGCTATTCAAAGGCTAGAAACCAAACAACAGTCTCTTATTTTCGTCAAGAGCCAACAGAAATTCTGCTCTCTTGGCCCCAAAACCCCGTTCAAATAGGGTTAACAAAGTTCACATGCAATCGCAACACTTTCGGCTGTCATTCGAGACAATTTTTCAAAAAGCGTCGCCTCACTACTCTCTCCCTCCCCCACACACACACACACTCGCCCGCATGTGTTGCCATGACACTGTAAATAAATTGCAAAATTTGCCAACGCAAAATAAACAAAATTCACGTAGCCGAGTTGTAGGCACACACAGATACACACCCACACACACAGATCGAGAGCTACAAAGACACAAAACTTCAGTTCCCCAGTGCGCCACAAAAATGAGGAGTACGCGACCTCCATTTCATGTTATTGGGCTGCCCGGCGGCGGCCTGGCTGAGTGACGAGCTGTTGTTGAAAATGTTGAAACTGAAAAGTTCAACAATATTTATGGTAATTAAAATTGATTTGAAAAGTTTAGATTGTCTCTCTGCGGCGAGAGCGAGAGAGAGAGAGAGAGAGAGAGAGAGAGGGAGAGTGAGAGCCTTCCACAATGTCACCGAGTGCACATTTTGAGCAACACATCATCACCATTTCCCCCACAGCACCACCGCCCCATACCCTAATCGCTCCGCGCCCACCACTCGGCATGTGACAAAACTTTCTAATTAAAGTTTTTGCAGCCAGCCAGCACGGAGCAAAAAGCACGAGCACAAAAGTTGGCAAGCTTTCACGTGTGTTTGGGGGGGTGAAAAGTTTCCAGTGTCGCCTTTTAGGCGCAGTGCGTAATACGTTTTCAAGTTGAATTTTTAATTAGCATGGCCATATGGCCAATTGATTGCCCAACAAGTGAGCCCAAATTGAGTCCGCCAAATGGCCAAAATTGCCAGTCTGGCCAATCAAATGAGCTCTGAAGCACGTAATTTTATGGCCAGCGACATTTTATTTACTTGTTTTAAAAAACAAACTCAATTTAATTATATTTCGTTTGTATTTGCCAGACGCGACAAGCCCCCGTATCCTGGCTTGACTGCCGGACCGAGACTTTCACCTGGCAGGTTGCTGGTGCCTGTGGGTGAATGCCTTGGGTAGAAAATATCAAGTTTGGTTCAATATTCAAAATATAATATAATATTTTACCATTTTGATTAGACGAGTGCACCGACTACAAAGTGTCATAGCGACATAGTTCGGCTGAGATAAATGAAGTTACTTTCTTTATTTGTTGCCGATAATAGTCATTTTATAGATTTGGGTAACTGCTTAATTCTTTGCAAATTTTGCATGTATACAAAAGATCACAGTATCTAGTCTCAAATCGGCCTTCATCTGAAATAGTATCATTTTGAAATGCAAATAGCGAAATTATAGAGTTAAATTTTGATATTTTAATTGATCTTTTTGCAGGCGACTCCTCCGAACGCGCAGGATCAATGGGATCAGGGCAAGGAGACGACACCTAAGGATCCACCCAGGTGATCTGGCAAATCGTAAGATGTAACAACCGACAACACACGTAGACATAAACTTAATCTGCTTAAATCTAAGCCTTATTAGTCCATTGATTTTCAAAGCCATTTTTTCTGATTTTTCTGACATTCTGATTGGCCATTCCTCAATTCTAACAGAAGGCCTTAAATCGCTTTTCAAATGTTTTATGAATAGCTGAATGCCCTACTCGATATATGTGTTTCAAATATTTCAGAAACGAATGCTACTTACGTTGGTTTACTCGCAGATATTCAAACTCTATTCAATGTTAAAGAGAACTGGTTTTCAAGTTGGATTTTTTAAGTGTGCAGTAGTTAAGGCCATATAAGTACTTCTCAACACTGAGTACTATAATGATTACTCGATGTAAGACTTAAAAATCTTCTACATATTCGTTGACTCTAAAGGATAATCAACAAATGTTCTCTTCCTTTGTACTATTGAAACACGTAAACTAATATTCGATCATGACACTTGACAAGGCACTTCAAACGCTAATAATCTGTTAGCAGCAAACAATTCGCCATGAATTTTGGATGAATTTGGTGAAACGTTTGTTGTAAGCATTTATTATAAATGAATAAAATTTGTTTCTTTTGTTGTTTTGCCCGTTTTGTTTTGGTCCCTGTGGAATGCACCGGTGTCACAACAACCCACATGTGTCACGCCTAATATGTAAAACTATGAGCTGGGATCACTCCGATCCTTTTTTGTTTAACCCAAATTTAAGCTTTAATGACTTTCAAAAGGTTTGTTCTTTTTGTTGTCTTCTTTTCCGGTTACTCAAAATTTAAATGAAAACCAAATTTGCTGGAGCTCTTGGAGTTCTTTGCCAGTTAGCAATTTTTGCTGTCTTTATTTTAATTAAGTGTGCCCATACTATTTTGTCAGATAAATACCATAAAACATTCCTCACATTATCTAGTGAAGACGATCACTAGTATATGAATATAGCATAACTTTGCTCCTGAAACTCTGTGTTTGTGCCCGTTCACGTAGAGACACATTGTGAATCTTTCAAATTCATGGGTCTTAAATGAACTTCTATATTCTATCCACTATTTGGGAGAATACTAACATTAAACATCTCCACAAAAAGGCGAGAGCGAGTAATATCGTGAACAATATTAAAGCAACGAATTATCACTCAGATGCTGAACTTATGCAGCGCCATTATTTCTCCGACTCAACATGATTTCATGAAGCGACGTTCTACATCACCCAACCTCCTTCCGCTTCCCTCTATCATAGATTTTGAGAAAAGAAACAAACTAATGTGGGTTTTGCTTAATTTAGCATCTCGTTTAATTCGGTTAATCATCCTCTGCTTTTGGGTTATTTCCTAGACGGACTTGAGACGTAAGTAATCCACTTATTTGGTGAAGGTGGATCGTAGGTCTAGTGTGACTGTACTTTACATGAGTCTTTATGCTTTCAATATTTATAAAAACTGTTATTGATATGTTGATATGACAGTCTTCGATTACAAACTATAGCAAACAACATCAAGTTTGTATATGGATTCTATTCCAATTAAGCGATTCAAAACGAGCAAGTGCATCTGTAATTTAATTTTCTTCTCCCATCAAAATGGTGACAATTTTCATATTTTTCCTCAGATCCTATTGGGATTCAAAAAGAAGAATTAACAAGGCTCTGTGCTCAATTGTTTCTACTAATTAAAGAAATATTTTGCCAAATGTTCTAAAATCCAATTCCAACCTTAAAATACCTCATTTCCAAGTGATTAAAGTCTATTTAATTTGAATTCCTTGCTCAAAGCTCTTCAGTTTTCTGTGACCCAATGCTTGCTTGTTCTACAACTCTTTTGGATTTCAAGCCACATTCAAGATTTAATTACAAAATGTGATAAATTAAAGCACAAATTCAACTATAACTTTTCGAGTTTTGCTTTTCAAATTCAATTAAAGAACGGGACGAACTTGCTTCAAAAACTCAACTTTCACTAAGAATGAACTCAAGAAGAAAAAGAACGAATTCGATGCAACAAAAACTGCAAAACAACTTTCATAATTCATTTCTGCCTGAGTGTAACAATTTTTGTACTTTATGACTTTCGAGTGCGCCGCTGGCTGGTTTTTGGCCAGGCCAACTGCAAGTGCAACATTCTCAGCGGGACGCCGAGAACGAGCGCAAAACTTAAAGTTGGAAACATTTTGGGGGGCAACGCTTAGTTGCCGGTTCTTCTTTCCTTTTTTTTTTTTTCTCTGGGTGCTAATTACAGGGGAAGTGGAGCCTGATGGACGGCATACTCCACTTGGCAACAGACGAAAACAAACTTGAGGCGAAACCATAACCGGGCAGGCAAGCAGGCACACAGAAAAGGGCAGCCAAGGCCAGAAGCATGACCAGGAAGTTGTAAACGGGCACAGGCCGGACCGGGCCAGAACAGAACAGAAAGAAACAAAAGCCACCGGGCGGGTTCGTGAGCAAACAGATTGGCAGGCAAAACGACCTCGTCTTGGCTTGGTCAAAGTACAAGTAGGAAGTGTGGCCGCTGCCGCTCCCGGCATACAAGGAAGCGACTGTTGGCTTGGCTTTGTTTACCTGTGAAGTGCTGACCAAAATATCAACAACAAGGCAACTCCTTTAGTTGCAAAATAAAAATGTTGCCCCGGCGCCAGTTAAGGGCCTGAAATGTTTACCTTTTGCTGATCATTGAAGGGGCGTGTGCCGGTGTCGACATTAAGTGTAATTCTGTGCCTAGGTTTCCTAGGTCAGTTCTCTTCTGCCTTAAAGTTTCAATTTAAAATGGAATTTATTTTGTTTATGTCACGCCTTCACACGCCTGGTTACGCGTCTACTTTCCAACCAAAATTTTTCGATTTATATGCCCGCCTGCCTCCCCTCCCCCGGGCCCACACATAAATATCAATAAATACATACAAATGTAAATAACAGAATTGTCCATGGCAGGCAGTTTCTGGTTGGGGGTATAAAGCTTCAACGAAAACAATATCAATAAACAAAAAAAAAAGAGAAGAAAAAAGGAAGAATAAATAAATACACACACACACACACGAGTACAGCCCACAACCGGGTTGGTAGCTGAAAATGCTGGTACCTTAAACGCTTTGCGTTTCCTCCAACTGCACGTCATTTGGGGGCAGAGAATAATTTGCTTTTGATGAATTTGCGGCACGTGAAGTTTCAATAAAATAACAATGCAATAACTGGAGCGAAAGTGGTTAAAGGTGAGTGAGAAGAATAGGCAAGAGAATGGGGTAATTATAAAATAAAAAAAATATGGGTGAGTTGTAGTTTAACCATTTGGCATGGATTTTACTAATTACATTGGAGTTGGTTACACTTTTGGAACATATTTCACGACACTGCACTCTTGACATCGTGCTATTGCGGTGCAGCGGGTAGTGTGTGTGCCTGCTTTTCAAAAGGTTGTGGGCTCGATCCCGACTCGTTACATATAATTTAAAACGTTTTTAAAAACTCACACACCTGCTCACCTTCACTAGCTACTGGCGCCAGCTTTGAGTTAACTAGCCAGGAAAAAGCTTCTCAAGCTTTGCCATTTGGATTCGGTGTTAAACTGTGGGTCCCATTTATTATGGATTTCCATAGATCTAGATAATCATTCACATTCAGTTAAGAATACTAAACATAAATACTAACAAGAAAGGGCGCTGCAGTCGAGTGCCCCGACTACAAAATACCCTGTTCATTTGTTTTTTATTTCTTTGTTTTTGAATTTGAATGTAGACGGTTTTTGTCACTGCCATTAAAGGCTCATCCTGGAAGTAGGCCACATTATTTAGTGATTTCAGCGGCTTTAGATCTTACTAAACTCAAGCTAAATTGTTTCGCTAATAGCTCCGGTGTTTTTTTTCAATGGGAACAGGGTTTTTATTAAGGATAATGTTAAGTTAATATAATGTTTAAGTTAAATTAGTGAGAAAGTCGTGTTTAGTCTAGTGTATTCAATATTATCGGCACGGCTATCCGATGTCTTTCGTCTATGAATCTCATCCGCTTTTCGAGCACACGTCTTCGGCTGCCACGGTTTCACTTCCCTCGGGACTGGTAGCCGTCTTCTTGCTGCCGATTGTCGTTCTTGTCTCTCACGTTACAGTCTATCAGCAGTGTTTTTTTTATTTTGTTAAAATTTATTTTATAGAAAATTATTTGGTTAACCATGTAGCAAGTTGTAGCCGACTTCAGGAATACACAACACCACAAGGCATCATCAGCATCTCCATGCCAGCAATGCCATGACTGTTTGGGAATCTTAAGGCAACATAAGTGCACAAAATCGATGGAGCTCTCCGCTTGGTAGTTTCCCCACGCACCCCTCTCCCATAAAAAACGACACTGTAAGAGCGGATCCATCGCTTTATTCTTTCAACTGAGCTTGCTCTCCTCTTTCAGTTTTATTACCCCACTCTCATCGCCTTAAAACATTAAACTGAGAACGAACTTAGCTCGATTTTAGGAGCGAAATTCTTGAAAATTTAAGAACGAATATAATTTTTTAAAAGAACGCTCGCCTTTCAGCTATTTCAATCTATTTTTGGGCTCTCACACTTATTATTGATTTGAACATAATGATGCACGATGTGGGCGCTGAGTGAAGTATGGTAGATATTTATCAGAATATAGAAATCGATTTTAAATTAAAAAAGCTGCCAAAATTGAGCACAATTGATATCGATATATCGATATTAGCTATCTAAAAAGAGACTTAAAGTCTTTGCCTTCAATAACCGAACTTTAACCTTCGAGCCATGTGCTTTGCCTCTTTTCGACTCTCGCTCAGAGCTGAAAACATCAAGCTGATCTTAGCTCTTGACTCTCAGTTGTCCGCTCTGAGTTGAGAGCCGTGGGGCTGCCACCATAAACTTCCTTACATACAGGGTATATTATAGTCGGGCTTGGCCCACTTACTTAATTATTCTATTTAGTTCAAATGATTGTTATTAGCCAGTCAAGAACATTTTGGGTCTTCAGCAAAACATCACAGAATAACAAATTATTTCCAATGTTTATGGCAGTTGGTTGGCCGCTTATCAGAAATACCACCAAAGCATCTGAACAATGTGCTGCTAAGCAATTAATCTTACTTCAAATACCGGTTTTAGTTAATGCTGTAGCAACATTTATGCGTTAAAGATTCGCTGATAATTTGCATAAATTGCAGATTTATCAATGTAAATGGAGGAACAAGAGCAAAGTTGATATGAGCTTTTCAGATACATTTGATATCCGCGTCAAGCCTGTAATTGGGCACTAATTTACTTTCACTCCAATTTCCATGCAAATGAGGCAGATGTCGCAGACGAACCTGTTCCATTAAAATCAATTAGTGAACGAAATAGAAATAAAATCAATCTTTGAGTCCCACCCCCACGTATCACGGAAGTTGCCTATGAAATTTATGCGAGCTCATGACAAATTTAAGATTACATTTTCGCTTCCCAGTGACAATCGCTCGATGTTGTCGCTGCTGTTGTTTGTTATCAGTTAACCCATGACGACCATGAACTGAGTGGAGAGTTCAGTTCACGCTTACCTGTTGCACTCAGTAGAAAACTTGAAGCTATCCGAAAACTCGTTGACTTGTCCTAATCCGGTTATTAAACTTTACACTGTGCTGCCCGTTTTTGTGTAAGTTTTCGCCTTTTTTAAAATGGTTCACTCGGTTTTAGTTTGTGCTATAAAAACGCTGGGCATGCGCAGCGCCGCTTTTAGTTTATTAAAATTTTTCAACCAGTTCGGTTGGAACATCCCACAACTCACGAGACAAATATATACAAAAAATGTCGCTTAGAATCGTAAGTGTGGAAATATTTTGCATAAATTTTAATCCAAGTTGCATTGCGTGTGTGCGCGTGTGGGTGTTTCTATTTTTGGATATACTCGAATTTCTGGATATGAAATCATAAATTTCTCTTGCCTTGCTCTAATTGAACCAAATCTGCATAATTATATAATGGCCAGTTTGAAACAAGCAAAAGCCACTAAGAATTTAGGCAAAATATGTGCAAATTATGCAATTTGGAAAGATTTATAACCAAATTTATTTAATAGAAAAAAATCGCTTTAAGAAACTAATCGAATGCACGGAGAGAAAAGTGTTGAGTTTAAGTTGAAGTGTCCTCTAATCGAAGCAAGAACTCAATTTGCAACACGAATGATTAAGGGATATTGAATTATATTTAGTGTCGTAATCAATCATAAGAAAAATAAATAGATCTAATAAATTTATTAATAAGATAAGAATCATCAGTTCTTGCAGCAACGCAAAGTCTCTTATTGATATAATAATAAATTAAATAAGATGTGAATACTTTTACAAGCTTTCTCGACGCATTGCTTATGCATTAGACTGAGTCAAATATCCTGGGACAAAATGTCTGGGGCTTCAAGAAAACACTGGTGAATTTACTTACTACTGGTAACTAGGAAATTCACTTGGTAACGGTAATACAAAGAAGTGTCAGTCTAAAAAAGAAAACAATACTGTTCCGGTGTTCGAGCGAGAACATGGGACGATCGGTCTTAATGGAAATTCGCTTGATTCAAAGGATGAGTGGTTGACGCATTTTTAGGCCCTGGAGAATGTTTAGAATCTAAACATAGTCCACGATCCCACGACTCACACGTAGCGATAGATGCATTATATACATCCGGTATCAAAGTAACAATTTTAAGGCGTGATGCAGGTTTTCTGTTTACCACAGAATGCTACCTGTCCCAAATTCGAATTCTCCAATATGAAAACCGGAGCATGTCTGTAAGAACTTAAAGAGCCCAAAGAGATATCAGTAGTAACATATAATAGCAAGTAAATTTTTTATGAAATAGTTTAATGATTTCTGAAATTTAAGCTGACATTTAGAAATTGCTTTGGATTTGGTAATATATTCGAAGTAACTCATGGAAATATTTTGTCGAACCTTTTTTCTTCTAAATTAAGAAAAGTATTAAAAATTGTAGAAATTATATTCGACTCACTTGCCCCATCTAACCATTTCGTTATGTCAAATTGGACGATACCCATTGAAGGTAGTTTTAACATCCAGATTAGTTGGTATTCATTTCGAATTACCTGTCTTTTTATTCATTGATAAAGCTTCGATTTCAGATTTAGAAATAAAATTAACCACATCTTAGCTTCCTTTTTGTTTTTTAATTGTAAAACCAATGCTCTTACATTTTTCTCTTTGTGTAGTTATGCATAAGTAATTCAAATTCACAACTTAACGCTTTATCATTTGTAGAAAACTGACAAATATAAAATTTGAAAATTAAATCGTGACAAATATCTTGCAAAAGACATTTGCATGAGCTTTAAGCTTGATTAGTTTCATTCGAATTGATATGCTAATCAAATGAAAGAAAGTCTATTGACCTTTCTATGGTCAGGGTGGAGTTAATGCTTTTCATAATGAATTGTCTAGGCAGGAAGAATGTTGAATGGATTAACGATTTGGTTCTTCTCACCTTGCTGTGTCTACTATTTTTATACCCTGTACCAAAGGATATTACGTTTATGCATATGTGTGTAACAGCCAGAGAGAAGGAAAAAGCATTTCACGATTGCAAGTTCATCAATTTAACTTTTAGGGCCGATTTCTCATCTTATACATAGCTGCTATGTGACAGATAGCTCTATGTAGAAGATTTTAAATTGTGTTCAAGCTCTGTTTAAGCTGTATACAAAATGATTGTCAGTTTTTGTAATTTAAAATTTATGTAAAAGTTCCGCAGTTCCAGAAAATTGTAACAAAGTCTGTTTTTGCAAGCTGCATCAGAACGTTCTACATTAAAAGCATAAAAAAGAAATCGGTTTTGTGCTCACCAACACAAACTCATTTTTTTGGTTTTCTCTATTTGGTTGACCAATATCTATAAATCAAGTTCAATTTGACATTGAAGTGATATTTCGACATCATTTTCTTTGTTTATATCGATAGTTTGTTTTTTCTCAGACTTTTCAAGTTAAATAGACACTTCTTCAAATCAACAATTAATGCTTAGTGAGTCCTACAATATCTCTAAAAACTGTCAAAAGTCTGTAAAATTAATAAATTTCGACAACATCTAAGATACAGGGCTGCAATCCGGTTCGGAGGCTGAGACTCCGCGTTTTTTGAGAAGTTGGAACCGAACCTGAACCGGAGCAAACAAATTTTACAAAGTGTTCGGTTCAAAACTATATTTCTTTTACATTCTTACCAGCGATTTCTACTCAATTTGAAGTCTGTAATATCTTATCAAATTATTTAGAAAAACGTTCTTACATTTTACGTTTAGTCCCAGTTCTAACATCTGTTTTTTTGCATCCAAGAAACCAAAAGTGTTTGACCTTAGAACAGAAACAGCAAAAATAATGTCTGAGCCAAGGTTGGAAACTGAACCTGGTTTCAGCGACCTTCCGAACCCGCTCCGAGAACACGAACCCCGGAGTTAACCCCTCTTGATTTTTACGAGGTTTGCAGCCCTGCTAAGATATGCCTTGCATGATTTAGCGTGGGTTTGTCTACAAGATTTAGTTTAAAGATAAACTTTTTGGGATACTGTTTTGCAGTAGAGCCGTGTTATTGACAAGTTACTGTACTATTCCAGCATTTAAATATAAATCCAAAGATGGTTAAGATTCGATGACAAATTCCAGGCCTCTATAAGAAAAAAACACAAATGAGTCCAAGTAATGCAAAGTAGTAGAGCGTATAATCTTATAATAATCCTTTTATACACTAAGGTGCGATTGTTAATCACATATCACATATCTCTTATATAAACCTACAAACAGCAGAGCAGAATCTGACACTTATCAGCTATTTAGAAGACGGGAAATCGGTGCTGAATAAAAACTACAAGTGGTTTATAATCTGAGAATTTAGTTCGTTTGCTAACTAAGCCCCGATGTTTTCGCATTCTTCTCCCGTCTCGTAATGTATACTAAACACGGTTTTTGGTTCCACTTTTCAGCTGTTTCGTCATGAAAGTAAATTGTCCAAATTACTTTCCAAAACTGTTAGCAAATATAAATATCTTTAAGGCCAGTGCAAGGTTTTTTGTTGCTTAAACTAACAATGCAAGGCCAACGCTCAATAAGTCCATCACCTTCTTGTCAACAAAGTTGACTCCCACACATCATTTTTAATGTATCAAAACTAAGTCAAACAATAAGACCATAACTTAAATACATTAAAAATAATTTATTAAAACTGTGTTAATTAAAATCTAAATTGTTTTACAGTTCCTATTCCTTGCAGCTGCATTGCTGATTGGCCTGTGTCGAGCGGATGTGTCGGAAATAGTTAAGCCATCACAAGATCTGTTAGCGCCATTTAATGATTTGCTGCCACCACTGCAAGAGGATTCAACCACCTCAACATCATCAACCACAACTACCACCACCACAAGTACAACAACTGCACAGCCGGAGATAATATTGATAACCAAACCCACCAAAAAATCCTATTACCAACAGGAGAAACAGAAAGCCAGCTCCAACAAACAGAACATACCATCGCTCGCATTAGACTTGCTGCCGCCATTTGAGGAGACTTCAACCACTGTGGAGGAGAGCCCAAAGAAGTTAGAGCCAGAACTAACAGCACCGGTCAAAGTGGCCAGTCCACCACTACCTCGCCTATTCCCAGCAGTGGCTGCTCCACTGTCCGCAGCTCTAAGCTCTCAGTATGCCAACTATTTCCAGTCGAGCACTCCCCGACCGCCACGCGGTCCACTGCCCACGCTGACGCCCTTTCCTCGTCACATTAAAAACTAGCGAAATTAATTAGATTAGATAAGAAACCAACAAAAAAAAAAACATCAAATAAATTAACAACTAAAAAAAAAGTTTAGCATTTTTGTCATTATTTATTAGTGGCAAATTAGTCGGTTTGCAGACCCGGAAAGTGATTCTTAATTTGTACGCATAAATTGAATTAACAACTCTGAAATGAAGAACAGTTTAATGACAAATGTCAAAACAATTTCCTGAGCCAAGCAAAATCAAAACAAATAATTAAGTTGTCTAGAAAAGGTTTTGAGAAACACCGAAAGGTACGACTGTTAAATACCCTGGGTTATTAAAGTTATTGTTTCAATTGACTTTCTTTCAGCTGATCCCATGACTAAGCTGACTTTACTAATAAAAGCTGACCATAACTCCCCCTCATTAATACGCAAAGCTTTGTTTATTCTAATATTATTCCGATAAAGTTGGTAGGTAAGATAATACTTTATCCCTTAATCTTGAGCATAAACACCAAAAAGAAGGCGAGCTGTGTCTTTTGTCTGTTTTTTGCTTTCATTGCTATTGGCAGTTCTCAACTGCATAAAGCTGTGATTTCATGGAGAGCCAGATAACGTCGAATTCTGGAGATTCATAGAACATTACTGCAAAATGCATCCAGCCCTTTTTGGTATGTAAGTTGTCTACAGCTGAAAGCAAACGCAACTTTTAGGCACATTGATAAAGCTAAACTCGCTAATTAAACATCAAAAGGGTCGCTTTATAAATAACAAATAAAAAATAAAGTATTTACAAAAAGCGTTTCCGTTTTTAGGATCCGTTTTACCTTTCCCACCTTCTTGTTCTTCGATCTGTCTGCTTTTTAAGAAAGGTCATTGACATTTTAGCTATTTAGTTCTTAGATCTAGCAATTTTAAATATGGAGGAATAGTCAACTTCGGCTCGGTCGATATTTGTATACCCTTGCAATACTTTTTTGTAACTAATTTGAAGAACATTTCCACTGAAAACAATCAATTTTTTCTCACTAAGACTACTTTTCGGACTCTACTTTTTTATGACGGCTATATGTACTATATAGATGTTAGATTTTGACCAAACTAACTGGAATCATGGGAAAGCATTGCAAACTAAGAAATATAAAGTTCGGAGGCGTTCTCTTTAAAAAAGGCGTTCTCTTTAAAAACAAAAAAAGTTTTTCTCCCTAAAACTAGTTTCTCGACCGATCATTGCTATGGCAGCTTTAACCGATAGTCATCCGATTTTGACAAAACTTTGAAGAATTGTGTGATAGTTTACAAAATCAATATATGCCAGTTTTAAAGAGGCTTACATTGTAAACAATAACGTTTTTCTTACTAAGACAATTTTTCCAACTGATATAAAGGTCCGATGTCGACCAAATTTTGGCTGAATCGTAGAGAAGCATTGAAAACTAGTAAATATGAAGTTTGGAGACGTTTGCATTGATTACATAAAAGCTTTTCGCACTAGCACTAGTTTTTCGACCGATCGTTCCTATGGCAGCTATAAGTGATGGTCATCCGATCCGGCCGGTTCCGACAAATGTGCAGCGTATTTGTACCAGAAGACTTCGTGCAAAAACTTTGTCGCGATAGCTTTAAAACTGACGGCGGAGATAGCATATAGATTTTGGTTCTAACCTTGGCTCTTCACATAGTTTTCATAATATTTAATGCAATTAACATGCTGATTTTGCATAATTTTGCTTCACCACAAACTCCCTCCAATATTTTGTTGTGTTCAGTTCTGAAAGAGACTTTTGAGAGAAAGAGAAGAGAGACACATAAGAAGTTGTTGTTGCAAACTGCTATTCATGTAGTAATCGACCTGCATAAATCAGCAACGAATGCGGTCAATGCGTATAGGCAGCGGGCACGCATCTAAAATGTGTGATTCTTAAGGTCACACATCGAAGGTTTTACTTACACTTTAATGCGGATTCTCTGTAGCTCAGTATCCACCAGGTATTACAAAATCTTTAGTCAGTATGTCAATTCTTAGCAGTTGAACTGAACCAAAAATTAAGGTTCAGACTAGGTTCAGGCTCAGATACTTAGGCACACTTGGCTCGGTGCACAGTTAAAAAGTCAAAATTCCGGGTTTTTTCCTGTTTGCAGCCCAGAATTTCAGCTTTGGGCCCTTTAATACGGAATAGTGGGAATATGTGGGATTTTATTTGGTTCTCATTATGAATTTGTTAGAAGAGTTTTTCAATTTTATTTCAACGATTTGGACTGCAGGTATATTCTTTCTTTGTCTTGTAGGCATAATATTGAGGCTGGTTTTGAAGGAAATCTCATTAAACTAAACCTACCTTAAAGACAAAAAGTGACCGATCATTAATCATAACACAATTTGTTTCCCAACTTTCCCAACATTGCTAGATTTGATTGTGAAAATTGAATTTCCACAAACAAACCATCGAATCTCTATCAAACCGCATGCAGCTTTTGTTGGCAAAGCCAACTGCGTCATCATCAAGATGAACCGTTTAATTAATGGCCAACGCCAAATAACTTGGCGCCGTTGACTGACACTGAAAACACGCTGTCAGCTTCCAAATGTTTGAAGCTACAAACGTTTTGGCCTCAGGCATATATACAAACACGTCGCTGTCCCCCCCTCCCCGGCCACCCGCCACCCTCGTGCCACCGCTTTGTTATCCAATTCCGCCTCTTGACAGCTACTTCAACCTGCTAAATGCAAATTATTGCCTCAAATGAATTGGCGCGCCAGTTGATGAGGTTGCTGACATTCGATGCGATGGAAGATTTGTCGCATTGCAAGGCCCAGAACCCAGTTGGACCAGTTGCTGCGGGTGCCGCTGCTATTACATGGCTCTAATCGAATCATTACCCACACTGATTAGCCGTATTTATGTGACCCGGATCGGTCCGGTGTCCATTTAACGGCGTTAATTACACGGCTGATTGACATTAATGCGCTGGCCGGTTTGATGCAACAGCTGATTTAAAATGATGCTGAATTTTTCATTGATTAATGGCATTACCATAAATTTATTAAGCCCATAATAAATGGGTTTGATTAATGCTTTATGCAATGCGCTTTTTTCTTAATTAATGCGGATGGGCATTCAGTTTTTTTGAAATGATGAACGACTTTTCTAGCTGCGTTACAGCAATTTGAAATTTCTCCATGGCCAAACTCAAACAGTTTTCATTAATTTTCTAGCCAGCAAACTATGATTTAATTTCAGATATGGTCGTATTTGTGCTGGGCCAACTTTTCAATTAAAATGTCCAACTGAGCAACACAAATTAAAAATATATATTTATATTTATTGCATTTGAACCGTTTTGCATAAGTTGATTAAGCATTTGTCACAATTGCCATGGCAGCTTTTTCCAGCTGAAAACTCCAACGGAAACCTCGCCAGTGTCAAACTGTGTCGAAAACATTTAATAGCGATTTAATGCGCTTCAACTAATTACGCAGCATAGAGAGGCAAACAAGCTGTCTCTAAGCTGTAAAAGTAATAATTTCCATGGCGCTAAGTGACGTTGAGAAGATTATAGACGATTGGAGCTAGTTTGCACACATTATACTCTTTAGTGGTATATAAATTATTTAAATGGTACAGGGCTGGATGGAAAGGTATGATTGAGAAGTGAATTTTGAAATCTGGGTAAGTTTTTGAAGGTTTATTTTAAAGGAAAGAGCAAACAGAGTAAAAGATAATGAGATAAAAAATACCCAGAAACAGGAGTTATCATCTCTTAACTTATCGCCCCTTTTACTGAACTTGCTGTATTACAGTCGGCTTGAAAATTCAAAACAAACCAGAGTCTTAGTTTAAGTCGGCCCTGCCCTACCTCGATATCCTCTTACCTTAAGGGAACAACCGACTAACAGCCTTCTCGTATGTTAATTAACAGAACATTAACATAAATGTAAGCATTTCAAAATAATGTAAGCAGACAGTGCATGCTAAGCCGAAACCGAAACCCAATTTTGAAACAAACTTCATCTGCTTACAGACAGTAGGAGTCTACATGAATATATGTGGGAACCAGTTGTGAGGAACCTATTGCTAAAAGAACCAGAAGCGGTCACCCTTAAACAAGCTGGTCACACTGAGATCTAGGCAAGTGAAGGGAACAAGAAGAGAGAGAAAGACATTCGTCGATTGAAGTTAAAACGCATAACACATAAATTTGCAGAGCGAAGTGGCTAAGAACAGTTGTGTAAAGTTGAATTGTTTAAGTTTACTATAATATCACCAATGCTTAATTACTAAGATCACTTTTAATAAAATCTAAACCCACAAATTGGGGGCTCGTCCGGGATTAATTTTAAAGTAAAGTGACATTTAATTAAAACAATAAGCTTGGTGCTGTGATTGGTGTGTGCTAAGAGAACGAGCAAAAACATTAATCTGGAAATACAATAGTTTAAACAATTGGCAAATCGCACATAAAGTTTCTGTGGTGAAATTCAGCGGCCTGTGAACTTTAATAAGAACGTTCGAGTGCGAGGGAGACAGCGAGTGACGCGGCAGTCAAAGACATCAACTGTGTGTGTGTGTGTATGAAAAAATTAAAGTTACAGAAATTTCGAGAAACGATTAAACGGAAGAATTTTGTTTCTATGTGTGTGTGCAAACAGGGAGGCAACACAATATAAGTAAATCAAAAGAGAAACAAAACAAAACGAAAATCAACGGATCGAAAAAGATTTTATGGCGAGCAGCAGACTGTACGTGGAAAGCAGCTTCAACGATAAGTGAGACGACAACAAAACGACGTGGTTGTTGGTTTTGAAAACTATATGGTGGTGAATGAAACGGAAAAACAGTTCAACCTGAGAGAGGCGAAAAGTCTGGTGGCACGAGAGTTTTGTATAGCGGCGGCGGCATTGCTGAGAGCAGTGGCAGATATTCAGAATCAGCGGCAAGAGCGAGGGCTAGTGGCGACTACGTGGTACGGCGTCAAAAGCGAGGGCTGACTTGGCTGTTGATTGAATTGCCAACATTAAAACAGGAGCGTGGAGAGCAGACTGAGCGGCGAGGGAGTGAACTGGGCGTGGAAATCTTTCTTGGTATTATCGTTGGGGAAAAATTTATTCACATTTTTGGGCAAAATCATCAAATTTAACTAAAAAGTAGAATAAGTAAAATTGGCATATTTACTAATCTAGTGTAAGCGAAACTCTGATATTGTTAAAATGGAGTTGGATCAGATTCTGGCACTTCGCGTCATAGATTTACGTGCAAAGTTATCCGAGTTAGGGCTTAACACGGCTGGAAGAAAGCGTGACTTGCAGAATAGATTGTTAACACATTACGGTATTCAAGATGAAGAAGATGAATCAGATAACGAATCGGTTATAACCGCAAATGAGCTTAACAATGGCCAACAAAATGTTGCCAGTCCCGAGAACAGGTCGTGGTTTACTTTAAAGGATGTAGAAGGCAGTGTATCTCAGTTTTCAGGTTCAGAAGTTCCTGATGTTAAGCAGTGGATAGAAGAACTGGAGGAATGTGCACTCACTGTGATGTGGAGCCAACTACAGCTTTTCATTTATTCAAAACAACTTTTGACGGGAGCAGCTAAATCTTTCGTAAGGAGTCAGAGAAATATTAAGGATTGGGTTTCATTAAAGACCGAATTGTTAAAAGAGTTTAATGTGAAAGTGTCTTCAGCTGCCGTTCATCGTAAATTAGGTCAACGTCAACAGAGAAAGGGAGAAACCTTGAATGAGTATCTATATGCATTGATGGAAATTGCTAAGCCTGTTGATATTGATGACGAAAGTCTGATAGAATATTTTGTCAAAGGAATTCCAGATACAAAAGCAAACAAGATTATGTTGTTTCAGGCTAGGAACATAAAAGAGCTGAAATTCCAAATTGAAGCGTACAAAAAGTCTCGTGAATCTTATAAGTCATCATACAAATTGGAAACAGAGAAAAGCTTTGCAGAAAAAGATAAAGGGTTTCCGCCAAGTAAAGATAAGAAATGTTTTAATTGTGGTGATTCATCTCATATGAGAAAGGACTGTACCAAACGGAATAATAGATGCTTTAGATGCGATCAACCTGGACATCGTGCTGCAGAGTGCAAGGCTAATATTCAAGTGAAACAAGAGAAAAACACTAATATGATTCAGGAAGATCAAATGTCAAAACAGTCTAGCACATTTACTGCATCAGGTTTGGAGTTAAAGAATGTTCTTTATCAGGGCATTGTCATGAAAGGTCTAGTTGATACTGGAGCAGATTTGTGTTTAATGCGTCGGAGAAATTTCTTGAGGTTAAAGAATGTAACCATCAAAGGACCACAAAAATGTTTGACAGGCATAGGAGAAACGCAAATTTTAACATTGGGCAATCTCACTATACTTGTGAACATAGATGGTATTGAAATGAACGTAGAATTCCATGTGGTACCTGATGAAGATATTGGATTTGATTTAATCCTTGGTAGGACAATCTTGGAAAACATCGATATGAAAGTAACAAAAAACGGAACGCAGTTCTCTATCAGACAGGAAACGGATATAAAAGACAGTGAGGCTCACGGTAATTGCGCTGAGTTATTGGCAGAATTTAAAGGTGTATGTGCGGCTATTTTCGAAGAGGGGAAAAAGGACCTGGATATCGATTTTTCACATTTGGAAAAGTCGCAGGCTGAAGAGGTTAGAACTTTAATCGGAAAATATTCACCGAAAAGAAATTCCAATGTACAAGTTGAAATGAAAATTGTCGTTACTGACGAAATACCCGTATATCAACATCCGAGACGAATGGCTTACTGTGACCAAGAGATTGTTGACAAACAAATAAAAGAGTGGTTGGCCGAAAAGATAATTCGTCCAAGTACTTCGGAGTACGCATCACCTGTAGTCTTAGCTCCTAAGAAAGACGGAAACAAACGTCTGTGCCCAGATTACAGAAAACTGAATGAAAAGATTATACGTGACAATTTTCCGGTAGTTCTGATGGATTGTGTGATCGATAAGCTGCAGGGTGCAAATGTTTTCACGACTTTGGATTTAAGAAACGGTTATTTCCATGTTCCAGTGGAAACACATTCGCAGAAGTATACATCGTTCGTAACTCAAAACGGGCAATATGAGTTCTTATTTGTACCGTTTGGTATTTCCAACTCACCTGCGGTATTCACTAGATTCATATTAGCAGTCTTAAGAGATTTGATCAGTAAGAATATCGTCATCGTGTACATGGACGATTTAATCATTCCGAGCAAGGATATTGAGGAGGGAATCCAAAAATTAAAAATGGTACTCGGAGTAGCGGAGAGGAATGGCTTACAGCTAAATTGGAGAAAATGCCAGTGGCTGCAAAAGAAAGTTTCATTTCTGGGGTATATCATTGAGAGCGGTTCAATTAAACCAAGCGAAGAGAAGATTCTGGCGGTCAAGAATTTCCCAAAACCTTTAGATAAAAAGGCAGTCCAGAGATTTTTAGGTTTGACCTCCTATTTTCGTAAATTCATTGAAGGATACGCCATTGCCGCAAAGCCTTTATCCGACATGTTGCGAAAAGACGCAAAATTTGAATTTGGCGAGCTACAGCAAGCAGCATTTCAGCAATTGAAATCAGCTTTGACTAGTGATTCGGTCTTGAGGATGTACGATCCCAAGCTACAAACTGAGATTCATACGGATGCGAGTAAATACGGATACGGAGCCGTGTTACTTCAAAAGGATTCAGAAGATGGTTCCTTTCATCCCATTCAGTATATGAGCCGTAAAACCAAGCCGTGCGAAGAGAATTATCACTCATACGAATTAGAAGTATTGGCGATAATTGAAGCATTAAGAAAATGGCGAATCTATGTGCTAGGACTAAGAGTTACTGTAGTGACAGATTGTAATGCGTTCGCAATGACAATGAAAAAGAGTGAAGTCCCATTGAGAGTCGCACATTGGGCAATGTACTTACAGGACTCGACTTGAAGATCGAACATCGATCAGGGTCAAAAATGAGGCATGTTGACGCTCTAAGTCGAGTTTATTGCTATATGTTAACTGATTCAGTAGTCCATCGCTTAAAGGAAGCACAGTCGCTTGATGATTGGGTCAAAGTAGTCCGAAGTCTAGTGGAAAAAGACGGATATGAAGATTTTTATATCGAAAACCACATCTTGTTCAAGGACCCTAATCAACAGTTGATTGTTGTCCCATCAGAAATGGAAACTGAAATTATACTTTTGGCACATAAGCAGGGACATTTTTCCGCAAAGAAAACGCAGACTTTGGTAGAAAAGTCTTACTTTATCCCCAAACTCAAGGAAAAGGTGAATCGTTTGGTAAACAGTTGTGTTGAATGCATAATTGTCAATGCAAAGACCGGCAGGAAAGTAGGTCATTTGGCGACGATTGATAAAGGAGACAAGCCCTTGTTAACTTATCACATCGACCACGTAGGACCCATGGAGCTTACAAACAAACGATATAATCATTTACTCGTGGTAGTTGATGGATTCAGCAAATATGTATGGTTGTATCCCACTCGAAGTACCGGGGTTGAGGAAGTGATTACCAGTTTGCAAAAACAGGCCATCATATTTGGTAATCCTTTAAGAATAGTTAGCGATAGAGGAGCAGCATTCACTTCACTCGGATTCAAGAACTATTGTGACGAACAGGGTATTCAACATTTGTTAATAGCAACTGGTGTGCCTCGTGGAAACGGACAGGTTGAAAGGATGCACAAAATTGTAGTGCCAATGCTGTCTAAGCTGAGCCATGAACACCCAACCGCTTGGTATAGGCACGTAGGAAAAGTTCAGCAGATTATTAACAACACAGAACCAAGAAGCACGAAAGTAAGTCCTTTCAAAATATTAACAGGTTTAGATATGAGAATTCCTGATGACGTTGATCTAACAGAGCTTTTGAGGACATCTTTCATAGAAGAACTAGATGAAGAACGCGATGAGATTCGAAACAAGGCTAGAGAGAATATAATCACTCTGCAGGAAGAGAATAAGAAAGAGTTTGATTCTAAGAGAAAGCCAGACAAGATGTATAAGTTAAATGATCTCGTAGCTATCAAACGTACCCAATATGGAGTTGGTCTTAAACTGAAGGGCAAGTACTTAGGGCCGTATAAGATAGTAAATGTAAAGAAACATGGCAGGTATGATGTCGAAAAGCTAGGAGATTCCGAAGGTCCTTGTAAAACTACTACGGTAACTGAGTTTATGAAACCGTGGGGAGATCCATTCGGGACGAAGGATACATCAGGAAGGCCGAATGTGGGAACCAGTTGTGAGGAACCTATTGCTAAAAGAACCAGAAGCGGTCACCCTTAAACAAGCTGGTCACACTGAGATCTAGGCAAGTGAAGGGAACAAGAAGAGAGAGAAAGACATTCGTCGATTGAAGTTAAAACGCATAACACATAAATTTGCAGAGCGAAGTGGCTAAGAACAGTTGTGTAAAGTTGAATTGTTTAAGTTTACTATAATATCACCAATGCTTAATTACTAAGATCACTTTTAATAAAATCTAAACCCACATATATTGTTTGGATCTAGCTCTTTTAGTCTCTGAGAACTACGTCTTAATACTGGCAGTCGAATGGAAGGACAGACTAACAGACAGACTAGGCGTTAACGACTCGGGATTTTGACACTGACTGATATAGAATGTTTTTACTTTATTTGGTCGGAGATGATTCCCTCTGACTGCTACATACATGTACACGACTTAAGTATACCCTTTTTACTCTACAAGTAAGGGGTATAAATATTTAAATATTTGGCTTAAGCGGCTTTCATTTTATAGCTTATCCATAGATTTCCATTTGCTCTAAATTGAATTGCTAAGAAATAAATACAATGTTTCAAACACACCCTCGACATCGTCGCTCTAAGATTATTGCCTTACCATCTACACCACCGGCCTTTTAAAATACTGCAACCTTAAAACATTAGTCATTTGACTGTGATTTGCCACATCGCACTTGGGGCCGGCGAGGCTATTTTACTTTCCTCAGTCCAAAAAAATGTCCTTTTCTCCGTTTTTTTTAGATTTTCCGGAAAAATTTTAGTAAAAACAATTTGAAACATTGGAATAAATATTCTTAAAGTAAACTGCAAAGCTTCAGAGTGGTTGCTTTCTGGACTACAGCGAGATTTTGTTAACAAAATGTGTAGCATATTTAACAGGAAGTTAAGAAATAACTAAGCAAATAATTCAAGTTTTTAAAATAATTTTTTCAAGTTTTGTAAATCTGAAGCAAGGCTAACAAAACATCGAAGTCCCTGAGTGTGGTGAAAAGTTTTAGACGTGGTGGTCCAGAATCTTTGACATATCATGATACATGCTCTTCTCTGCAAGATTTTGGTTAAATCTACAAGTTTTTTTTTTTAAAATCAAAAAAGTAGCAAAGTTTGCCTACTTTGATATAAATAATCTAAATAAAAAACTTTTATTTTTTTGGATTTTCCAGTTACGGATAGATATATCAATATTCTAAGATAATTTCTAAATAAAAAATTAGCTTCCTAGCTGGTCTAGTGTACAAATAATAGAATTTTGGCCTACAAAATTTTATTTCTGGCCCACAGTGCACCTTCACACGTGCCTTCCTTCATTCCCCAAAGTTCTTAGTTCGAATCCCAGACCAAGAAATTTTTTAGAATACATTTTTTTAAAGTTTTTTTTTGTGTTTTTCGGTTAAGGAGATTATAGTGAACCAAAAACCGAACAGTGGAAAAGGACAATATCTTTATGTACACACTAAAGCTGCCTTTACATTGTCTATGTACCTTTGGCCAACCGCATGCAGAGAGCGAAACGGAGCACTTTTGAAGATCACATACAAATTTATTCGTTCCACTAGGCTGTTGGTGTGCGCAATAGCTAGGGGCTCAATGAGCCTGATTTCTCAAAGCTGATATGCTACGCTGTGGTCAGCAGTCTGCATGCGGCCAATTTGATGTCCTCAACATAGCTGATATATGTCAAATATTCCCACAATTTACTCCGTTATTTGTTAAATAGAAGATGTGTAGTTGGTTTTTAGAGTCTTTCAAGAGAAACTATAATCCACTCCAACCATTTTATTGCATCAAAGACTATAATGTATAGATTTCAATTAAGATATTGAGATATTTACTTTGCTATTACACTATCGTAATATCTCTAGAGATATTAGCGTCTTACGTCTTAAATCTCGTCAGTGAGCTGTACTGTACCGAACCGATTTGATTAGTGGTTATAGGTTCTGTTCAGCAGTGTCGTTCGTTTTATCGTACGAATTAGCGGTTGGTTCGGTTAGGGTTTGTTTCGGTTCGGTTCAGAGCCGGTTCATATTCCTGGTAAATGAATGAATCTGAAATTTTAAATTAGGAGAGGGAGAAACATTGTAAAAGTGACTTTAACAATAAAAATTACGATCGGCTAATATAAATGGTGCTCAAATCGACTCAACACTGCAAATGCAGAAACAGAACTTAGTTGCTAGCTCTGTTAACGTAACGTTCGTTTAACGCTCTGTTTGTTGAGTAACATACATCTTCTTAGACATAAGATAGTTGTTCTTTAAAGGGAATAGTAAGAATAAAAGAAGCTTTAACCCAGATTATAATTAAAGAAAAGTTAAAGCCATTTTCAAATTAAAAATGTGGTTGTTTTAAAATTATAGTTAAAAAAATAATTAAATAGAGTTGTTTTAACTTAGACTGAGCTTGCACTGTTGAACTGACATGGCAATCTAGTTGGCCTGCCTGCTTATCTGTTTTCAATGTAAATAGCTTGTCAAAAACATGGTCGAGGCATATGACATAATCGAGTCTCATGCAGCAAGCTATCAACCGCCACTGTGACTTAAAAATATTCCTAAAATTAAAGCCCCCCCCCGTCCCTTGCACACTCGTATATTAATTTGAAAAAAGCTGAAAAGTTTTGATATACCCTTTTGAAAGAGTATTAATATGATGCGCTGTCATTAAAAAAGTTTTTGCGTCTGATGCATGGTGGGCCATTAGATGTTAGCCCTGGCATTGGGTGATGCCACCGGCTGGGCCTCCCTCTCAACATCCTTCTATTTATGTGTGGATTTTTGAAGCTGCATTTAAAATCGCTTTTAACAAATGGCGCCATAAGCTTTTAGGCAAACTTTTAATGTGCACACACACACACACACACACACAGACACACAGTTGCCACCATGTGTGCGTGTGTGGAAGATTTATGCGGCCATGCCATCGTATGAGTGCTAGAAAAGTATGTTCAACTTGAGGAAACAACAACAACTAGAAAGACAAAAAATAACAAAAGCACAAATATTTCTATATATTAAGTGTGTCTAGACATGGCCACAGAAATGACCAAAATCAACTAAGTGAAAAATGGAATAAACAAAGATTGTTTAAGTAAGTTCATAGGCCTCATGAATAGATCAAAAGATGGGCAGGGAAGATTTTCTGTTGGTATCCTACGAAACCATAGCCAAATAGTGCTTATTCTTGAGGAGATCTCTCGCCAGACTACTGCTTGTAATAAATCACTTCCATTTCATTATTCACCTGGCTTAAATTTGAACTTTGCAAATGAGATAAATTAAGTACCTTCATGTTTGTTTAAAGATTTTTCACACAGCGCCATAAGCCAGCGCCAGATCCAGCTTAAAATGCAGTTCTTTTTTCCCCTGGCAAACTTTTCTCATTTTAAATATGACCCTGCTGGAAAAGCCTTTCACACTCATGATAATTGAGATGATGATGAGGCTGAGTTTTCACTCACTTTAATTACAGGTCATATCAAATTTGCATAAGAGCTCCCACAAAACAGCAAGGACAGACCATTTGTTGTATTGATTGTATAATCAATGTGTCCATTAACCGGCACACATTTCTTGCTTCAGTTGCCATAACGGAAATGAGTTTTAATGTCGAAATAATTGCATGTCATTGCGCAGAGCGTGGACAGTTACAACGTGAGTGGGGGAGGGGGGGGGGCAAAAATAACAAAGTGCAAATTTCATTTCATATTTGCGTTCTGATGGCTGACAGACAGTTGAAGTTGGATACATTGAAATGCGAGACCTTGACTCGTGTATCAATTTGAGGCATTTTCTTTTGATTTATAATTTTTGCTGACTTTTTTCATTTCTGCTCTCCATGGCTGTTTAATTGAAAAGTGAAAGCCGCAAGTCCATTGAATTATATTTCCTTTCATCATCTTTTCTTTCGCTTCAATTGCAATTGAAAGAAAACCCTGAATTTCCGCATGTGAGTGATGAGCATTATTGACAGCAGCTGCAACTGAAGATGAGTTTTTACAGTTTATGCATAAAATTTTTGTTTCACTTTTTTTTTATTGCATATTTATGTTGAAATTGGTAAATGTCCTGCAATTGACAATGTTTGTGAAATGAAAATGGAAAATATATTATTGTTGGAGTTATATATAAGATAGAGTTCGATATATTTATGTTACAGCGAGGGACGAGGGCACGCACAACGTAAAACTATATTCAATCAAGCAATGCAATTTATTGCATTTGTCATATATTTCTTTACACTGCACTTCTCTTAAAAAGGTTCGACTTCTTGCCCATTTTAAGGTGGAACTGCTTCTTAAATCTTAACCAAAAGAAATCATTCCAGGGGAAAAAGTTGCCCTTTAACTAGATTATAATTAAAGTTATTCAACACACATTTTTCGTTATTAGGATCCATGTTTTGCCCTTTTCTTTTGGTTACTTGAACAGCATCAGCTTTAAATACACTTCAAATATTTCTTATAATAATAAAACTCTATTTTTAAGTGTTCTTTACAGGGGTGCAACCGCTTTAAAGCTAACTGAACCGCTGTTTGGGTTCGGTTAAGTGGATCGCTCGTAAGATTTTTTGTATTTTATAAAGGAAATTTTTGGTTTTCTGCAGTAAATATGCAACTTTTCGCAAACATACGAAATTGAATTACTACACAGCGAAAAAAAATTTGTAAAAACTACCCGAAAATGTAGTTTTTCTATGCGTTTAGCTGTTATCACAAGGAAGTGTGGTGAGGTGGAGGAGGGTAGGAAGGGGCACGTGAGGGGAAAAGTCTAAGACATCAATTTATTTTCTTAACTCTCAAATTCATAACTCTGCATAAACATAAATGCCGGCATCTCGGCCCATACGACCATCAAGCAATCGCGCGGCATTGCCGCAAATCATAGTTATAAAGGGAAAAGACTAGCGATGATGAGCTAATGGATCAACAAAAATCAGAAAAAAAATTCGTTAAAAATCTACCGAAATTCAGACCATTCGTTGGCAAAAGTAGAGTAATCCCGTTTTTTCCTAAATCGTGAACAGTGGTTCTCATATTAGGAACATTTTTTCGAACGGCATGGGCATGTTCTAAGACCGTTTTTAACATGCCTCGCTTATATTTTTTTTTCTATACTTAGCATGCAGTTTTTAACATGGAAGGTTTAGCTTTCAGTTTTCTACATATTTCGTGTAAAATTTTACAGGGTGATCTACTTTTCGTTTAGGTTTACGGTTTCTACGCGTGAACTACGCCACGTTGTTTACTCTATGTAGAAATCATTTGAATAGCTCCAGAATCCTTATACAATACACTCATACAAAAAATTGATCACAAAACTAAAAAACTCTTCAACAAAATCCGTGCTAAAATTGCTCATTTAAAGAACATTTTATAAGTTTCAGAAAATAGTGCCATAGATGAGAAAATACATTTTCTAATTTTAGGGTGAATCGTCTTAGATCGGATTTTATGGGAGAATTTATATTTTCCAGTGCGAATGTTTTTTGAGTGTATATTCAGTTGTAACCCACAGGTTAGTTACAGTGTTTTACAATATCTTTCCCATTTTTTGATTGAAAAGCAGTTGAAACTTTAATTAAAAATAATTTATGATGCAAATTGAGATGCAATCATCAGGATAAGAGATTCAAACAGCGAATCGACCTTTAAGCTATGACAGCAACACAGCAGTACTCGCCTCTTTACTATCTTCAAAATGCCATTGCCATCGAAGCGTTGATGCATACCATCCGGCTCGAAGGACCAATGAAGGTTAGAGCTGTATTTTTGCAGAGTTGTGAGAGTTTCATAGGTTAGTGAAACGAATCTAAACACAAGGGTTGGCTTTTAAGTTACGGTAATAACTAACGTAACAAGCCTGAACCAAAAAAAGTGAAACAGAATAATCTTCAAGTAAGATAATATTTCATTCGTGTATTCATCGCCCATAATTACATTTGTCTATTGCGTAAAAAAAGTTCATGTTTTCTATCTAGAGTGTTTGCTCTAGTTAAATTTGCATCTTATATCAATCATAAATTCTGATTACCCAAAAATGTTGTGTTTGTACGACAAACAAATTTGGCACAAATGACAAAATAGATTATCAGTCCTGGGAGAAACGGAAAATGAAACAAAAAATGAGTTAAGGCAAAATAATGAACGGGAAAACAGCAGCAGCAAACAAACCAATTGACCGGAGGGTCGAGATACAGAAACATTTGGCATTTAAATAAATAATTCATTCATTCCCAGTTAGGTTTGCCTTCTAGGCTTCTGGTTTGGGTCACCCAGAAAATTATTAATAATGTATTTTAGCACATTGCAAGGATTTTGGCACGACGGCCACACGTTTCAGCAATTTCCGGGCACAACAAAACCGGAAAAATACTTGAAAATGTAATAAATTTTCAAGGCGTTGTGGGACGTCTCTGTCTGTGTGTCAGGGGTCGCCAGCTGGTCGGCGGCGGTGGGGGGCAAGGCGAGTGCTTGACAAACTGTTGCCGGGATCAAATCAATGACAAAAATTACACACGAATGGGCAAGCCCTTCAACGTCTACCTTATCAAAATTTTAGGGCGAAAATTAATTTCTTTACCTAACTTCTGCCTGGTTAACTCCCCTGCAGAAAAGGCAATTTATTTTATGTTACGACCTTCAGTTGAAATTTCAATTCGGTTTATGTTCAAATTTTCATTAAAAACTTTCAACCTTTCGCAATTAAATTAAATGTGTTCAAGTGGCAGGCGATGGCAACACAAACGAAATTTTTCGTTCCAAAATATGGCCCCAACTTGGCCCGCAATTTCCGAAAGTCCAAAAGTTCTTGTCAATTCAAAAGAAAAATAAAAAGTATTTAACAAAAATCAAACAAAACATTTGGCTTTCGCCCCCCAAAGCCGGCGCTGACCACAGCCGTTTAATAACGCATTGAAATGAGAGCAAATGAAATCAACAGAGTCTGTATAAATTATTTTCCGCCTCGTAGACTCAAGAAATTCTAAATAAAGGAGCCCCAGCTACACAATCAAAACACCCCACGCCCCTCAATGCCACGTGCTGCCGCTGCCGCTGCCGCTGCCTCTGCTGCCGCTTTGTTCATTTTGGAGGTCAAAAAATGAACAAAAATCAATGGGGGCTGCCTAACTGCCGGACTGGGCCACCGAGCGATACTTAGCTGAAAAAGACCATTAACAAAGTAAACAGCTGCAAGTGCCGCAAGTCTGTGAAAATGGAAAGCAAAGACGACGATATCGTCGAGTCAGCAGGAGAACAAAAAATTGATGATTGCAGGAGAAAAAAAATTGGAGAATTTTCTTTTGTTTTGACACCTCATTGTAGAAATGAAGGTGGAGATGGTGTCAAATGGTTAAAGTTTCTTTTTAAAGTCAATGAAAAAATGGCAGTTGGATAATCAGCTGGAAAACGCTCTAAAACTGCGGCAATTAATATGTTAATAAAGTACGGGCAATTATTTTCGTTGCCAAACAGCTGAGGCTAATAACAAGGCAGTGATTTTAATTGTTTTAGATTTTTCTTATACCAAATCGATCCCATTATCAAAGAGCAAATCAATTGCCCAACAGGAAATAATGCGTGGTCCCTCATTTGGTTCAGGACAGAAACGACTCTTGTAGCTCTTCGAACCCGTAATGGCCAGCATGTTGTTCCACAGACAGCTACAGCTTATGCCAAGCTGAACATTGAGGACAAATCAATCGGGGCTGCATCCCACTCTTAAACCGATCCAGTTGGAACCCGGAATTACTCGGATATAATTTATCAAAGAGTTTGATGAAGTAAAGCGCCAATCTTAAGACAATGATTTGCGCAAAATTTTGAAATTGATACGTATCACGAAATTTAATGACCGTGTTTAACAGAAGAACTTGCTGCCTGATCAATCAAATTTATTTCAGCTGAACTCGAATTTTAAACATCTAGATATAGGCGCATGTGTCAAGGAACTGACAACTAAGGAGTCCAAGGCATTCAATCTTAAAAAATAACAACCACTGAACCGTATCAGCTCATATTCCGGAGCGGTTTGCATTCTTCTTATAGTCAGTACCAAGGGAACTCGGAGTACATCAAGTTTATACAAAGGCATGTAACAGTCAGAAAAAGCATCTCATATCTCCTATATTCCTGATCAGCATCAACAGCCGCGTTCATATAGCAATGTCAGCCTGTCCTTCCGAATGTAAAAGAATGAAAAAAGATCTTAGAGCTGCTTAGAGATAGATGTTTAACATGTATGGGACAATTGCTTCTTATACTTGCAGGCATATCAAGTTTACTTTAAAGTTTTTAAATAAAAATAAATACGTTCGCGATCTACAAATCCCCCTAACTGGATGGTATAATTCCTGCTATGTTTAAAACAACCCAACGGGCAGCCTTTCCATGACTACAAGCCATTAGTAAAGCATGTCTGGGGTGGGGCTGTGTACCTGTGACCTGGAGAAGAATGGAAAAACCACTAGACCTCCATATAAAAGATGGCATGAACCTGACCTTGAAGAATACCCTACTTGCATACACGAAAGGGAAATTGCTGGAAACAGCGCCACCTTAGAGAAAGCACCAGCCTTGGGAGCATTCCTCTATACAATATCTCCACAGAGGCGATAATACGAAGCCTAGGAGTAAATCCAATGAACATGGCATTGAACTAGTGGATATACAGCCAGCTGAGCTGCAGAAGATTACAAGCCGAAAAAAGCACCCCGCGGCACACCTCAGGGGTTTATGGAACCTTGAGGTTAAAATACTACAAATGAAACTCTTCAGCAAAGCACTCAAGTTATCCGCATGTGTCAACGACATAGGCATAATTATCGTGACAAAATGACCATCGATTCTCAGCTCAATCATGGTCTTTCTCTTATAGAGATACCAAAATGAGCCAGAAGCCGTATTTAGTATCAGAGAAGATGGTGCTCATTCTCCTTACCAAGAGAACGCTATGATAAATGGAACACCAACTTATGCTTAAGAACAACGTTAAATAACCTCAGTCAGAAAAAAACCCAGCAAACTTTCAAACTGACTAAGGAAATCGCATAAAAACAGACGGACATGGCTATATCGACTCAGCTCGTCATGCTAATCAAGAATATATATACTTTATGTGGTCGGAAATGTTTCCTTCTATGCGTTACAAACATCTGGACCCTCTGCAAGGCACAGTGGGCTGATAAGCCAAATTTTTGGCATAAAGTCGGCAAATGCAGCCATAGAGTTGAAACTTATTGATTTTGATAACAGCAACCAGAATATCTTTCAGAAAATGTTTTAATCCGATCTCACCACGTCGGTGAGGTAGCCCTTTTGGTTCCACGTGGCGGATACGTAATATAATTTTTGTTTGTTTTTGGTTTTAATTAGTTTTCGCTTGTTTTATAGTATTTTTTATTTTGAAGCTTACGTTTTGCGTGTTAATTTGTTTAAAAATGCCTTAAAAAGTATAGTTTTTCTCGACTTTTGATCTGCCTCACATTGCAAATACGTCCTAGGCTGAGCTTAATCTTTCCTAAAAGTCGGAGAGCGGGCAAAATCGTGCAGAAGTGTTGAGAACAAGTGAGAATGCTTAGCTTGAAGAACGCTTTAATATAAAAACATTTTGACCGAAAGTGGGCGGAACTTTGTTTTAAGTCCACAGGGGAAAGGTGTTTTGAGTAAGTTTTCTCAGACTAAGGACGTATCACAAAACAAAATAATGCTAATAATTTCAGTGGTTTAATACAATTGCTTAATATTATACAAATTATACATAATATATACATCAATTTTACTGTATTTTACATATCTCACACATTTTATTTGTTCACTAGCAGAATTTGTCACTTGCAGCAAAGATGACATACATTTTCCCGCGTTGATGTAATCATACAGGCAAGCAAACATCAGACTTTGCAGGCCTGTTAAAAGTCCACAATTTCCCTTCGAAATCGCTTTTATTTTTGGAATTGTTTTATTTGAAGTATCCTCTTTTAGAATAAATGACAAACATCATAAAACATTGTTAAACAAAATTCGACTTTATGCCAAAAATTTGGCCATTCTTCCCAGTGAGCAAGGGTATAAAAATGTGCTGCTGTATGGGCTATATACACATTGAGCACATCTAACATCTATAATCCAAAATCTTGAGTTAATATGCTAAATAACTGTTATGTCAACATTCTAAAATTTTGGTTGTGTCAAACTATTAAGTGGATCAGTGTCTTACTGAAATATACTACAAATACGACAAATTTTGTCGTTGCAAATTTGTATGACTCATAATTTTGGATGTCAAATGTGCCAATAAATTCCAGGATAATGATTTGTATACAATGCCCATGATAACTTTCAACTACAACCATTGCATACTTATGGGCAGTTCAGATTTTTACCATACACAATTAACTCTAAACGGATATACTATTTCTGGATAGAGCCGCCCGGCCCTTCGCCATATTTATATACATTTTCGTACACATAAACTTAAGCACATCTGAGAGTACCGCCGCGTAGTAACATAATCGATTACTCAACGCCCACCACAGGCAATCGGGCTGACGGGGCCTGGGTAGTTGGTGTTTCCACAAAACCCAAAACGGCATATATCGGTTATTGAAATTGTCTCGCAGGTGTCATTAACGTTGGCAGCATTCTGCCGACGTCCAGCAGTAAGCAGCAGCAGCAGCGGCAGCGGCAGCGGCAGCAGCAGGTGCGACCATTTTGCGGCCGGGGCGTAAGCGTAAGCCAAGGACGCCGCCGCCGCCGCCGGCCACTGACAGGCCACCCCGCTCCGTTTTGGCATTGTCATTAATTTCGATTTATGGTCATTAAGCTGAAGGCTGCTTTCTATTTAATATGGAAAAATGTTTAATGAGTGAGTTTAATTTATGCATGGGAAAAATGCCTTTCGCGCTGTCGATTTGCGTTTCACAATTTTTAATTAATGCCTGCCCCGGGGCCAAAAGTCCTGCCACTGTCCTTGCTTTAATTTCACACTTAAAGTTGGCAACCGAAAACCCACCGTTTTTTTTTTTTCTTCCTTGTTTGTCTCATTTTCCTTGCCCCAAGGCGACAAATTCCCAAAGAAAAAAAAAAAAAAACAGAAAGAAACAAAAATAAGAGAAGGAAAATTGTGAAAGAGTCGCAGCATATTTTCTTGCATACTTTTTGTTTTTTTTTTTGCAGCACAAATAACAAACCATAAATAATGTCATACGCTCCACACAAATGGCAGCCAATGTTGGCCACGCCCTCCCGTCCTCCCGTTCGCAGATATTTTTCTTTTTTTTTTGCTCGCCTTTCGCTTTGCTTTTAGGCCAAAAACTTTTTTGAACTACTTGCACGTCTCTTTTGCGGCGTTTTTCGGGTTTTTTGGCAACCCTGCTGTTTTGTGTCTTCTTCTGCGAATGCTTAGGGCTGCCACGCCTCCCGCTGCTGTCGCTGGTTTATGTTGCCCGCCGTCGCGAGACTAAAACTTCAATAGGGCGAAAATGATAAATGGCCATGCTGCGCTTTTCTTCACACACACACACTTCCAACTGCGTGTGTGTGCGTGAGAGAGATGGAGGGAGAAAGAGAGCAAAGCACAGCCACATAATGTGTGAAAATAAAAATGGCCAAATCATTTTTTGCTTTCCATTTGAATCCAAACTTTCTGAGTAGCTGCTCGAAGTCTTCGACTTCTTTTGTTTTGCAACAAAATTTAAACTTGTTTCAAGTCGACCCACCGCTAGATGGGAGTTTAATGGGAAGCGTTTTTTATTAAAACCTTTTTAAATTGTACATTTTGCATACAATTGCTGGCAGCTTGCCGGAAACGCAGAACATGACATTAAATGCCTAACGGCCATTCTCTCTCTCTCTCTCTCGCTCTGTTCAACCTGTTCAACTGCAAACATCCTGTTGTCATTTTAATTATTGCTTCCGTGCAAATAAAATACTTATAATACAAGTGAATCGGCCCCCAGCCTGCGGCGCATGCAAAATGATCGAATAATTTGCCATTGTCTAGAGGAGCAGCTGCTGCCGCTAACCAAAAAAAAAACAAAAAGTTTTATCGCCAGCGACACATTTACTTAAAATATGCCAACAAATTATGTTCACACTTCAACGACGAAGGCCAAATTCGATGGGGCGGCTTTGGCTCCTGTTTTAGGTTCTCCCACAAATCATTCAGTGGCATGAATTATTGCCGGCGCTTAGAACGTGCTCGCAGCGTTAAAGTGTCATTACTGGGCTTAATGAGTCCGGCGAACTGCACACAAAAACACGACGGAACAAAAAAAAACAAAAAAAACGAAGGAAGAGGCAACGAAGCGAGCATGAAGTGAAGAGCGGACGGACGGGCGGACAGGCGGCGGAGTGAGCGAGTGGAAAAAATGTGTAGCATGCAAACAGGCGCACTACATGGTTCATTGTCTGTGTCTAATTTATGTTTGCTGTTGGTCAGCCACTGATAATAAATAATAGCCAACGAGTATCAATGGGTATGCCCGGCCAGTAGGGGAAAACCAAAAGAATTTCAGTTGAAATGCGAATTAATTAAGACTTATTCCATGAGTAGACACTGCACAGCAGTTTGAGATGAATCCACTACGACTCACCTGTACTGGGAATTTCATGGGTTATTACATGGGATGTCCAAACATTCCTTTCCCACTTAAATCACCCTTCACTCCTTTGGCATTTGGAAGTACTAAAAGGAGAGACATGGCATGAGAATCAAGTATAGAATTTCATCCATACAGAATGAAAAGCCAAGAAAATTTGACTCAAAATGAGCACAACTCTACTTTCAAAAACAACTCTTACTCAACCAAGAAGTCAACCAGGCGATCTATCGTACTAAATACCTAGATTAAGATAATCGAAAAATGTATAAGTCAGGGACTCGACGAGGCCATCACTGCACAGTGGGCGAGCTTATCTAAAGAGTGCAGCCAAAAATGCTTTTAAATTAGTTAGCGGTTAGCGGATAAAGATGTAATAATTATTTAAAAACGAGAAAGCTAAGCTTACTTCGTCTGTGCCGAAGTTTTTATACCCTTGCAAGTGCTCGCTTAAATAATTTCTAAAAATACTCTTTGTCCCATTTTCCCACCGATCGTTCGTATGGGAGCTATTCTATATAGTCAGCCGATTTAGCCCAAAAATTTGTGAAATTATGTTTAAGCATGTGAAACAAACAAATACAAAACTGCAAGATGCTACCATTAAAAAGAAAAAAGTTTTTCTAACTAAGACTGTTATTCAGACCTATCTTTTGTATGGCAGCTATACCATATAGTTTTCCGATTTTCATCAAACTTGTCAGCTTTATAAAAAAGCGTAGAATACACAGAGGGAAAAACCGTGTTCAGAAAATTAGATTTTTTCATCTCAAAAGAAGCACAGAATGTTCTCTCAAATTTGTGAGAACAAATGTTCCGAATGTTCTTGAAATGAGACCAATTCAGCTCACCACCGAAAAGTACAATTTTTCTTTCTTTAATTCAATTATCTAAGGCAGGTGGGGGTTGTACAAGGCGGGGACCTAGACTTTGAATTGGATCTGGTTCTGGACAGGAGCTGGCCCTGGTATCTCTGGGTCCTGGACCCTGGACCAAAATTTTTTTTTTTTTTGAGTTTAATTTGTTCTCAAAAACTGAACATTTCAACTCACATCATTATTTTGCGTTCTCAAAAAAAAGTTCTCGAAGTAAGAAAATGTTCTTGAAGTGAGAAAATCCGGTCATGATTAGTTTTTGACATCGAATTTTCTCACTTTGAGTCCAATGTTCTTGGTTTTTTCCCTCTGTGCACCTTCGATTACAAAATTTGCAGCCGTTTCCATTGAAAAGAAAAAAGTTTTTCATACTAAAACTAATTTTCCGACCGATTGTTCCTATGGGAGCTATGACATATAGTTATCCAATCTGATCGCTTTCGACATATTAGCAGTGTGCAGCAAAAAGAAGAGTCTGTGAAAAATTATAGCTCGATAGCTTTTAAACTGAGAGACTAGTTCGCGTAGAAGCAGACAGACAGGCGGACGGACGGACTTTGCAAGGGTATAATAAAAACATGACATTTTTTGATTATTTCTGGCCGATGCACTGGAGAAGTTGGGCTAAAGAAAGACGAAGTCCACAGTGGATGCGATTGACAAGTGGGTAACAACAACTCTTAATGGGTCTTTCTGGAAACGGGGATCCCAGGAGTATTTTCTTGTGGTCACTCTACATGTGACAGATGCCATTTAACAGCGATGATTGGATTGGAAATCCGTGATTTCGTTGTTGCGCTATATATCCTGGCAATCATCAGATCATAATTCATTGGTGGAGTGGTGAAGTTTTCCGTATTTTTCCTGAACCGTTAACACTGAACCCATTTCATGGAAGGCACTTTGTATTATGAAAGATTTTGATATGTTTTTATGCAAACTTAAGTACGTCTTTTGAATAAGTTTTTAGACCAATGTACTCATTTTAGGGAATGTTTTAATTTATAAAGGAAAAACTAGTCCATCTTTTTTGTCGAACTTCCGTATTTTTTCTGTTTTAGCCTGGGGACTTCTTTAACCACGTTGCGCAATGGAGCTTTCTTATCCAAACAGAAGCTTCTTCATAATTTCAGATAATTGCAACTCTGTCCTCAGGTATACGGTATTTCCCAGTCGAGCTCGCATTTGCTTTCTTTTGCTAAGTGAAATATTATAATTGCAGTTGCTGATTAGCTCCATCCTGATGTGAAGTAAAACCTATTAACACTCATACGTCACGTGGTTGGGCGGGATAGTGCGCAATTGGCCAAATGCTAAACAGCTTGAGGATCCCTCGCTTTTCCCACATAAATTGCGGCGCCCAAAATGCATAAACCAACCATGTCGCGCCATCATTTTCAGCTGCCACGTGCCCCGGCATACATTTTGTGCATTTTATGGGGCACTACTCCCACCACCCCGCCTCTGCCCGCCCTCTTGTGCAGCCTTCGGCCAAGAAACAAACAAATGGCCGGCGTGAGGCAGGAGCACCAAATTTTAAAGCTGATTACTCAATAACTTTACTCCAGGAGTGCATAAAATGCGAAATATATCCCTGAGTGGAGTGCATAACGCCCTTTGCCTTCCTAGTCACTTTATGTGCACTTAAATTTCGTTTGTTATTAAAGTGTGTTGTTTTTACTTTCGGCCAAATGAAATTTATGCCAAAATTGAGTTGCGTTTCGGGTGCGTCGTCGAGCGATGTATTTTTGTGGTAAGAAAGCGGCAATGCGCCGCCCTGCACTCGCCTCAAGCGGCCACCTTCGTCACGTAGCCCGAAGGCACTTAAGTGAATAATTTATGCTTGCAACATAATTGAGTTGCAAGCTGCACTTAAGATTTCGTAGAAAGCATTCTCGGCTAAAGTGAAGTGAAAATTTAATTTTGCGATTGTTATGTGAACGAAAAGAACAAACCCAACCCAAACAAAATGCCATGATTTCGATTATCTGGTAAACACATTAAATGGCGTGGCACGGACACGTTGCAGCTTACAAGAGGAAGGCCTCAACATTTCAAGGCGGCGAAACTCGCGTGTGCCCCAAACATATTTATTTGCCTCCAGCGCCACGTTGTTGGCAGCATTAAAATAGAAATCTCAGTTAGCTCAGTTAGCAACAACAGAGGAAGAAAATAAACAGAACAAAACAAAAAACAAAACAAAAACAACAACAAATGGCCAAAGAAATGGCGGAAATACAAAGTTGAGGTATCAGAAGACCAGGAAGTGCATATCGCGTAAGGGAAATCCAATGGCAGTGGTGGAACAGCAACGGCAACAACTCGTAAATAAAATGCAATACAAATGCCAGCTGCCAGAGTGCAAACACAACTAAAGCCGAAATGCTAGCAAAATCAGAAACAGACAGACAGTGGACACCAGCTACATAGAACGTGTTAAGTAAAAAATGTGCAAGTTCATGAATGTGATGACACCAATGCTACCAAAGTTTGCTTTATTAACAAAGCGTCTCATTAGGAATGCCTCTCCAAAGGAATTTACACCTAGATCCTGCGAGAGTAAGAACTCCGATTCTACCAAGAACACACTGGTAAGTGCTTACGGTAAATATATCATAGCGTTACGTACAGCCCGCTGGCTTGAAGATGTCTGTAGGTATTTTAAACAATTCTACCGTATCTGAAGAATCATTAGAACGTGAAGACACCAACATAGATAAGAATAGTTCCAATCTATTGGCAGCTAATATGTTCATTCTCAGTAACAAACACACATTTGTGTTAATGTTACGATAATGAAGATCTTAGAAAAATCTTTAAAAATGTATCAAACCATTTTACAGTGTCTGTTGAACATCGAAAATACACTAAAAAAGATACTTTAAGCATCACTTACAGTACTTTTCCTTTAATTTGACCACGTAATGAGACTTTTAAGTAGTATACTTGACTGTGAAATGTACACAGAATAAAAACAAAATCTTAAAAAGAATCATATGGAAAGTATTTGTCTTAAATATTCTTTTAATCATCCAGCGGAGCTTCAGAATCAACGAAATGATCATAATTTTTCATATCCTTTGGATGATTTATAGATCCGTTGGATGATGAATAGAAGAGAATTAATATTCAAGATATATCCTTCCCAATTCATTCAATGGACATTTTCTAATATCCCTTTTTTCTCTGCGTTCTACTTACTTTAGTAGGTACTTTTGATATGTTAGCGAATTCTGGTTTTATTCAGTATAGTTTTCTATAATTTTTAGTATAACTTTCGGCAACTGAATTCAGCTCACACACTATTCTTATTTTATATTTTTTCCTATTCGGGTGCTCACCAATCGAATGCTGTAAATTTGCCCCTCTACCAGCATTCACATTTGCTCAAATTCAAAGGAATGAATGAAAAAACTCATCTCATTAAATTTCAATCATGAAGGTTTTTAGTTCAATCATAAATCCATCTTTTGTCTTTACTCAGAAAAAAATCGGCTGCCGGCGTTCTAGACCAAACAGAACAGAATTGAATGATTCTTCTTGGGAGTCCTTGAGTTGGGCCCGAAACATCTACAACTGAAAAATGGCCGTTAATATTATTGAAATGAGAATATTATGTACCAACAGTAGTATGGAAAACTCAAGATAATCGAGATTGTAGTTCCAGAACAGAATATGTTAGATTTAGTACAAAATGGACTTATAATGATAGCTCCAAGAAGTGCTGCAGTACGATATCCCGAATCGTTTCCGTGATACTAATAATTCATCGAAGATGAGCGACTTAGATTTAAGCCGTTTGCTTTTGAGCAAAGTAAATCTTTAAATTGGACAGAAAATTCATTGTCAGATGCACAACTTTCATCAAATGAATAATAAAAAGCTATAAAACATCCAAAAAATGTTTGTTTTGAAGTGATGGTAAATCTCTTCAGTAATACAAGTTCTGATTAATTCAAACAAATTGGGAATAGGGTTAGAATTTTAGGAGCTTAAACTAACAAGATATTGTACTTGCTTCAATTACTTGTACTTAAATTATGGAATATTTTTGGGTTGCCATTTGCAATTACTGGACTTTAAGAAAGAAAATCCCGAAACAGTCTAAAATGAAGTGTTTCGGGACTAAAAATTGTTCACTAAATATAAAAATATCGTGTTCGAGTAAAGAATTATCGTACTAACCGTATTATTGACATCGCTTGTACTTATAATTGTATCAATAGCAAATGGCTTTAGTCATTAAATTAGACATACTAAAATTTTCTGGTCCTTTTCCTTACTTCAGCTAGGTATGGAGGTCTTCAAAATGTCTGTGAATTTTTCATCGGAAGCAAGTGCAAAAGTGCCTATCTCATTCATATCTTAATCGTATACAAATAGTTCGATGTTTCGCACCTTATTGCCCTGGTAAAACTTAACGTTTTCGTTATATCCCTTTACAAAGTTGTTATATTCCGAGAATGGTTTTAATATCAAAATATGAAATACCCACCGATTCAATACTTAAAAGACAAGTATTTGTTTCCTCTAAAATATCGAGAAATTTTAAAAAGATCTCAAGGCTCTTATAAAATTAAATACAGGTGTTCCTACACCCTCATTCGATTCATGCTCTGGGTATACGAACACAAGAAATCCAACCCGAACCTGTTCTGCGGGGCTTGCATCTGGATAGGTTTTCTAAGATTAATTAAAGACAAATGAAAATTTTTTGTCCAGTCCTTGGTGATATTCTTTTTGAAAGATTTTTTGCTTGCGCAGTGGATTTCGACGAATTGCGATCTCAGCTCACAAAGAGCGCGGACTGCCGGATTTGTTCTTCGGTTTACATCAGTATTGTCAAATATGTTCAAGAACGACACGGATATCTTTTGGTAGGCGCAACATCCGCAAGATTTCTCCGTTTTTGTAGCCTTATAAATGCCGGCGCATTCCAACAACTCGATTTTCGAATGAGTTCCATTCTGTGATGGCAAATAATTGACGCCAAAATTGTTTGATGCAGTAACACAGCATAAATGTCACTTGTCAAATAGCCATCAAGTTGGAGGGGATGCATTCGATGGTTCTCAAGATCGAATGGGTTCAATACGCGTAGCAAAACAATATCGAATACTTGGTTTATAAGCATTTCATCAATTGCTTTTCCTTTATTCTTAGTCTTATTTGCTATACCAAAACCGAATTTATTCAACTAAAAATACCCCATGTACTGTCTAACACTTAGCCATTAGTCCCTGTAATCATGTATAAAATACGCATAGCGACTGGCAAATAAAACTGCTGAAAAATCAAATGGCAGCCGACAGATTCGCCGTGTGGACAACCGCATGTGTTTGCCTTGATATGCCACAGAGAAAGCGAGAAAAGGAGACCGGGGCAGAGCGCAACTTTATTTTCGTCGCTGGGGAAAATTGGAAAATTGCAAATCACGTAGTGCAAAGAAATAGAAATGCGCGCTTGCGTTTTTGATAAGTCGCCTGGCGCAAAAATAAATCTCTCTCTCACATTTAAAAATAAAAACCATGTTTATTGCCACCTTTCGCCCCTGCTGGCATATGAGAGTTTAAATTGGCAAACTAACTAACCTCAGCCTTAGCTCATTTGGTAAGCAATAAAAAACTTGTTGCCAGGTTTGCTACATTGTTTGCCTTTGGCTACCCTTTTTTAAGGGGTTAACCTTATCTCGCATAGTTGTTGCTGCTGCTGCTGCTGCTCAAGACCGGGGGCTGAATTTACATTTTCCAAATCAGAATACTTTCACACGTCTTGTGGGGGCATTGTCGCACGGACTTGGCCTAAAAGTATGCAATGTTTGTTTAGGCCCAGAGATAAACCCTCAGCCCACCCCTTTGCTTTGAGGCAAGAGTTTGCTTGTGTAACGAGCTTGGCGGCAAAGTGTTTTCTGGTTTTTTTAAACCAACTAAAGTTAGTGGGCGGGGCCAGGTACATGCAATAAAGTCTGCTGGCGGTTTATTTTGCACACTTTTGGAATTTCCACTAATTGTTGGTCGGTGCTCTCACATAATCAACCCACTTGCTTCCAGTTCACTGAGCTTTTACAATTACCAATTTAGTTTCTAATAATCAAACGAAATGCCATTTGACAATTGAATTAATGTGCCATTTAATAAACAATCAACAGTAGAAATTAATTACCAAAAAAATGCAATAGAAGTTCTCATAACACAAATTGCTCACTCAGGCTGAAATAAAAATTTGTAGCATTAGCTTTGGCATTTGGCATTTGTCATTTTGATTTTGGCAGATTTGTATTGAAATTAAATTAGTTGCAAATTATCCGCGGTTGACACCTCCGGCTCAATCGAATTACGATAAAAAATCAAGAGTTGACTATACAATTCAATACAATTTGCTGACAAGTGAAATGGCAATTAAATATAATTTATGTGATGTGTTTAAAAAGTGGATCATTACAAAACTATTTACACTTGATTTTTACACCATTGAGATAATGTTTCAAATTGTAAAATTTGATTAAATTTTTGCTAACTAATTTCAAATTGCAATCGAATAATCATTAACCCTAACGATAAATCTCTCTTTACTTAAAAGAGTTTGCTCTAACTGACTGACTGATTGATATACAGTCCAAACAGTTAGAGATAGAGGGCTAAATAGAAGTAAAAGTGGAGGAAAAGATTAAAGATTATATGGAAAAAATATATTATTTATCACCCGACTGAATGACTTGAAACTCGGTTTGTTACCAAAGCTCGCTGAGCCGAAATTTTGTCCAAAAGCCCCAATTGGAAACTATAAATAAATTTAGCATATTGATGGCACTTTTGCTACCTTTGCACAAAATTGATTCTGCATGGCAGAGGCTTAAAGAAGATTTTATGTGAAATTTATGTTAAAAGAGTATATTTTCAATAGTGGAAAAGCACCTGCAGCCTGAATTTGATTTTTATTTTCGTCTTCGGATTGGATTTCTATAAGCAAACATATAAACATTAACAGAAAATTGAACAATAATCTTCAGCTGAGACTTTTTTCTCACATTTGGCATATTTGAGTTAAAATTGCCTTGGTTAGTTCACTTACTACATGACTTTTTCGTTTCTTTAAATGTTGTACTAATTCTGGAGGTATGCGTTTTTGTGCAGTTTTATTTTGGTTTTTTAGAAAATCGAAATAGAAGTAGTCCACCATTTTATGGTTTTACAGAATGGCCGAGAAGGTAAGGCTGGGCGAGATCAGCCAGAGGCCTTTTGCCCCATTGTGGCGCCATATAAAAGGGTGGGGTTTGGTGGTTCTGCGCAATCTCTCTATGTAAGCCGCCGGTTTGGTTCATTACTTGGGTATTGGAGCTAACTGAACAGTGGTTTCGGTTCGGTTCAAAGGCATATTATAGAATATTATGATTTCGGTAGTAATGTGAATTTTCGAACATTTTTGAAATTTAATTCCTTCAATCTATTTAAATATCTTTAAAATCCGTAGAGCACTTTCCAATGTTTATTATGTCGGATCCCCAGGACTCCTCTATCAGTTCCTAGACGAATGCCCTCACTTATTGGATCAAATTAAGATCAAAAATTACCACAGAAAATTGAAAATATTGTCTAATGGATATACATATTTAGATTGATGACAGGTAAATTAGGAGATCGGCGGGCAATTGCAAAAGACATGTTGTAACATGTTCGTCAGGTCTTCGGTAAAAAACATATCGATTGGACAAGGCAAATATGTGAAACGTCGAATGAAATGATTAAAAAAAATATTCTGGAAACGATTCATATTTTCGAATTAAAATAAATCATTGGTTAGAGGAAAGCAATTCCCGTTAAATCTCGTCAGAGAACTGAACCGAACCGAGCCGTTTTTATTTGTGGTTTTTGGTTCGGTTCAGCAATTCTGAAAGGAAGCCGGTTCGGTTTGCGGTTTGGTGCACCAGCTGGAATAAGCGGTTCGGTTCAAAACCGGTTTGCATCCCTGATTTAAACCATTTTGGGGAATCCACAAAAAGTGCCAGAGCCAGGTCTTCTAGGGGCACATTTGCCAGATTGCTCAGGTCTTCAAAGAATGGTTTACTCAGATGCTGGGTGCGTTTCCTAAGAATGCAGGGCAGTCACATACAAGGAGATGGATGCTTTCCATTTCCTGCTTGTTAGTGCTTGTAGTGCAAGCGCATCCTGGTGACCATTTGACCGATGGCTAAAGTGTAGGAGTTGGGAAGTTCTTTTGAGCAATGTTCGGTGGAGAACTAGTCTTAGTGAGAAACACTTTTTGTTATCAAAGAAAACGCCTCCAAACTTGGTATTTGTTAGTTTACCAGGCTTTCCCATAATTCCACTAAGTTTGTTCAAAATCGGACATCTATATGGTATGGCTGTCATACAAAAGTAGAGTCAGACAAGTAGTCTTAGTGACCAAACTTGTTTGTTTTCAGTGGAAATATATATAAAATTTACTTCTGTTTGCGTGATAATTGAAATGGTCAATTTTCCATGTCACTCAATAACTTAATAGTTTAATTAAAAGGTTGCCTTTTCATTATCCTTTTATCCTTTTAAATATCTCCCATAAAACCAAATTGGTTTCTAAAACTCATAACATAAATCAGCATTTCTCTATAATTAAATCACAGCCCAAAATTATCGTCATTAATCACACAAAATAATTCTCATAACCAAACAATGTCCATAAAATAATCTTCAAACAGCATAAATAACACTAAAAATGCCAAAAGTACAGGCAGTGACTGGGCCATTAAAGCGACTTGATTCAAATGAAACTGTAAATGAAATCTGCCATCAAAAGAAGTCAACACTAAGCATAATGTGCTGAGAGCCAAAGCCATTTGGAAGAAAAGTCACAAATAATCAAAAGCAAAGCCAAGCAAGGAAGCGATCATCCGTAGAGGAGGATGGAATGGTGGCGGGGGGTGTGGGCGGTAAGGGGAGCCAAAGTAAATGACAATAATGACATAATAAAAAGCACTGTTAAAATATACAGCAACAAACATGGCCAAGTAACCAGAGCTAACCAGCATGACAATAAAACGAACGTTAATAACGATAAGATAAGAGCTGTTCCGACTTCAGACGCGGGCCACATGCTGGAGGGGTGCGGCGGCGGGGGGGCAAATGTTAAAACAATAACCAGCTAAATGTGCCAAACGAGGGGAACGACCAAGGACTCGGAATTTGTCGCCACTAAGCTGTGGAGATGAAGACGTCAACGGGATTGTTGTACTACACGTAGAACGAGCTTCCCACAAATAGCATTAAAATTATTATTCGACGAAAAAGGGAAGGGACTTGTTTGGCGACTTTCATGTCAAACAATGACTTGAGCTTTTAACTAATGACACAAATTGCATCGGCAAATGATGGCTAATAGACATGCCAACATCAGATTTACTCAAAAAGTTGGGTCTCAAATACGAAACAGACTAAATTTAAGTAGGTTTTTTCCAAAAATATTATGAATTAAAAATAACGAAAACCAAATTTAAAATGCCTCCCCTCCCCCTGCAAGGGTTACAATTTTGTGTTCAACTCTCTGCCAAGGACATTTCGGTTAAAATAATTCCTAAATACCGTTGCCAAAAGGAAAAGTTTTATTTTTGGACACACACACACACACCCACACCCAAAGCTTGCCTTAAGTTACGCTCCAATGATTTTATTTCGGTTTGGCTTAAACTCCGCAAAAACTTTTGTGTAGCCCCGGCCATGGATTTAAAGTTTATGACGCAGGTGTTTGTTTTGGATTAGGCGGCACAATGAAAAAAAACTGCAGAAATGGGCTTACCTGTGTCACAGGGTTAAAATGTAAGTATGGCAGCTACATTCAAATGGGGCAAAAAAACCACAGCGTTCATTTGCCAGCTTTTCAACACAACAACCACAACAACACACCCCTCCCCACCCACCGGTCAGCCGCCGTGTTGACACAAAACGGTTTTCAAATCGATTTACAAATTGTCAATTGTTTTTCGCCTTTGTGGACTTTTTTTTAAGCCCATTCTGCGTTTACTTTGGCGCTTTTTACCATATCAGTCTCATTAATTTTTCACACATAATTTGTTTATCCATTTGCAGCGACTTAAAGCCATTGCTGTGGTCCATTTGGCGAATTTCTGGTTCGTCATTTCATTATTAAGAAAAAAGCATTAATAATTATAAATATCCAATTGCATTTACACACCGCCGTTCTCTGTCGATTTATTTATGAGCTTTGCGAAAGGCTTTATACTTTTAACGCAATAAAATAATTAATAAACGACATGCCGTTAAAACAAAATAAAAACAAAAAAAAAGACAATTTTCAATATATATATATCGGCTTATTGAATAACAAAAGGATGCAAGCTTACGGCAGAAGAACGAATTTTATATACCCTTGAGGATAGAAGCAGTGAAAGCCAACTCGATCGCGGACTACAGCCGCATTAAGCAATTCCGATCTGACCCTTTTGGTACTTCGCCGTGGGGAATGACATAAGCCCCATGTAGCACTCACTCCTTCACACAGAAAATTGCAGTAAGCATAATTAAAGTACGAACGATCTTGAAAAACAATCTATTCGCTCTTGAAATTTCAAAAATTTTGCTCTTCAAATGGTGTTAAATACGCTCTCAGTGTGGTGCTTTATGGTTGGGGTCCCCAGGGGGCTGAACACACCGAATTAATGCATTAGTGAGTGTCAGAGAAGCTATCTGTCTCTCTCTGACACTCACTCATGCATTACTTCGGCAAGCATTTGGGGTGAACATGGCTGGGGAACTCTGCTATATGGCGAGGGGAGTAAAATAGAGAGCCTAAGAGATAAGAGCAGGTAAAGTTGAGAGAATAGCGGGTTATGGAAGAGTGGTTTGTGATGATACTATGGAGCGGAGCGCACCATCGATTAGTGTGCTCATGTGTCTTTGGAATTCCCAAGCAGATATGCCATTGCTGGCATGGGGAGACGCCTGTTGGATTCACAGTTGATAGCCAATAACTAAAGCTGATTTGGGCTGTTGTGTGTTCCTCGAGCTTGTTAAAACTTGCCACGTAGTTTGACAGTTGTCTATGAAATAAATTGAAACAAAACAGGTGAATCATGAATGAAATTTAATCAATTTTTGAACAAATAAATTTCGATTATCTTTATTTGAAATACATATTTTGACTATGTCATCATTTTTATTGGATAAACAAAAATGCCAACTCAGCTAAGTCGCTTATTTTGCAGACCATTCTAGCAGGGTTTCCAAATTTATACATATGTATTTTCCGAACGGGGGGTCAGTTTTCATTTTGGAAAATTTTTCTCCGACCTTGTTTACAGTTTCATGATATGTGCAAAATACTCCAAGTTTTCCATGTTTGCCATTGAGGATGTGCGTAGATTATCGATCAGTCGGGAGTGAGTTTTTAGAAATTCGCCTTATTATACATTTATTTTGTTAATTTTAAGAATGTTTCTTGTTTGTAGACTTTTCGTTGTTAAACTTAGAAAACATAACACTAAAATCGAATTTCTTTTAAAAAAATTATTTCATCAACTTGAAAATTCGGTTTATTTTTTCAAAAATTAAGGCTAATTTTTCCATACGTTTTCCTGATTCTCTGATTTAATAATATAGTTGAAGCAATTAAATGATAAATAAATATTCAAAGAAAATCCCTAAAAAAATAATCGAAAATTACATAGAGATTAAAATAAATCGAATATGTGTATTTAATATACTAATATACGTTTGACATCGACTTGAGTAAATGGCTTGATTTCGTGGCAGCAGCTCCTTCCAACTTTATTTCTCTAGTGAATCAATACCTTTGATGTGGGTATGATCGTTTTCCCAATCAATGTTTGGTTGAAAACATCTCATTTTTCGAGGCCCTCATCTGAGATAGCTATATCATACTGGGGGGGAATGAAAAAGTAAGCCAGCTATCCCATCGTGTATATCATATCGTGTATATTTAAATTGTACTCGTTGCCTAACTTTATCTTAGAGCTAACAAAAAAGTCGGAATGATGCATCCATATTTAATTTAATTTTGAATTTATTAATTCTGTACCCTTTTTATTTGTTTTGTGAAGAAAACATCTTTTAAGTGTAATTAAAGTATTAGAAAATGTTTTTATATAGGTATTTAACATGACTAAAACATATTTTTTGAACAATATGGCCTTAACTATATTTCGGGGATAGTTGATTTTCATTTGGATAGGAAAAATTCGATAATTTGCTAATGCATTATTCGACCCATTTTATGCAGGTTTTGTAACATTTCTATTCTCTAAAACAAACAATCTCATATTATTCTAAGATGTTTTAAGCAAAGAAACAACATTTAGTAATATTTTTTTAAGCGAATTTTAGTTATTTTGGACCCTAGAGAATTGAATTACTTTGAGCACATGTTAAAAAAATCGCAGAACTGTTTGGAATAGTTTATTTTAAAGCTTACAAGCTACACTTAAGGTTATACCAAAGCGTAATAAAATAAGAGTAAGGAGTAAGGATTAAGGGTAAGCCTTGTATAAAAAATGTAAAAACATGAATTTTAAATAACCTTAAGCTCAAAACGCTTTTAAAAAGCAGATAACAGATAAGCACACTCAAATCATCTAGTATCCTCATCAAATTAAGATAGTATCTAGCTTTGTTGTCTTGCAGTTTTATTGATTATAGAAACTATATCACAATAGTTTTTATATATATATTTTTCCACTTCCTTGCTGACAAAACACTTGTAATTTTGAGCATGTCCTTCGATTTCTGTCTGTTAACCATTTAAAACTTTACATATTATTGTTCATCTCTCATCATTTAATCTGCTTTATTAATAACAGTTTATGTAAATTTAAATATATGATTAACCTTAAATCAATAACAGGCTGACTGTTTTATATCGCATAATATAAAAATGCATTCGTTGTACTTAATTAACAATGACATTTCTGTTTGCTGGTGTGAATAATAACCAGCATTTTCATTGACTTGGTGGGGCGGGGAAATGTAAGAGAATTTCAGTAGCTGCAAATGGTACAAATATGCAGGAGAAGTCAAAAAGGTGCAATTGTTAAGTAATTATAAGAAGATTATATAGAGTGTAACAATATGCAGCTGATTCATTGTAGCAAAGAAAATGATTTCAGAGAGAGAGAGGCAAAATGGTACAAGAAATAAGACATACTGTCTGTCATAGTTGTTAGTTCCAGTAGGTCCCTTACTTTCCTATACCCCTCAGGAAATTCTGACTGAAATTGGACAACTCGAAAACTCACAGTCGCCTGGCTACGACAGCATAGATGCACCAGCTGTCAAAGCCCTCCCAGAAAACGGAATTGTGCTCCTGACGAAAATATTTAACAGATGCCTGAAATTGGGACACTTTTTTACACAGTGGAAATGTGCTGAGGTAATTCTAATAACAAAACCTGGCAAGCCTGAAAACGAGCTAGCATCTTATCGCCCGATAAGCTGATTGTCAGTGTTCTCCAAAATAATCGAAAGAGTATTTCTGAGTAGATTACCGACAATAATGGAAGACAGCTGCTTGCACCCTGATCATCAATTCGGCTTCAGACATTTCCATGTCACCCCAGAGCAATGTCATAGGTTAGTGCAAGCGATTATCGATGCCCTGGAAAACAGGCAATATTGTTCCACAGTCCTGCAGGATGTGAAACAGGCCTTCGATAAAGTTTGACACTCAGGGCTGTTATACAAATTGAAAAAAGACATGTCACATGTTCCTGTCCCTGCAAGTTTAAGTGGCTTGGGAGCATTTGCACTGCTGGCTTTGAGCTGGAGCTATGCACCAAAACATTAACGTGAGAAGTTAGCCAGTTCGAAAGGTCAAGACGGAACCAAATCGTACGAAATTGGTAAAAGAAAAAGGTAAATCGTTTGTTTTCGTTTCGTTTTTAGTTTCTGAAAACATTTGAAGTTCAGAACAGAACGTTATATTTTCATATATCTGCAGTTGACATGATTCCATTATATAAAGTATGAAAACGGGTGCTTGTTGTCGTCTCGAGCAGGTAAAAAGCGGCACAAAAAATCAAAGCTTTAAAGCTTAACATGTGTATGCCATATATATAATTGGTATTATTTTGGGAAATTTGAAATGCAAAATTAAAAATAAAAACTTTCTAGTCTAAGCTGAGCTGCAAAGTTTAGGCAGGGGGAATGATTTAATAGAGTGCGTAAAGCAAACAACTGATAGCTTTTCAATTAACTTAACAAATGGATATTAAAGATGATACAGCTGGGAGATTTTCCATGCAAAATTCTTATATCTATTTCAACTTATTCCTTTTTCTTGCTCTCTCGTCTGTCTTAACGGACAAATTGAATTTGTGGTCGGCACCCAATGAGTGTGCCATGCCATTTGGCAAACAGACCTCAAGCAATTCACAGCGTGTGACAGTAATTTTTCAGTGGCCACCCGACAATGTGCCACAGTCACATGCAACGTGTGTCTCTAATCCTTTATGCATTTCGAGTCCCAGACAGACACTGACCCCATTCGCAAAATTCTCAAAGCCATCTATCAACAATGTACACACACACACACACACACACACACACCCACGCACATTGAACATGGTCAAAACTTTGGGACAATTAAAGTTTAAGTGTTGCACAAACTTCGACCATCTGCTTGAGTGCAAGCCAAAGGACAATGCATAAATTTCAATTTTCATTTTATTTTGCTTCTCGACAAAAAAATATCACCTTTAGCCAAGTGTAATTAAAAAGTTTTGACTGTGAAATCGATTATGAGCAGGCGGGCAGGCAGCTCTCCTCCCCCTCAAGCTCGGCCACTCAATGAAATTAAAAAGACATTTTTTTTTGCCTTCCTCTGCTGGCTGCCAATTGCATGGATTTCCATTGTTTTCGTGCGTCTGTCAAACTCAGGCACTTGGCTTCTACTATTCATTGCTCCGAGTGGCAGCAAAACTCACTTGCAAAAAAAAAAAGAAGAGATACTGTCAATAAAAGCATTTTTATGCATTAATTTCTTTTGCGCTCCTCGTTGTCTTTTGCCATGGCAGAGCCGGGCAAAATGTTCATTCAATTGTTGCAAGAAATTTTTTCATTTGCAATACATTTCAGCAAACTTAACCTAATTAAATATGGCAAATGATTTCAATTGGCATTGCAAATTGATTTGATGACAGAGCCGCAGGATAAGTAATTAGTTCGAATGATCATCAATGGGAAAACGAAAATGAGTTCTAGTTTTTTTGTAAAATTGCCATTAACTTGGGACAGCCCCATCTCCCCCATACATTTGTTTCCAGTTTCAGTTTAAGCAGCCGTTTGCACCCGGCTCCGGTTTATTTTTATTAAGTTTTTAATTAATGTATGAGCAGTTTAAACTTGTAAAAGTGCCGTCATGATAAACTAAAACAATATTTCTCACTTGGGGGGTCATGTCGACAGCTTTGGCTCTGCGCACCAGGCAACCAAATTGCCCAACGGAAAAGCTTTTCACATAAATGAAGTTACGGCTACAGGATGGTCACACACACACACGGACACGCACACATGTGTGCGAGCTTGAGCCGGGTTGGGTGTGTGTGTGTGTGTATCTACTCGGATGTTTGCCATTAAAATGTTTGCTTCTCATTATTCACTTTAGAGAAAATTACTGTAGATTTTATTTGAAAAATATGTACAAAATAGAAAACACACCCCTGTTCTCTGTTCCACTTGCGCAAAATGTTGTTTTTTATGATTTAGAGACCTAATCTGGAATACATTTCGTTGTGAAGTTGCCGACTTTTAATTAATCCCATTTAGGGTAATATCCGCGCACGTTTCTTCCTGTGTTATCATACCCTCTTCTTGTAAATAATAATCAGAAGTCATCTTTTGATTTATTAATTGGTAAACAGAAGAAACAAAAATATAATATTAAAGAATATGCATTGCATAATTTACAGGATCAATTTCGATTGGATATGTCTTAAAGAGCACTAAAATTATCCAAAGGAGCTGAAAATCATACAAAGCAAATGAAACATGATCATTGGACGTTTTCAGCTGACAAATCCGATTTACGATTACTGATTTATGAAAGCCGATTCTACCTGCTACAATGATTGCCGATAACGATTGGTAAATATGACAATCATGTTTGCTGAGATGGAATCATAAAAAACCTATGATTGGTGACGGTAGATTGATGGCTCGACCAACTGTTTACCCCAAAACTAAAAATTAACTGACAAACTGAAGCCCTTAAAAAAGGTTGCATTAAATTACTGGACGAAATGCACTAAGGCCAGAAAATAGCCCAACTTAGCAATCAGTGACATTCAGCAGAAAATCATTAGCAATCGAAAATCAGTAATCGGAAATCGGATTTATCTGCTGAAAGCGCCCATTGTTTGGATAATTTTCTGATAATTCTCAAGTGCGAGAGGTAACTGACATTCGACTTGCTAAATGCTTCACACATGACTGCGTTCTTTACTGTGTCTCACGAGAATGCTGGAGATAGTCGAATGTGCCAATATGCCGTACATGTTGAAGTGTATCCCCGAGGTCCGGAGTTCTAGTCCCAGACAAGGTAAAGTTAGAATAAAGAACGAGAAAGAAAGTTGGTCAAGCCCGACTATAACATACTCTGTAACATCGAAATTATATGCTCGGCATAAATTTTATTGCTGCAGTAGCAGCTGAAAGCAGCGCTGCCACAGCGAACAGTGTTTTGATCATAACTCGACAACCGTTCATCCAATCGTCACCATTCCTTAAACGGATCGGTAAGTTATCCTGATTACTAAATATGTTTAGAAGGAACAAAGCACCTATCTTTAAAACTGTAGGAGTTATGACGTTTTTGGACAAAATTTAAAATAAACTTGATCTGCCTGCAGACATAAGAATCATATGTCCCATACATGTCAAGCCTCTATCTCTTACCATCTCTGAGATCTGTGCGTTCGTACGGACAGACATACTATCGACTCGGCTGTTGTTGCTGATCAAGAATATATTATATATACTTTATGGGGTCGGAGATGCTTGCTTCTGGCTGTTACATACTTTTGCACAAACTTATAAATCTGTGCCTACGCCACAGAGTTTAAAAAGAGGAAAGTGTGTATACATTTGCAGCAGGTTTTTTGTACACTTAATTGAAAGACATTTCCACTGAAAACAAACAAGTCTTTCTCCCTAAGACTACTTTTCTAGTACAGCTATACTAAATAGATGTCCGATTTCGACCAAACTAAGCAGAGTAATGGGAAAGTATAGCAAACTAAGAAATACAAAGTTTGGATGCGTTTTCATTGAAAGCAAAAAAGTTTTTCTCACTAAAACTACTTTCTCGACCGATCATTCCTATAACAGCTATAACCTATAGTCATGCGATTTTGACAAACCTTTGAAGAATTGTGTGAAAGCTAATAAAATAAATATATGATTTTTTTTAAAATGATTAACATTAAAAACAAAAAGTTTTTCCTATAAAGATTATTTTTTTATCCTTACTTTTGTTAGGCAGCCATACTATATAGATGTCCGATTTAGATCAATCTGGCCAAAAACATGAAGAAGCATAAAAAACTAGTAATTACGGAGTTTGGAGACGTTTGCATTTGAAACAAAAACATTTTTCTCCATAGAACTTGTTTTTCAACCGTTTATTCGTACTGCGTCTATATGCCATAGTCATCCGATTTTGAGAAAACTTTGTAGAACTGTGTTAACTCATATCAAATAATTTAATCCAAATTTTAAGGACATTTTAATTGAAACCAAAAAGGTTTTTTCGATAAGACCACTTTTCCGACTCTCCTTTTCTATGACAGCTTTACTATATAGATGTTGGATTTCACGGGAAAGCATAACAAATTAATTACAAAAACGTTTGGAGGCGTTTTTATTGAAAACAAAAAAGTTTTTCTCACTAAAACTAGTTTTTCGACCGATCTTTTGTATGACAGCTATATGCTATGGTCATCTGATCCGGCCGGCTCTTACAAATGTGCAGCGTATTTGTACTTAAAGACTTTGTGCAAAGTTTGGTGAAGATTGCTTGTAAACTGGCGGAAAAATAGAAAGCGGACGGACTGACATGACTATATCAACTTAACGATAACTTATCTTGGCATGCTGATTAAGAATATATATATACTTTATGTGGTCGGAGATGCTTCCTTCTATGCGTTCCAAACGTCCGGACAGTTTTATAATAAGGGTATAGGAAGGGTATAGAAATCAACACAAATAATTAAACGATAAGTTGACAGATGCCTTTTGAATATGTGTGTGTGTATCCATTTAGCCTTACTGTATTCGTGAGAGAGATTTTCTTGCTTTCGGTTTCTTTCTCTTTGACATATTTGACTTACAAGTTGGGATCCGAAATTGAAATAAGCCTTTTCGGATAGATACTTGCTCTTCATCCTTTCGAACTTGCATCACGAAGGATATATTTTCAATCCAAAAGTCGAGTAGGGTAAGCTCAAGTGTAAAGCTAAAGCATAATTCTTCAGTTACAAATGTCTAATTTTGTTAAGCATTTGGACAAGTTCTGGTGTTTTCAGTTACCAAAGTAAAAGCAATTCTTATGGCAACTACCACTTGAACAACAGTTTCAGTCCAAATGCCTCAAGGGGGGCGTCTGAAAAAATCTAAACACACTGGTAAATAAATACTTGCATAATTGTGACGTACACACATTTTTGCAATCTTTTTGTTTTTTCTTTACAATTTTTAGTCGCCTTTCTTTTGCTTGCCGTCTGTGTAAATTATTTTTGATGAATTACTTGGCAGCAGTTGTGTGGGGCAAATGCCTTGAAAAGGGTTTTGCCTTTGTCTTGATTTATGGCTAAGGAAAATGTGTAATTTTCCCAAAGTTGAATGAACTGTTGAAGCCAAAATGACGATCTGGATCGGGTCATCTTCCCTATGACCAATTTCTTGTTTGTCAAATTTTTACAGCTTTCGTTGATATGATCTGCTGAACTTCTCTGCACTTGACTTTAACATATTACACAATAATAGGGAACGGACAGGCTGACTGCAGTTTTCCGTACGAAACTCTGTGTGCTTCCTGTAACTGTGTGATGTCAAGCGCTCAACTTCCGCTCGCACACAGACATGTGCCCCTGTCCTGTCTGTGGCTGCATTTAACATTTGCTGCCCCACCCACTTCCACATACTCCACTCACACTCACACTCACACTCACACAGTTGGCTACATTTTTATTTCAAATTGGTCATTTCCGATCATTTTTGCAATTTTCATTTGTCGCTTGAATGCCCGTGGAGGAGGGGGAGGCGGAGTAGGAGTGGCCGGGACATGTGCTCCATCATGCAAGCTGACTTGGAGACTTGTTTCCGTTTGACATTTCTGAATATTTTCCACATATTTATATGTTGCTCCAGACACTCCCGGAGTTTTGCCCCTTAGTTTCTTCCGAAAAACAAAAGCCATTTTTCCGGCACTTGAATTTAGCCTGGCTTTTCTTTTTAACGAGCTGTGCCCTTCCTCCCCCTGCTCCACCTCCTACTCCTTCTCACACACACACATGCTGACGCTGTTTAATTTGCATTTTTATCGATTCCGAAAGCAGCTTAGCTCTGTCTTTGGGCACATTCACTTTTTCCCCATAAAATCTCCATAAAAATGTCAACCAGGCCCGCAAAAAAAAACCCACATCGACTTTCTCCTAAGCTTCGCTTTGAAGGAATCTTTTATGGGCGCCTCTTTTGCCGCTTTGGAGAAGATTTTCGAAAAAAAAAAACAACACAATCAATTTTACGACCGATTTAAATGCAGAACTCGAGTAACTCGAGTGTGAGTGTATTACCTAAATTGGGAAATTAAATCACCATTGCAAAAACTGGCAATTTAATTGATATCAATTTGGAAAACAAACTTAAAACCATTCAAATAACTCTTCCTCCTCACCCCCACCCCGCCCTTTTGTGAACACTCGTTGGTAAATATTGACAAATGCCCCAGCAGAGAGCAAATAATCGCCTGCGCCTGTATCTTATTTATGCAGGGCACAAAATTCATTAAGCCGACCAAAACAAAAGGGCCAGGGCCATAACAAACAGATGGGGTGGTGGTTGGGGGGGGGTGGAGTATGATGCGGACAGGAGACAAAATAGCCAAGCAAATAAATGAATGTGAATGCAGATGCCATGCATATTTAATTGCTTATTGAAATTGCATACAAAACAATCATAAACTTGTAGATTTCAATTAAATATCAAACCAGAGCGTTGGCAAGTCAACAAATGTGTGTGCCCAGGCTTCCATTGGTTTTTTTTGCAAACTGGGACAGGACTGGGCCTAAGTAAAGGGACTAAGCCAAGCTAATAGCTTTAAATAAATAAAAATACATAGAAAACAAAAGACCAGATAATGCCAACCAATATGCAGTACATAAAATCAAGGACAAGCCAGGAAGCAAGAGCGCCACTTTGTGTTCGCCATGTTGCAATGGCAAATGTGTGGGGTTCGTGTGTGTGTGTGTGTGTGCTACCAGTTGCCAGCGGCTTAAGTAAAGCCACTTCCGGCTAAAATGCATTTAAAGCAATTAGCAATTGTATGCAATCCAAAATGGCAACCATAACATGAAAAACGATAACCAAAAGATATTCCAACGACAAGTGGGAAACAACTGCTAGCTGGCAAGCACAAAATGTGTACGAAATACACGACTTAAGCAATCAAGTTGTGAGGTGGGAAATTTAAAACCAATATAAAACTATACTGACTCGTGTAGCCGAGTTCACATTTCCTTCCATTGGGAAAACGCCGCTCAGCTGGGCTACTGAAGCGAAGTAACTGGGTGTCATTCTGAACCCGACACTCGAGGAAAGAATGAAGAAACTCGTCGAACCTCTCCTTACTTATCATGTGCTGTTATGGTGACAGGCTGACAAAACCAAATTCCATCTAATCAAACTCCATAAGGTTCAAAGACAAGCTTGCGTGGGTATTACCTTTCGATCTATGCCCCAGGAGACTGGAACAAGTGCACAGGAAAAAAAAGGTCCCTAATGCAAACGATATTCGAAATATCCATATTTTGTAATTAGCTTGAAGAAATAAAATCAATTCAATGTTCTTTTTTGGCATATCGATTTTTACATTGAAAAGCACTAAAGCAATGCGAAATAATGTCAAAAGGATCTTTTCTAGTTTCAAGTATCGAATGTTGCCATCGGTTATCGACAGCCCGATAGCCAGCCTGTCAAGTATGTTTGTGGTGCCCACAGCTATCGATGAGGCACAAGTCGACCATTCGTATTGCAAACAGAAAGCAACTGTTTAAGGTCTTGAATGACATATGGCGCTACGCCTTTTTATACCCTGTTCCCATTGAAAATGGGAAAAGGGAGATAATGAAGTTGTGCGAATGTATGTAACAGGGAGAAGGAAAAATTTCCGACCCCATAAAGTATATATATTCTTGATCAGCATAAACAGCCGAGTCGATATAGCCATGTCCGCCTGTCCGTCCGTCTGTCTGTCTGTCTGTCTGTCTGTATGAACGCGTCGATCTCAGGGACTATAAGAGATAGAGCCACAAATTTGAATTTGCATGAAGGTAGACTTATGCTGTACGCAGATCAAGTTTGTTTCAGATTTGGAAAATTCCACCCCGTCCCCCTTTTATCACCAAAAAACCAAGACCTTCTCTAGCCATCCTAGACAGACATCCTAAAAAACCGTCAGATCCACAATTTTTAAGTTAGAGCCTCGTGGTTAAGTACACATCAAGCTAGGCCCAATATCTATCTGTTCTGAAAAGTACAATCATATCGGACAAAAAACACCGGAGTTATAAGCAAAACAGTTGAGCTGATAAGAGTAGAGCAGATTCCCAAACGGTTATGCCACCGCTGACATGGAGAGACTTCTAAGAAACGTTCAGTGTGTGGGCATTGATCGCTGATGATAGAGGGTGGATCCTCTTGAAACAGCTGTACGATCTACCAGCCTCCTTTGTGGTGTTGTGTCTCTGTTTAAAGTTGTGCAAAAGCATCCTGAAGGGCATCAGAGGCTGAGTATATGCACGTGTTACGGGTAAGTATGGCCGTGTCGTCATCAAATGTTGCGATAAGAAGGTCTTCGTCGTTTTCCACAGCCCGAAATCGAATCGATATAGCCATGTCCGTTTGTCCGTCCGTCCATCTGTCCGTCCGTCTCTAAGTATGAACGCGTCGATCTTAGAGACTCTAAGAGAGAAAGCCGCAAATTTTTGCATGAAAGTAGGTGTACACCGTACTCACCATACTGTTTCTGACTTGGAAAATTCCCTCACTCTAACTCTTATCCCGAAAGAACCGTCAGATCCATAATTTTGAAGATAGAACCTCTTGGTTTAATATACATCAAACAAGGCCCAATATCTATGTATCTATACTGAAAAGTTCTATCAGAAAATTATAACAGATGATCAGGGTATTTTGTAGTCGGGGCAGTCGACAGCAGCGCCCTAACATGTTTTCTTTAGTTGAGCGCAACTAATTTTCTGAAGGTGACACAAATTTCTTAATAGATAGATCCCAACTCAACGCCAAAGCTTTACAGATTTGGATCTCCTACTTCCTTTGCACTTTCATGATGGTCAAAAAGTTCTAATGGTGCTTGACTCTTACACCAATAATACTTACATGCCATTGCCATAGATCCTTAAGTGCGATCACTCGGTGTTTTCTTATTCCCGGTATCTAAGTGTATGGTCATCGCAATATTAAGGGATAATAGTCTGCCAACAAACCGGAAAACTGCTGTCCTCCTTCCCACAATGAGCAAGACGGGGATACCCTTGGTATAATACAAACTATTCATATAGAATGAAACCAGAAGCCTTGCGAGGCAACGATGGTTTAAGCTAAAATTGTGCTTTAAATTGTGCCAAATAATTGGCACGAAAATATGTTAAAGAAGAAATGACTTTTTAAGGAGTCTCTCTTTGTATGCTCAATTCTTATAGTGAGTGAGACTTGAAATATACCAATCAGCTTGCCCAAGCTTGTTAAATACCCATCCAAACTTCAGACTCCGTAAGTCCCGCCTAAGCTGATCAGTGCTCATAATTCCAATACTTCAGTTCTCTTCTCCTAGAATGAAAGCTTCAAATGTTAGCTTGTGTTTACACTGTGCATAGTTAGCATTTTGTGATTTCTCAGATCCTTTCTATATCAACTAATTGACCATGTTTTGTTGGCTGCATTCACTATTGAATGCACTTTTGTTCCCCCACTCACGCAAACACCGACACCGACACACACACACGCACACACACAGGCACACTTGCTTCTGACTGGAAATTCATTTGCTAAAATTGTACGTGTTCTTGTGTCTGACTGGCATTTACCGCTTCCTTTTAGCCTTTTGCCGAGATTGTGGCACACGCTAATTGCTTGAAATGCCACCAATCCCCCTGCCACCACCCGAGCTCGGCAGCCAGGGCGTATACGTAATGTAAGAGCAAAGTGTGGCCGGGAAAGAAAAAGGGGAAGTCGTGCACCAGATTTAAATCGCTTCAGCGAGAGAGTTATAAAACAATGCCTGATTCCTGGTGGTTGAAAACAAAAACAACAAAAGTTATTGCACATTTCAGTTGCTGTGAACACTTTTTTGTTGTATTTGTATGATGGTGGTTTACACAACCAACAGGAATGACAAAAATAAGACACTTATTTCTATTGCCCAGTGTTATATATCTGCCTTTAGCCGCACAATAAATTATATACTTGGCGTTAATGATTTGTATTCAAAATCTAACCAATGCGTAATGCCATTGTTGACCATTTGCCAAACACTCACACACACACACACACACTCACTCACACACATACATTGTGCATATGTAATTGTTGTTGTTACGAAACTGGCCACTGTGTAAACACAGTTAGAGCTGGCTTAGCCATTGAATGGCATACCAAATAGATTATGCAAAATGCTCACCGCGCCTCCGACTCCCAAGTTTAATTGCAGCTGCCAAGTCGCTTGATTTGTGCACAAATCGAGCAACGCGCATAATTTAATAAAACGTCCATTTCAGAAGTTCCGTGGAGTTACCCAGGGTGACACAGACATGTCGCTGACACGACCCCGGCCATTGTCTGGTCCAAGTCTGAGCATACAAGTGGACGAAGTTTTTGTTTTCCTTTGTTGACAAGAGTGGGGGGGGGGGGGGGGTCTGAATGTTGGGATGGTGGGGAGGACCTCGCGTCGTAGTGATTAAAAATGCCACGCTGTGGTGCAGGGAAAATAGAAAGAATAGAAAGCACTAAAGATAAGCAACTTCCATCTGGTTGACAGTTCCTGATCCTATGCCGTTGCAGGTGTGTTGTTTTGTTTACTGTTTTGCGTTGAGGCAGCAGTTTATGGAGTCTTGATAAAACACTGAAGGTAAATGAATGGCACACACTTTGAGTAGAAATAATAGTTTAAGAGCGGCAACTTTTTTGATACACTTTAGGACATATATTTAGAAAATTTGGGGGGAAAAAGAGGCATTTCCACTGTGTAAGAATGAAGACCAAGGGCCATGCAGTTTGCGCCAATTACCGTGGGATCAGTGTCCCGACCATTGCACAAAGGGTTCTGTTAAGCATTCTACTTTATAAAAGTGGCTTTAGACCTGGTAAATTCACCACAGACCAGTTATTCGCATTGCCACAACTACTTAAGGCATTTACCATGAGACAATAATCGACGCCCACCATCTTTTTGTAGACTTTAAAGCCGCCTTGACACTCCGCTGAGGTTAAAGATCTTTGGAGGCCAGTCTACTTTTGATATTATAGCAAAGTACATTCGACTTTGCATGACGACGTTGAGAAGCACACAAAGTACTGCCTAAAAATGGTAAGAATTTAAGAACAAAAGAAGTTTTAGCCAGGGTGACACTTCTGTTTATGTAGTCTATACTGCGCCAGTGCCCAAATTCTAAGAAAACGGGCACCATCTTTATTAAGGAAATAATGCTACTTTCATTTGCCAAAGACTTTGACATTATAGGGACAAACGAACAAGTGATAAGCAGAGCGTTTTCAGAGATAGAAACGCAGTCAAAACTTGGACGACTTGGACAAGTTACTCGTTTGGCTGAAGAAGCTTCAGCTACAAACCTGTACTAAAAGCGAATGAACTTGGCTTAAGAGCCCCAGAAGAGATGACAGAAACTGAGAGCGAAAACCCAGGTGCTAGTAGATTTGGGGAGGCTTGGTGTGACCAACTGGTGCCACCTCACACAAGACAAAGGCGAGTGGCGGACCAAGTTAGAAGAAGTAGAAGCTGCAAATCTTCTAAAGATCGAGAGGGTTCGACTGCGAGCATATTGTGTCAAGCAGCGAGTTTAAAAGAAATTTCAGGATAGAAACGGTGTTCAGGAATAACTTTGTTTAGAACATTTGAATTCAGAAAACTGCTAATTGTTAATTTGAAAAACTTACACCCAAGTCAATTGTTTTCCGTCCTCAGGGAACCAGATAACTCCATGAATAGCTGGACTGAGTTCACTCAAAAAGTAAAGATTGATCCTCAAAAATAGACTTTATGGCACTACGGCTCCTGCTTTTTCGAACCTACCTTAACAATGAAGGCAGGTGCGAGAGCCACATCAATTTTGAACATATTCTCGAAGAGTAAAAAGTTAATAACAGTTAACAGGCAAAAGGAAGCATCTCCGAATCCATAAAGTATATATATTCTTGATCAGCATCAATAGTCGAGTCGATATAGCCATGTCCGTCTGTCCGTCCATATGAACGCACAAATCTCCAAAATGGAAAGAGATAAAGGTTTGACAGACAGATCAAGTTTATTTTAAATTTTGGCCACGCCCTCTCTCGTTCCCTCGATTTGGAAAAACCTCAAATAAAATCGACAAATCCAGCTACAGAGTTAAAACTTGCCGAATATGATCACAACAGAATGTGAGAATGGTCCCACTTGGCGTATGCGCAATTTGATTGTAATTGCTTTTATTTTTAATTAGTGTTTATGTTGTTTTGTTTGATTGCTTGTCTCGAAAGCAAAGTTTTACCTACTGATTTGTTCAAAAGACCTGAAATAATTCAGGTTTTTTCGATTTTTGACTAGCCTTACGCTGAACATACGTCCTAGACTGAGCTTCAGCTTTCGTAAGAGACGGACCACGAACAAAAAGTGTTAATAAAAGGATGAAATACACACTTCCAATGCCATCGAAAATGGCGAGCTAGCTTTGAGTCCTCAGGGAAAAGGTGTTTCGTGCAGATTTTCTCAGACTTGGGACGAACCACGAAACAAATTACAAAGTTGATTGCCTAACATTTGCAACAAGACTGCTTGATATTGCTCACAAGTTACATACAGGGTTGCCCATATTCGACGGACCCATCTGGCAACGCCATAACTTTTGACAGAGATGTCAGATCGCTTAATGACATACCGCGTTTGAAGCGTCAGTCCAAGCAGATTTTTACCATGGAACAATACACGCCACGCGAGCGCTCTGAAATAGTTAAAATTTACATTCAACAGAACAAGTCAATTGTGAAAACAAAATTATCATGTCCGATGAAGCCCATTTCACATTGAATGGGACCGTAAATAAGCAAAATTGCCGTATTTACGCCACTGAAAATCCTCAGGAGATTCAAGAAGTGCCTCTTCATGACGAAAAAGTCACAGTTTGGTGCGGCGTTAGTGCGAAAACGGTCATTGGGCCGTTTTTCTTCCAAAATGAAAATGGCCATGCTGTTACCATCAACCAGGAGCGTTATCGCGACATGATGACCAATTTTGTGATGCCAATTATTCGTCGAAAGCGTATGAGGCAGTTCTGGTTTCAACAAGACGGCGCTCCACCGCACACAAGTCGCATAACAATCGATTTTCTGAAGAAATTGTTTCCGGGCCGTTTGATGTCGAAAAGTGGTGATTTGGACTGGCCACCGCGTTCGCCCGATTTGACGCCGCCTGACTTCTTCTTGTGGGGATATTTGAAGTCAAAGGTTTACGTTAACAAGCCAAGGACCGTAGAAGAGCTCAAGGACAACATTCGTGAAGAAATAGCCGCTATTCCGGCCGAAATGTTGGCGAAAACGATGGAAAATGCTGCAAAAAGGGCACAATACGCCATCAACGCCAGAGGCGGCCATTTGAGAGATATCATATTCAAAAATTGATGTAAACAAATCTACTTGGAACAAATTAAATGATTAAGATTGCCAACCGCCAAATTTTTATTTTTTTCTTTGATTTTTTAAAAAAAAAACATGGTTCCGTCGAATTTGGGCAACCCTGTACATCTTACTGTATTTATCCATATTTCAAGCAAATTATTTGTTTGCCAGCTAAGATAAACCTATCGCTTTTTTATGTAAACAAACAGACAAGAAACGATCAGATACTTCCACGATTGCATTCTTATATTTGCAGAATTCGACTCTACGGCAAAACTATTGAAATCGAATACCGTCATAAGTTTCAGTGACTTCAACAGCTATCAATTCCGATTCTGCTTGAGCTGATCGAAATTGTAAACGGAAACAGGCTCGATAGTTTTTTTTTTGTAATTATATTTTTAGCGAGGCATAATAAAATAGAAACTATCCTTAAGAAACGGTCTTATTATATTGAATGTTAAATGTTAAATCTTTTCACCTTACATTCAGTAGTTAAGCTAAGTTCGTTTAACAATCGGCAAGAGTGCGATAATTTGTAGAAAAAATTTAAAAAGAATATGCAATTGTCTCCACAAAATGGCATTCTACTAAATCGTGATCGAAGAAGCTTTGCTATTTTTGTAAATTTGAAGAAAAAAGCGGTGCGTAAGTGTATTCAGACAGTGGTCTAGCCCAAGTTATACCTAACTTACTTATTACTTTCCTTTTTTTTTGCAGCATTCATCGCAAGAGCTGCTCATTAATTAATACCATTCAATTGTCCAATTATCGGCACAAATAATTTAGGTAAATAATTTTTGTTTTCAGGTTCCAGTGACTAAATTTTTAAAGAGCATTCGCCCCAAGTCTTGTGCCCACTTCCTGTTTTGTTTGTGGTGCACATGTGTTTTGTGTGCGTCTGCCTGTCGGCTTGTCACTTACATTTGATTTCTTCCATGTCGGTCCCCACCCCCTCTCCAGCTCTCTCTCTCTCTGTACACGCAGTTGTTGTTGTTGTTGTTGTTGTTGATGTTGTTGTTGCTTGCCGTCCCTTGCCAAAATTGTCTAGCTTTGATTTATGCCACACACATGCATTGCATACTTTTTTTTGGGTTCTGACATTTCTTGATTTTTTTGTTTGTTGTTTTTTTTTTGTCCAAGGCAAAGACTGAGTTTCTTTTTTTTTGTGTGTGCTGTGCTCGAAATTAGATTTGCTGCTGCTTTGTGCAAATACGAACAGGACGAGCATAAAACGAGAGTCTTGTTTGTCGGCCATGGGGAATTAAAAATGCGTGTGTGATTTGTATTTAACTTTTTTCCATTTGACAGTAGAATATGGCGCAAGCAATTTAGTTTATTATATGGAAAATATAATATTTGTGTGCCAAAGCAAATGGTTGTCATTAAGCACACGCCGCGAATTATGCTTTAAATAATTAAAAAGGCATTGCACATTAAGCAACATCATTACGATCAAACAAATGCCGCCAGCAGCTGGAGAATTTAAGACTTGGCTTATAGTGGTGGAACAGTAACATCAGTAGACTTCTCCGTATACCCCACATCAATTTCCCAAAATGCAAATATTTTCCATTTGAAGGCTCGTTACCGCAACTCAATTTATTTCGTTTAACCTTTTGATATATCGCTCAAAAACCACACGCACAACCACCACAAGGGCTTAACTCCATCAGAACTAACCGCAAAGGAAGAGCTAATGCACTTTACACACGAGGATATACCAAAGTCCTGTCATATGTTTGGCATTTAATATTTATTAATGGTCCTCCGCCCGGAGGGAGAGAAAAAGTGGAAAGCGAACCAAATTGAATGCATCAGCGAACCAGTTAATATTAAGTTGCCACCTCATTGAGCACAACAACAACAACAGCAACAACACAAAGGAGATAAACCTAGCGGGGGAGGGGCAAAACTATGCAGAGATTTAAGCTGAGCAGAACATCAAACGCAAAAGCGTATACACAACAAAACAACAACAACAAAGAGGACAACAAGTCTTATAGAGTCCCAGGGGAGGCACTTGACTGACTTGAGAAAAAACCAAAACTATTTCTTTGCGCAGTCTGGTGGAAAATTAAAAAGCGACCCGCCCAGAATCCTTAAACCGCCTGCTGATTATTAATAACTGCGGCTGCAGACTTTACATACTCATCCTAGGGCTTAACCTAGATTTCCTCTACTTTGGCAAGTACATTGAACCGCACTTGAGGTTGGTGTGCATAGTCGCAGTTTTGAGGGCTCCCCACTCTAATCAGCACTCACATTACGCATACGCCGTGCTGTCTGTCACAAATTCCCTTCTATTGATTTATTAGTGGTTGTTGTGTTTGTTTAGCTGGGCAAATGTGTATGACAGGCCGATAAGCGTAGTGTTTGACGCTATTTTTGCATTTGCATAAATTACTCAGTCTCACTTTGTGTCAATTTGCCATAACATTTGATTGACAACGTGGCGTATGCGTTATATTTTTAGATAAGTTCCTAAAATAAGCTTGTTTCTTTTTTTATTTTTGGTTAACAAGTATGGTGAATTAATGGATGATTTGAGTGATCTAATGGCAAGTTAGATGAAATTATTTTGGCCAACGCAAGTAAGCTCTGTGGGTGGCCCACTCGAGAACATGCCACGTGTAATTGTTTTCGTCAAAAGCAGACTGCGCACAAATCTTAGAGGCAAACGGAAGTCGCTTTGCCCTGTGGTTATTGATTTTCATTGCGAATGCCAAACTAATTGAAAATTGAATGATTTTGATTTCAATTGGGACGTCAGCGAGAAACATTGGAGTTTGTTACAGCCACACATGTTCGGCTTGGAATTTGCTTTTTAAAATCGAAGGCATCGATCACGATTTTTATTAATTTCTGAATGACCAATCGACTGCCATTGCATAGCCGTGGTGGGAAATCTGTCACTGGAAGTCAAATATTTTAGTCGTTAAAGGTTCATGGCGAGTCGAATGAGTTCCAAAACTCCAAATGGATAAATAACAGCTTCATTGGAATCGCAAACGCCTGGCAAGTGCTGCTGTTTAAGTCCCCGGCATCTACATTCTAGATGCCTTTTGTGCATACTTTTGAATACTTTTGTATTTTGTGCGTGCATCGGGAAATAAGCGATCAGTGAGAGCATTTTGCAAATCACGATTATGCATCCAGTAATTTTCATGGACAGGCATCTTTTGCTTCATCGATATATTACAATGGGTTGGAGCATATGTCAGCGGATGGATCTCTTCAAGCGCATGTGTAATTTTGGCTAGACTCGTTTCAATATTATGCCACAGTGGCGATGATTTCAACCCATCGTTGATCTCATCGGGGTACTTTGAACCTGAAAGGACGGGAAGTGTTTCTCTGAAATCACCTTAGAGGAATAAAAGACAGAGATCTTGTTGGATTTGTTCGTCTGATCTTTGTGCTCTACTATTTCGCCAGTTTGCTGCATCATTGGTTCTACAGAACCTGAGTCTTGGTACCATTATGACACAAAATGGTCTAAATTGTTAAGTTTACGGTTGCATCTGTTGTTTTAGTTTTTGAACAACCTTTCACAATTATAAATCACATTTAAACAGTTTCGAAATGGTTTAACCTAAATTTGTACTGCAAAACAGAACGAACATTTGTAATGTTGAATGACGCCTTTGAAAATTTGTTGAAAATACCTAAAATCACTACAAAAAAATGAATGGGTGATGTTAGGTATGTGAGATATTTTGGGTTTGTTAATTTTTGATGATACATAAAAAAAAATTGGTCAAAAATTTTAGGGAACAGTTTTATGGATAGTGTTATGTAACTCTTCCCGTTAATACACAAAAAAACGGTCATGATTAATGCACTTTGCACTTATGCTATGCTTATAAATATTTCTTATTCGGGAAATTAATTCTTTTATATTAAATATTAGTCTATCAATCAGAGTGAATGCAAAGTGTGGACTATGCATTACGTTATTATAACTGACTCCTAATGTTTTATGTTTTTGTGTATAAACGGGGTATATGATCTACGTTGCGACGTATTCTCATATTTGCCAAAACCGAACCGAACGTTCTCAAATAATTCTTATTCCTTATATGAAAAGTAAGTATTTTGACTACAACACTCACAATGGCCGGTTGAAAACTTCATTGAATAACAAACCAGAACCAATTTGAAAATAGCATAGATACTAAGAAAAACGGATTTATTTGATTTATTTTTTTTATTTTCAAGAATTTTGCGTTTGAAACTGCTCTCACAGTTCCGTTAACACACAGGCTGCTTCGGAATTCCCAAGCAGTTGTGGCATTGCTGGCATAGAAAGACTGCTGTAGATTTAGATTTAAAAATGAACTATCTTACTATTGTTCCTGATGAGATCTTGATACAAAAACGATCGTTCGTAGTTTATGACAGTGCACTATGCTCTTGATTCAGGAATGAACAATGTCTGACTTAAGTACGTTTAGAATGTGTTGTACTTGGTTTAAGCATTGAAGCTCTTGGATAAAAAAACAGAATCAAAAATATTCAGTTGGGTAAAGAACTTTCATTCTTGTTCCAAGTATAAAATCTGTATATTTTCGCTGAGTGTAAATTCTTTGAATACCTCTAATTTTGATAAGAATTTTACAAAATGCCTTCAAATTGCATACATTTTCACATTCATGACCCTCAGATAAAAGCCTTCATTGCCCTATCCTTTACCCTTAGTGCCGCATATAAGGACTTGAAGAAATATGTGGAAAGATGTCGAGCATATATGGCTAATTTATTATAAAGTTTTGTCATACAATATTACTGGAAAAGTCGCTTCACCTACTGTTTCGCACGAAATATGAAAAGCAAAACTCGAACCGGCAAACCCAACCCTGTAAGGCCCTGCGGATATTGCCATCTAAGCCTAGTGGCTTTACCATAATTTCATTTCATCACCACTGATCACTTTTCTTTGCCCATTACCCCACACACTCGTCATTTCACTCCACATTTCCATGGAGCTAGTTCGCCATTCAACCCAGAGCTGTAATTATGCCAGCACGCATTTACTCAACAACATCTTCAGTTGCCTTTCTGTGCATTGATTAAAGGCGAATCCAAGGCAAAACTGGCACAAGAACTGCAACTGTACTGCAAAAAAAAAAAAGAGCGGCAAGCGCAATGAGTGGAAATGCCAGGGAGGGGGTGGATGGAGGCAGTGGAGTGCCGGATAAACCGCGGCGAACATCATTTATAAAAATGGCTCGGCATTTGCGGATGCGGCCGTGCGGCGAACAGCGCGAAACCAAAACGCATTCAGGCAAACAATTGCAATTGTAATTGAGCCGAGACTCGCTGCTGTCTCTGCGTTCCGGTGTGCGTGTGCGCTTCTACAGTCGGTCTGTTTGCATTGTTATTTCAACGTTGGTCGCTTAGTGGCAATAAAAAGAATGCGCATTCCATGGGGAAATTATGAAAGCGGATTTCTTTTGTTTAGAATCGTTTCTAGATTGCATTCAGCCATGTGCGAGTGTATGCGAGCTTTATAGCACAATTTCTGCTTATTGCTAATGCGGCGACTGTTGTTGTTGCCGCTGCCGCTGCCGCTGCTGCCGCCGCCGCTGCTGCAGAATCAGCGAAAGCAGTTGGGGCCGATTTGCGCTTCATTTGAGGCCGTTCTGTCTAATGTTGATTACGGCCATCAAATATTTATTCATTTTTTGTTGGCATTTTCTCGACATGTGTGGGATTTTCATTAAAAGAGGCAAGTGCAAAGCGATTTAATGTGGTGCTTGAGAGAAATCAAATTGCGTTCAATTGAATTAAAGTTTTTGCCAAAAATACAACAGAAAGTTGAAATTGGTTCAATTGAATTGTGAAAATTCTTTTTGCTGCGTCTTTTGAAGCGGACCAAGGGCAAAACCTTGCAAATTCTTCATCACCCGAACCTGAACCCAAAGCAGACTAGATTCGATTGCGGAAAATACCGCTTATCGTGCTTCATAAGACATTCTATAGTTTCACTTTCGCAAATGGTATAAGGAATTGGAATTTGTGTATCGTGGAATCGCAGACTTCCAATTACTGAAATCGAATCAAAATGAGAAGGCAACGCTATACACAGAAAAAAGTAGAACGAATAATTTAAGAACAAACGATCTTGAAAAAAGTTGTCAAGAATATTGCTCTTGAAATCGAGTTAAATTCGATCTCAGCTTGGTGCTTTTGGCGAGTGGAATGAGGTACAGAAACTAAAAGGCGAGAGCAAGCACATTTGAGGGAACAGCGTTGAGTTTGCTTTGTTTCCTCTTCTTAGCCCTCAATGTACATATATCCATATTCCCATACCAAAGCTTCAATAGCGTTTCTTCGGCCTCTAGTGTCCATGCAAACTTCCATGTTTTCAGATACGGCTACTGGCTATTTAAAACTTGGGTTTTGTTAGTGACAACAATTGAAACGATACGCGTAATGATAGGCCAAACTATCGATACACTGTCGAGTCACTACGCGAAAAGTCACGGATGCAGGTGTATTCAAGTTGGATGCAACTTGATTGCTACCACTAGCCCCTATGATTTTGAATGGCGACACTTAAACACTCGCAAACACAAGAATGCAGTGATGCAAGGATTCGCTGTAGTATGAACCGGACATTAGATTAGGCCGTGAGTGTATTGTTTTCCCAAAGTTTATCAGTTTATCAATACAATTTTCAATAAAGGGGATAAAGGGGAACCAGTACTGAAATATTTTCTAGAATTAAACACCTTAAATGCAAACAAATTTACAAAAAACTGGCAGCTTGTATAGTCTCTAACGTTAAGTTCTTTCGAGTTCTACGTTATATTTTCGTGTTTGAAAAAGGATGCTGTTATTAGAACGATGGGCAAAATCTTACAATGTGGAATGAAACCTTACCTTATCTAATATGCTAATCACACTGAGCACATCTAACATCTTAAAACTTGAGTTTAAATGCTTCATAACTGTTTGCTCTGCCAATATGATTAAGCTTTCAAGTTGATAAGTGGCGTAATGTCTTATGGAAACATGCTCCATAAATGACAAATTTCGGTCAGGCAAAGTTTTAAGACTCAAGATGTTGGCTGTTAGATGTTCGGTGTGCTCAGTGTGAATAGCCTTTAAGAGGTACGACCTTCGCTTTTAAGGTAACAATTACAAGGACATCTAGATAATCTTCTATTTCGAATTTGCTTCTTACTCAATGCACTTGATTGGTCGATGTCCATGATTACTTTATAATAATTTTCATACATATCTGCAACAGCCTTCTAAATACAGTAAATGGCAATAACTTTAATTAAAGCTTAGCCATTCCCCCGAACATTGTAGTTAAAATGTGTTTCCAATTTCCCCCCAACCCAACCCCAACGAATCGCGGAGAAAAAAAAAAAGCAAGCTCTCATCAATGCGATTTTACGAGGCTCCATTGCAATGATTTTCAAGTCAAGCAGCTTGCCAATCGACAGCATGCGAGTAAGTACGCGCAGTTGTGTGCAATCCTCTTCTGTCTCTTCCCTCCCATCCCCCTTCCATCCTCATCCCATCACCCTCCCATCGCATCAGTCAGTGCCAAGGGAAAATCAAATTTTTTTTATGATTGAGCAGCCAAGGAGCATGAAAATGCCATTGCCATTTCAATGGTTTGGTATTTTGTATCATCGCATATATGCAATATGACCAGGGAACGCACTTTGACTTGATGGCAATTTCAGTGCAACTTTGCTGATTTCATTTCCCTTTTAAGTTGCAGCGTGAAAATATCATTTGCATTTGCTAGAACTTAAGGTCATGGGGGAAATCGGAATGGTATTAAATGTATCAATTTGTTTGACACTCGCAACTTGGCAGGACAATGCACTGTGATGACTGAATAAGCCATTTTATATGGGGATGCACTTCAAGAAAGGTTTCTGCGAAGTTCTGAAATGAAGTATGCAGGTTTTAATGTCGAAATATAGAATTGACAGAAATGATTCTGTTTTCACTTGCGCAAACTCACTTTGGCGATTTGAAGAGCAAATTTGATACAAATCCGGGTTCAAATATCACATATTTCAATTTTCCATAGATTTCGGGCAACTTTGTCATGCAGCTTACTCTTGAAACAAAACAAATTCTATGTTCTTGAGATCCCATATAATATGGGCAAAAATTAGGGTTCGCAATTGCTCTTTGCTCGCAGCTCTCGAGAGCCAGCTCTTGCTCTCAGCTCATAGCACTCGGCTCTTGGCTCTGAGCTTAGAGTACGTCGTGAGCCGTGCGAAATCAATCGGCTCGCGAGCCACAGCACACGGCTCTGAGCAGAGAGCCACTGCTCGGCTTATAGCTCAGAGCCGATAGCTGTCTCCACGGATGATGGCTTACAGCTCCCGACCTGTGGCTCTCAGCTCATAGCCGAGTGCTGTGACTGCCGAGCCGAGAGCCGGTTGATTTCGCACGGCTCTCGACGAAGGGCTGGTTGATGGCTCAGAGCGAGGTTGATGGTTGCGGCTCTCAGCTTTGAAACAGAAGCTGTGGCTCATGAGCTGTAAGACGTTTAGAGCTCCCAGCTCTCAAACAGCGGCCTTAGGCTCTGAGCGAGAGCCGAAAAGAGGCAAAGCGCTCGGCTCGCTCGTAAGCAATTCCGAACCCTGGCAAAGAATATCTAAATATACTGTGAGGAGGCTGTCTAACAACTCTTAAGAGAACTCAGAAAGCCTTCTTTTTATGCAGCTGCTCATATATTCTCACTCACTTGACTTACTTGATTTAAGTAAATAATTTGTATATAAAGTACAATTCTTTCAATTCTGATTATTTGCTTTAAAACAGTTTCCGATTATCTTAAGTATATTGCAAATTATTCGAAAATCTTTCAGTTTTTTTGATCACAGTTAGCTTCTATGCTAAGTCCGTTTTTTATACGGATATTTAGGACGAACCCCTTCCAAATGGATTTTTTTCGGATCTTTTCTTTTCTAGGGAATTTTAGGGACAGATTCACTTCAAATTCATTCACATTTTTCATGGCTCTCTACTCAGCGCTTGAATTAAATGTATATTTTGTACTTAATCCAAGATCATTTGAACTTAAACTTGAATTTGAATTGAATTTCTTTAACTCCGAAAATTTCTTGGCTTACAAACTTGAGTTCCAATTTCAATATTATCTACTGTTCTTTTCGGTTTACGTATGTTTTGATCCTGTTTTAGGAAAGCGCTTTCAAGACCAAGACATGCTTTAAATTTTAAGCACACAACGAAATGAATTCGATCCCGATCAATTGAGAACGTTCGTGATACAAAAACTTACGACAAGCCTGAAAACAATCCTGAAAATCGTGTTCAATCAGAAAAACTCTGATCTGTATTTGAAGTTCAATTTAAGTCCAATACAAATAAATCAAGATTAAAGTGGAAATGGATGTGCCATGTCAAAGCGAAATATCGAATAAAAGCCTAAAAAAAGGAAATTTCTGTGTAAAATACAGTGAGGCTAAATGAGTACATACACATACGCAAGAGCTAACGGCTAAAAGCGTATCCTATGATTTTAAGTGAACACTTTTGCTGCCTAGGAATACTCCAACAGTTATAGCACTGCTGGCATGAAGAGGAATCTGCTGATTTGAGGGATGATTTGATGGCAAAAGTCTATTGAACATAGAACCGAGGGATTGCAAGTGACTAATGTCCCCGTGGCGGATGAATACTGCCAGGTAAAAAATACGCAGTAGATGAAAAGTGATGTGGGATTCTTATTTTAGGTTAACATTAAGTTCGATTATTATTCTCTAATTTTGAAGCATATAATTTTGAATTGAGTGTTGAAAGTTTTATAAATCGAGCTTAATTTATGCTCAGGCAATCCTGCACCAAGCATGTTTTAAGTTCAAATGAAGTATGAATGTCGAGATTAAGTCAAAATCGGGTCTTCTAATCCATCGCTGGAATAAAACCAAAGTTCAAATTACAAGTTCAACTTAAGGTATCCCGAGCCTAAGTCGGGATCAAGACAAGAAGTCCTTGATTCTAAAGTCCGTGTACTCGGCTACCCTCTTCCGACTTCTGACATCGTTTGGAATTGAGTTTTGTCCTTATAGCTCGAATTTGTTTTTCTCTGTGCATCAACTCCAACCCACATTCGTTTATTTTTTTCTCAGTGCTCAAAGCAGTCGACAAATGTTCTTATTTAGTTTAACAAACTGCATTTCATGTTCTGATTTAAGCCACATTTGTTGTTCTTTATAATACTTTCAGCTGCTTGCTTGACAATAACAATGCCACTTTCTGCAAGCTGCATTCACAAATGTAAAAGGGAATTACAATAAATATTTTCACACGCGACATTTTCACTGCTAATGGAATTTAGCTTTCAACTAAATTAGTGTCTTTCTTTCAGCAGAAGCAGCAGCAGCAGCAGCAACAATATAAAATTAAATAATGCAAGACACTTTTAGGTTAATTAAACTTGAATACCAAAACCAACTGGCTGCAAACGAGACTAAGCCCAGCACAAGCAAAAAATAAAGTGAGAACTTCCAGGGGAAGATCCTCTCTTTCTCTGTCATGTCCTGGTGTCCTTGTAATTGTTATTACAGTGCTTGTCCTTTTTGTAGTTGTTGTTACTGTTATTGTTTTTGTATTATTGTCTGGCTGTCTTGCATGGCACTTGCTACACATAATGGTGCAACTGCCTTTTGTTGAATGCATTTAGCAGGCCAAAAATCTTGGGGTTCTGGACGCCAGAAAGTGCTCGTTCCGCAAAGTGGATTTGTCATTGAAATCGCTGGATTTAAGTAGATTTGGAGCATAGTTTTTGTTAATTCATAATTTTTTAATTTCTCATTCAAAATTCTCTTGATTCAACTGCCTTTTGAATGTTCCAAAAACTACCATCAGAGTTTAGTTCATTTCAATATTCTGTATTCGGTTGCAACCAGTTTCCAGAATACTTCCCAGCATTATTATCCGTCTCTGGCGTGCAACCGAAATGTGCAAAAGTAAACAAAAGTGTTGCCAACTTGCCGTAGACAAACACAGAAACAAAAACACATAGACAAGCAGAAACATTTGGCCAATTCTCCTTCAATGGATGAGAGAGGGAGAGAGAGAGACTGAGTCCCTGAGTGCAACAACAAGTTTCCTTTTACGACAATGTCTGCCTGGCTGCCGGTTTCCCTTTGCTTATTATAATTGCCTGCGTTTTTCCACCTCTTCCTGCTCTCCCTCGGCTCAGCTTCATTGTCTGTTTTGTGGGTGTGGCCAACGATTTTCGGCAACAAATGTTAGCAACGGCATTGATGCAGGCTTTGTTTTGCTTTTTATCTTGTAAATTTCAAGTTTGCCAGTTTCCAAATTCTTATTATTTGCTTGGCAACATTTCTGGTGAAGTTGAGAAAGAGCCAACAAAACCAAAAACCCAGACAACATTCGTATCAAAAGATTGAATTAAAATTGTATTTACCTTCAACCAGCAACAAGAGTGAATCGTTTTTTTGGGAAATCACTGAGCATTTTCAATTTTGTAAAGCAGATTCCACAGATTGGCTAAGAATTATATCTGGATGATTTTATTTAAGGCAGGAATCAGACGGAAGGATATGAAGTGTTTTTAAATTAGCTACACAGATAAGAGTCAAGAGTAACTTTCACAAAAGTAACTAATAAGTACAGCTAAATTCTGGGGTTCAGGTTCGCCGAGGTTCCGGCTCGAACCGGTGATCAGTCATCATTTTTGTTTTGCTCTAATTTTGAAACAATCTATGTAACTTAAATGCAAGTAAAACATATTTTTCAGGGAGGTCTAGAGTCTTAATGCTTATGGTGTAAAATTTGAGCTTAGTTTAGGTTAATCATTTATTTGTCTTCCACTAATTTTTCATCAATACTGCCACTTTGGCAGAACAAATGAAACTTAAAAGAAGAAAAAGCGCAGTCGACTGATATTTACTTGTGTTTCAGAAACAGTGAATACAACAAATGCGAAATTCTTAAGTCTTTTGCTGTGCTTATAAAAAACATTAGAATTTCGAATCAAACTTTAAATTCCCTAAAAATTAGCAGTAAATGCGTTTGCTTACTTTATTTTCTAGCTCCTTAGCGAAGGATTCCATTCCTTCTAAAGCTGAATATATTTAATTTTATCAAAAAAAAAACTGCATTTCAGTTACGTCAAAAAAATATTCGATATGCCCAAAAATAGTTGCAAAACACCTGCTCACGACCGAAACACAATTCTTTCGCCAGTGGATTAACTTGGCACAGGAGTTCAAGACCAAGCTTACACTTCAAAATCCCAAAATCCACCCACATGTACACAAACAGGGTTGTCCATATAATTTAAATGTTTTGCGGAACAATTTTATCAATTTTTTTCCGAAATAATAGAGTTTGAATGCTTTAAAAAAATGTTTAAGTTTATTAATTCAGCGCATCTCAAATGATACACTTTAAGCATTTTGTTAAAAACTAAAAAAAAATTGTAAGCGAACATTTATTCTACTTATTTATGAAACCTACAACCCTATCGTGGCAGTAACAACGCAATGGCTAGTCAGGCAGCCAGTCAGCAGTTTTCTGCAACTCCGAACTTAACTCCGAAAAATGAAATCTCCGACATTTCAAGAGCACCGACATTTGGCTTGGTTGTTTTCAAAAACAACTAACCCCAAAATTTCTAAAAATTTCTGAGTCACTTCGGTATATATTTTTTACCAAATAAAAACTTCTATTTAAATCGAACAAATAAACTAAAATAACTTACTGCTAGCTTATTTTAAGCTATATTTTATACAGAGATTTTCATAAGAGTTAATGTTAGTGCTTCAAGTAATATTCAACGCCCCCTTTTGTCGAACACCCAAAAGCCATGTTTTCCCAAGAAACGAAGAAGCCACAGTTGGTTGTGGGCGCCCGCAGTAACATGTTCATGTGCAACTGCACACCCACACCACTCGCACACTCTTGACATTAACTTTTTCGTTATATTAATTGCCAACATTTGAACTTTTATTCAATTTACGAGCTGCATGCAGGAATTGCCTCCACACAATCAGCAAAAAGCAGCAAAAAGGCAAGCACGAGCCGAAGCAGGATTCTAAAGATGCAGCTGGAGACTTCTTCAAGTCATTCTCCCGACATCTCTGTGTGTGTGTGTGTGTGTGTGTGTGTGTGTGTGTGTGCGAGTGTGTGAACACATAAAACAAAGCCACACAAACTGAGCAGCAAGCGAAGGCAACATGGCGTATTAGCAATGTGGCCCAAACCCGAGGTCGTTGGCGCGCTATAAATACGTGTCATGTCTACGACACCCCCCCCCCTCCGTCCACCGTCCCCCCCCTCTGACCGTGCCACTCCACCAGCAGCATCCACAGAGTGCAGATTTATGTAGCTCCACATATGCGGGTTATTTCAGACTCATGATTTTAATTTTGTAACGCGAAAGGTTAATTGCCATTAAACTGCAAATGTTTGAGGCTAGTTTTTATGATAAATTTGGGAATTGTCAAGATTTTATGCTCATTCAGGGTGCCATAAAAGCAGGCACATCAAACATTTATACAAGCTGTTGCCACACAAAAGTTGTAACAAATAAGTTAAATAAAGTTGGGGGAAAAAAAAAAACAAAAGTGTCAAATGGCCAAATTATGCATAAATAGAGCAAAATGTTAAACAAAGAGTAGTGCAACAGCAGCAGCAGCAACTGACTCCGCCCGCCCCCGCCCCACGCTTCAAACTCATAATTCTTGTAAGTCTGCGCCAACTGAATGCGTAATTAAAATGTTACACAAAGTGTGCTATGTAAGTCAGAAAAAAAAGGGGGCCAAGGACAGAAGTAGAACGAAATTATGACTTGGCATTACTGCAAAAAAAAAAATATATATATAAAAAAAAAATAAAAAACAAAATGCAGACAACAGTGGATGCTGGAGACTCGTGTTGGAATGAATGAGAGTTTGCAAAAAAGTTGAAAGTTGCCCTAAAGAAGCCTGCAGAAGGGCGCAAGCAATGTGGAGACGTAATATCGATTATAATTGAAAGATGGTGGGGCCTACCCTGGACGGTTATCGTTTGCTTTATGACGCTAAGATCTTCGTTCGTCGAATCGACGACATGATTCTTGGTACCCCATTACACAGTACAAAGAACAGCAATAGCAATCAAAACCAACCAAATAACAGAAAGAATCGCTAGACAGAAGGTCAAATTTTGTGATGTCCACCATTTTTGTTGAACCGAACCGATATTTTAGTTTCGGAACAGGTTTGGGTTCAGGTTCAGGTTCGGTTCACAGTAAAATAAAATTCGGAGTTCCGGGCTCGAACCGGTTCGTTTCAAAACCGGTTTGCAGCCCTGGTATATATAGGTTTCCATACTTTCTAAGAACTACATTTATGTAGCTTTTCTACATGCAGAGTTTACTCTTCTCATATCTACATGCGTCATGTAGATTTTCTACAGCTTTAGCACTAATGCCGGCATCTTAGCCCATACGACTACCAAGCACTCGTGCGGCATTGCCGCATATCACAGTAATAAAACGAAGCGAAAAGCGATGATAAGTGAATAGCATCAACAAACTGTTTCGTTTAGAATTTATTGGCATTTTTTAAGTTTTTTTTAATAAGACTACTTTTCTGACTATAATTTTGTATGACAGCTATGCTATATAGATGTCCGATTTCGACCAAACTTACTTAAATTATGGAAAAACAAAGCAAACTAAGAAATACAAAGTTTGGAGGCGTTTTCATTGCAAGCAAAATAGTTTTGCTCACTAAAACTAATTTCTCGACCGATCATTCATATAGCAGCTATAACTTATAGTCATCCGATTTTGACAAAACTTTTAAGAATTGTGTGAAAGCTTATAAAATAAATAAATACCAATTTAAGGGAGATTTACATTGAGAACAAAAAAGTTTTTCTTGCTAGGACCATTTTTCAGACTCTACTTTTGTATGACAGCTATACTATATAGATGTCCGACTTTGACCAATATTGGCAGTATTATGGAGATGCATTAAAAACTAGTAATTACAAAGTTTGGAGACGTTTGCACTAAAAACAAAAAAGTTTTTCTCACTGCAAATAGTTTTTCGACCGATTGTTCCTATGGCAGCTATATGTTATAGTCATCCGATCCGGCCGGTTCCGACAAATGTGCAGCGTATTTGTACCACAAGACTTCGTGCAAAGTTTGGTGGCTATAGCTTTAAAACTGACGGATGAGATAGCATAGAAAAAGACGAACAGACGGAGAAGGCTATATCGACTCAGCTCGTCATGAATGATCAAATATTTATACTTTATGCGGTCAGAAATGCTTTCTTCTATGCGTTACAAACATCTGGACAATTTCAATATACCCTCTGCAAGTGTATAAAAATATAACTATTCAACAAATTTTCTCACAAAATTTTCAAGGCTTAAATTGAACTTCTAGTATCATGTATCCGTTGCCTTTGTCCACGCAGCACTACGTTTCGGTTAGGTTTCCCGTTTCTACAAGCTTCATGTAGCTATTTTGGATTCTCTGTGTAAGAGACATCGGAATTTAGGTATTTTTTCTATTTATTCTAAAATATTTTAGTAAAAAGTCGAAAGGCTGTTCGGCATGAGTGTGTTTTGACACTCTAACAAAAAGTTCGGCAAATAACCAAGGCTTTTAAGCCCGGAGCCTCATCATGTTAAATGGAGAAACTATTTCTCTAAACTGCTGCAAGGCGTTGACAAGCTTAATGCCGCCACTGGAGCTGTAGTTGTGCCATCAATCGATGGTTTCGAAACAGGAAAAATGTTAGCCAGAAAAATGTTAAAATAAATAACAAATCAGCTGGAGCAACCCACACTATCCACCAAAACCAGACACAAGTTTAATTGTTAAGGCTATGAAAGTTTAAGGTAAATTTAATTTCCTTCCTTCAATTACCCAAACCATCTTCAAATTACCTAGAAGCAAAAAAAAAAAAATCTCCAATCACCCAGAAACACTGATTACCCCCCCAACCAAACAGTTGCCATAACTCAACGGTGAAAAAAGAAAAACGAAAGCGAATCAGTAAATAAAGCCTCGCCATGTGCATAAATTGATTACAATATCAATTGCTGAACTTTTGACTTTTAATTAAAAAGGCGCGAAGGCAAAAAAAAACAAAAAAAAACAACAAAAAAACGAGAGGAAAAATTATACCATTCTCCCTTTCAACGGCTGTTGTTGGCCAATTTCGGCGTTGAAATTTCCTACAAACATGGGAAAGGCTGTTGAAAATGTATACATTTCATGCCAGCAAAAATGCGAATTAATTTTTGCCCCGCCCCCTCCCCGGAAAACAGGAAAAGTTAAAATGCAACGCTGGGAAAATTATAAATCAATTTAACGTGGGGCCTGGGCCCAGCCAACGGGGCCGCATAAGTAAATGTGTGGTGGCCCAAGTGAAGTATTCTCGCATCCAGTGAAAATTGTATAAATTGCCAACTCAAACGGAAACGCAATGACACCGGACGCCATTGAGGGTCCCGGCCAACGGGGACGCATGCGCAGCATCATCATCATCATCATCATCATCAGCAGCGGCAGCAGCGGCAGCATCATTCGCATCCGGGTCTCTTGTCGACGATGTTGCCGCGGATGTATGGCGCTTTAATCCGTAAACCACAAAACGACAGCATCAGGATTCCCACTGGCTGCAGTTGCATTTTAAGTCAAGCAGTTAAACAACTGTTTGTAATTGCCTGCAACCCTGGTCCTCGTCCTGCTGCTGGTCCTGTTGGCGACTACGATGGCCTTTTGGGGTTTTGCTTTTGTGTGGGTGGGGGGCAGAGTATGCTGTTCAACTGCTTGTTACCGGATGTTGTGCAATAAAAATGCAAAATAAGCAACAAAAAAAAGTTTATTTGCCACGCAAACTGATAGAGTAAATAAATGCGGAATGTGAAGGAAAGCCCAAAGTTGGAATGGCAGGCGCATTTTGTTAAAGGGCACGCAATCTGTACTAATAAACTTCATCTAAAAAAATGTAGCAAAAAATTCGGGGAACATTTTAAAACACTTTTTTTAAACACAAATTCCACTCACTAAATCCGTTTTCAAGTCGATATCTGGGGGAGCCTGCATTGTATTTGGGTTATAATTAATATTTTTGTATTTAATCAGCTATTCTTACTTCTTGAAATCACTTTGAAAGCATTAACGGTGGTATAAACCTCATATACTCGGCTTTACACAGCCTAAAGGGCCTGCAATATTTGAGAAGCTTTTTCAAAGCTGCCGCCAATAGGTTATACAGGTGACCGTATGCGTAAGTTAACTGGTTCATGAAAAGCTCCCAAGCAGGATCGAACCCACGATATCTTACACTGCAGGCATCCGATTGGGATACTCCTTAAAAATTAGCTGGACGTTGATGTCTTTTTAAAATTTTCGCATTCTTATTTATATCTGCTTTAAAGGGAAATAAACCTTAGTTTTTTTTTTATAATTTTGTTAGCCGTTTGATATATCTCCTTGGGAGACAACATTTGGTCAGCTGTGTTTATGACTTAACGACCAGCCCCTGCTGCATGGTCCATTCACTTGAAATGTCCGTCCCATCATTAATACTTTTGAACTCACGAAGGAAATTCAATACTTAGGAATATTGTCAGAATTTTTTCGAAGATTTCAACGAAGTCAATTTCAGTCTAATTATATTTGCACTTAGGGAAAAATGCTATGTTATTTTAATATTTTTTCACTCCATACAGTGCACACTATTAATTTAATATTGAAAATTGTTAAATTTAAAATGGGAAATAGTTTAAAGCTTATTTTTTTATTTAAAAATTTTGCCAGCCAACCCATACTCAATTTTCTTTGAACAAAAAAATGTCACATTTTTCAGTATGTTGAAGGGTTGTACATATTTTCACTCTAATCCTGCACTTTTGGTGGGAAACCTCTGCTTAATGTTGTAACTCTCTTTGATATTACGATAAAGTATTAATCCTTAGCTAAAATATAAACAATCGCAATAATTTCTGGGATTTTTTAAGCGAAGTTATATTTTGAATATTTTGAATTTATGTGTATTAAGATCATTAACTTGTGTGCAGTCCAAAAATATGCTATGCAATATCACACTAAAAAGCTGAGCACTTTTATTAAATTCTTATGAAAATGTACATTCATTCAACGCATACTTCGGGCGGTGCAAAATATGATGAACCGGAGCAACTCGGTAAAAAAATTGTAGAAATGCCTGGAATAGTTTGTTTTGATATTAAGAACTAATACTTTTAGAAAACATTAAAGTGAGAAAAATCAAACGAAATCGAAAAAAAAAATAGTGAGCGATAAGTATTCGCACGCAGACGAGTACGATTACCTAGCTATCAACTTGGCACTGTGGAACAGTAGAATCTTAGGAACCGCACCACTTTGCTCATTTTTATACCCTTTGAGCGGGTATATTGAAATTGTCCAGAGGTTTGTAACGCATATAAGGAAACATTTCTGACCACATAAAGTATACAAATTCCTGATCAGCAAGACGAGCTGAGTTGATTTAAAATTTTAGCCTTGTCCGTCCATCCGTCTATTTCCATGCTATCTTCTCCGTCAGCTTTGAAGCTTTCGCCACCAAACTTAACACGAAGTCTTCTAGTACAAAAATGATGCACATTTGTTGAAACGGGGCGGATCGGATGACTATAACTTATAGCTGCCTTAGGAACGATCGATCGAAAAACTAGTAATAGGGAGAAAAGCTTTTTTGTTTTCAACGCAAACGTCTTCAAACTTCGTATTTGCTAGTTTTTTGTGCGTCTCCATGATTCTGCCAAGTTTTATCGAAATCGGACATCCATATAGTATAGCTGCCATAGAAAAGTAAGGTTAGAAAAATAGTCTTAGTATGAAAACTTTTTTGTGTTCAATGTTAAATCCTTTAAAATTGACAAATAATTATTTTTTAGCTTTTACACAATTCTTCAAAGTTTTGTCGAAGTTTTTAAAGCTGCCATAAGAATGATCGGTCGAGAAACTAGTTTTAGTGAAAAAAAACACTTTTTTTTTTAAAGAAAGCGCCTCCATGCTTTGTATTTCTTAGTTTGCTATGCTTTTCTATGATTCCACCAAGTTTGGTCGAAATCGAACATCTATTTAGTACAGCTGTCATAGAAAAGTAGAGTCAGAAAAGTAGTCTAAGTCATCTCTATATTGACTCGGCTGGCTTGTCTAATGCTGATCAAAAATATATTCCAAGTATTCTCGATAAGTTATATTTTTATAGAAAATTGTGAATAGGTTTCGTTGTTTGGTGGCAGCTCCAATTGAACTTTTCTTGACCTTCTCGTCGATTTCTTTATTTTTAAAGCGCTGAAACCAAAACTGGCTGGTTGGTTCAAATATAAAATTCTTTTCTATATGCTCCAAAAGGGCATTATATGACTCTCAGGGGCTAACTTCTTGTTAAAAAATGGCACAGCTTTATAATAAAAAAAAAACCTTTGTAATAATGTCCCTAAAACAATCATACCACATTCTTCATCTTTTCTTTTCTAAGTTTCGAGGCTGCCGTTTACTTTTATTAAAATTAAAATTGTTCAGTGCCCACTGAAACCCAAAGAACTCGTGCCAATAACGCTGTGACCCAAACATATTCATAATAATTTGAACTATTTTTTTTTTGCGGTATTGAAAGTGTGCCAAAAAGCAAAGTAGAGCTTTAATGTGCCAGTCAGAACACACACACACAGACACACACCCATTTATAATAGGCCAAATAGTGCAAATATTTATGCATATATGTATATGATGTGGTCAGCAAGGGGGAAGATGCCATAGAGCCCAGTTTGGGCAAAGTGACCACGTCCAGCAAAACCGCAGCAAACTAATAATAACCAGCAAAGCCACATGGAAAAAACAAACCAAACCAGAGGAGAGGGAGAGAGCGAGAGACAGAGAGAGAGAGATGTGTTAAGTGCAGCTGGGAAGGGCGGAGAGGGGGGGCTAAACAACAGAGCAAACATAATTGCAACCACGAAATTTACAAATAGCTTTTAGTGTCAGCGCAAAATACATAACACATACAGCGACTCGCACACACACACACACACACACAAAGGACATTCACCGAGTCACTCTCATAGAAATGCACTCTCAATGCATTTCAGCCAAACGGCAAAAGCTTGTTGCATACTTTTTGGGGACTGCACTGTGAAAATTGGTTGATCATAAAGTGATACATAATAAATACTATGGTCGCCCACTGTTAAGGCCTACCTTGTGCTTTTTTTTATCTTCCTAAACTATTCCCAATTTTGGTTTGTTTTTCAAAAATCTTTCCAATAATTTTGTACCACTGTGGCATGAAATGGACGAAAAATATCCTTTAACAAATGCACTGCCCAGCATAATAACTTGGCTGCCTTTGGACACTTGAGAGTACATCTAATTTGTCATGGCAGTGCAAGAAAAATGCAAAAGAGCCGGATTCGCTACTGTGCTTGGCCACTAATTAATGCGGTTTGTTCGGCTCGCTGGCTCTAGCTAAAACGGCCAAAACTGGCCCGCTGCCCCCTGCACTTGTAACTGTCGGAGCTAAGCGCTTTCCCCCCACCCTTTCACCCCTCCTTTCTCCGACTGTATCACATTAGGCAGAGTCGCGCTCTGTCAGAAAGTTTGGCTGCATGGCCGCTGGCTGCAAAATTAATTTTTCGCATTTGCCAGGCGTCCGAGAGCTTTCTGGAGCACAAGTTGTGTTAATTTTGGATTGCCCCATGGGTCTGGTAGAACGGCAGAGACAGTCAACGCATTTGTTTAACTCCCGGTTCACGCCCACGGTGCGTATGTGTAATGACATATATTTTGCGGGACAAGAGTTTTTGAGGGGGTTGGGGGTCTCAAACATTTTATGTTTAATTTTTGTCATTGGCATATGGCTGTAAGGGGAATTGGTTGCATGTTAATTAAGCATTCAACTCGTGTTGTTGATGTGGTGGAAATTAAACGACCAGACCGGGAACTTGGGTCAAAAACTTAATTCCGCAGAAATCTTTGATTTTCTTACAAATAAGAAGATATAATTTTGACTTCCCGAAGTAAGATAAAGATCAACAGCACAAATTTCTAGGCAAATTTATAGCTATGTGTACTATGTGTACTTCCGACACAATAACGACCCAATTCCCCATCGATTTCTGTTGATTTTGGGTTAGAATCGATCTGTTGATTACATGGCATAGTTCGATTTCGGATCTTCGACTCTGTCAAGTTAAGGGAATGTTGCCATGGAAAACCAAATAAGGTTTTCTCAGCTTTATGCTATTGTCAATCAAATTCATCAAGTTTTGAAAATTAGGTGAAGTTTCCAAGAGCTTCTAACCTTTCTTTTTTATTCACCTTTACCTTTCTTGAAACTTACTACAAGTATGAAAAAGAATAGAAAACTAAAATAAAGGAATGAAAGGAAGTAACCTTTTCAAGGGTATAAAATCTACGTTTGCTGGAGAACTAAAACTTCCCACCTTCCCGTTGTAAGGCGACGCTCCTATATCATCTTTGAAACATAATAGTACAAATAAGTACTTAACATTTTATAGCTTAGATTAGTTCTTTTTTGAGTTACAAATTCGGAAACTTTGATTCTTTGAACAACTTTGCACAAAATAATAAAAATAAATAAAATAAAAAAAAGTATTTTAAGTGGTTAATTGTCTTTTTCAATCATTTCATATACTTATAAGATTATATAGATAACTAGAAAAGACTCAACTATATGAGCATTTGACAGAAATCGAAATTGTTCTATTTTTTCTAGCACTGGCTGCAGGCTCTAAATTGTAGTCTTGAGCTATATCTCATTAGGACTCATTTAACACTGGTCGAAATTGCACTTGAATTTGGTCTAAAGTTCATAAATAAGTTTGTGTTAAAAACAAAGTCGGCCAAGCCTGACTATAATGTACTCTGTATCAACAAAAGTGTATGCTCAGCATGAATTTTGATGCAGCAGTAGCAGCTGACACTGAATTAGATATGAAGCCTTTCTAACTTACGATGGCGGGTGGCAAAAGTTGAAAATAAACTTGATTTGTTTGCAGGTATAAGAAAAAGATTCAAAAACTAAAAATTAAGAAATTTCACTGGATTTAAGTCGAGTTAGTTTTCATTATGTGACTATAGAAAACAATTTCTCGTGTTTATAAGAGAACCATTTTATGAACCAATTGTCAAAACTAATTATAACAAAGTTTCCCACTAAACTTCATCCAGTTAAAAGTGCTTCCGTATATTTTATTTGCAAATCTATGTAGGCTTACAGAAGCTTAGGCGAAGCCAAACCAAAGCAAAACCAAAAAACCAAAAGTGCACACACATGGGACACAGTAAGGCACAGCTTTAAGCTTAATAGGCGCACTTAAACATTTAAAAGGTATCAACTACTTTTCTTTCAAAAGCCTAGCCAATCGGTTCGAGCTGCTTTTGACGAACTGAACATTGGATATTCAAATGACATTCAAACTATTGCCAAACTGCCTTTCCAGTGGAACCCAAAATGCGTACGTTTTCCCTCTATGCTTACACAATTCAACCAGAATATCCTTTTGTTTGCCAAATATGTGCATGTGTGTATGTATGGGTGTGAGTGGCATTGTTCCTGCCGCTTTTTATGTGTGCGTTTGCCTTGTTCTCGTCTTAGCGATAATGATGTTTATTTAATGCATTTCAGGTGCAAGGTGCTAAGTATTTGCCCGTTTGACGTTTTGCGCGCGCCATCCTCTGTCGGATTTCTGTACCCCACCCTCTCCCTCGCACCCTGGTTCTTGCTCTTTCTCACTCGCACACTAATGCCCAGGCAGGGCATTAGATTTAGTGGGGAGTGCCGGAGTACGGAGTGCTCATTATGCCAAACGTGGCGTCATTCCATGCGCCCGAGCAGCTGCGACGTGTATGCGATAAGCAGGAGCGTTGGCTCAATGTCATACGCTACTGCGTTTACTTAATGTCCTGCCTGGCCACTCCCCACACCCTGGCCCACCACCACCACTGCCAGAGTCCTTTCTGAATGCAACACACGTTTTTGTGGCGCTGCATTTATCGTATTGTCTACGCTCTCACTTACCCCCACTGACTTGCCTGGCTCTATTCTCATAAATAATGCGCATAATCACATTTAAATAAGTAATTTAATTTGTGATTTTCACATATCGTTAAGCTCTTGAGGTGGTGAGGGGATGATTTGCGGTTATCGAATGGTTGACGATTAGTTGAAATTAAAGAATTATAATACTATTTTTATTTAGGTGTCCCAAAATAAAGCAAGCAATAGATATGGCAATGTTCGACTAAAGCATTTAAGATCGGAAACGCCAGACGTTTCCGTAGTGTAGCGGTTATCACGTGTGCTTCACACGCACAAGGTCCCCGGTTCGAACCCGGGCGGGAACATAGAAATTTTTTTAATTTTATTTTTTTACCCTTCCCACTTCTTTGCACCTCGCAGGTCTGACCAAAACTGGAATATTGTTCCTGTCTCTAGTCTCCCCAGTGTCTGACATAAAAACTGAATCAGTTCATAACTAGTTTGTGACCTAAACTGGGACACCAACAGGCACTTACCTCCATACGAACATAGACTATGCTTAATTTAACTTCCTTCACTCTAGTCCCGGAGAATTTGCAAGCTTTTTGTGGGTGGGATTGAGATTGTAGGGTCTTTTAAGCTTTATTATTTTATCACAGTACCGCCCAGATTTACTCGCCACTATACTCCAGTCTACCTACCAGCCTCGCCTAACTAACCATGCTCATTAAGACCCCTTCCACTGTCTTTGTCTTGCTTATAATGATTACTATTAAATCTGTTCTATAGATTACTCTATCTTGAATGTAAAACACGTCTTAATGTCTTTCATTAGTTAAAAATTTCAATCTCCAGCTAACATAAACTCTGACCACCTTTGCTGTGAGTTGAACCATAACTGGCTTTGGCAAATAAAACTATTCCCACCGGGTCAGAGCTCGTTATACCTTGTTTCCCATTGCACCTTAGTAATTTTCCATTTTATGTTCAACTGAGCATTGTTAAACTTACCTTAATAAATACATTAACAGCCATGCTCCGGCTTTCACGTATTTTTGCGAATTACGATTTCAGCAAATTCGTACGATTTCAATTTAGAGCGCTCCGAAATTAGCCAGTTTTGTTCATCGATAATGTTCCATTCCCAACTTGTTTTGAGTCATTTCACAAAACAAAAACAGCTGATGAGCGCCACTACTCATGCTATCGATAGTCATATATCGATATATACCATAGCCAAATCGCAAATTGTTGTTTTTGTGAGCAGTTTTCCATCTCGCTTAATTTTGTGTGTCTCTATTAAATAATTGATTATAATATTGCCTCAGTGCGAATTGAGGGGGAGAGTCCGTAAGACAAATCTAAAAAGCTTAGAGAACTGAATAAAAATAGTTCCGTGGGCTGTCTGTTTGTGCATCAACCTATATTTTGCATTTACTTTTCATTTCACGGACTCAGATGTCGCCGGTTTAAAATCGGGAAAACTTTGCGATTTTCTAATGTCGAAGCACCAACTTTTACGATTTGGTGATCAAATCGCAAAGTTTTTGCGAAAGCGAAAATGGGAGCATGGCTGTAAATGAAGGATTTGGATGAGAATCATGAGAAATGTTAATTTTTGCTTTGAGAATGTCAGTTGAGTGGTTTAAAGACGGCAACAATTTAAACCAGCAATATTTTTCTTACTAAAACTAGTTTTTCGTCATATCTTTCTAATGGAAACGTCTTTAAACTTTGTATTCATTAGTTTGCCATGCTTTTCCATGATTTCACTAACTTTGGTCCAACGCGGACAGCTATATAGGTCTGAATAATAGTCTTAATATGAAGAACATTTTGATTTTCAATGGTAGCAACTACAGAAGGGCGCGTGAGCGAATCACTAACGATTCACGCAATAAAAATCTATTTAAACACGACTCAAACACATAGTTTTTTTAGGAACCTGGCGTATCTCGCAACTCATGCACGATATGCGGACGTGTCACGAACGTTCAAGCGATATTAAAATCCAGAAAATTTGACTTAACAACTTAAAACGCAGCTAATACACAACAACTAATTGCAGCTGGCTTTAGTGTTAAATATTCTTTATTCTTTTTTGGCATCGTTAATATTTTTTGCTGGTTTCTTAGTTTCTTTGCATAAGTTTGATTTCCCTTGGTTCTTCTTGAACGCAGCGGTGTCGCATCTCACGTTGAGCGCCATTTTACAATATTGCAGTTCATAAATTGCGACTAAATGTCAAAACAGGGTATTTTTCTGACACTTCACTAGTTTTGTTTTGTTGTTTCACGAATTTTTAACTTTAATTTCCTTGAAAAAGTTCGCTTTTTGTTTCGGCTTTCGTTTTGTCCCACCTAATTAGAACAAATATAAATAAAAGACAATTACACAGAGAAAGAAATCTGTTCTAAGTGTAACAAAATCATGGCATTATGTTCACCATAGTCTGCCCTTTTAAATTTTCTAAATTTATAAACATTAGCTAACGATTTACAATAAACATTTTAGACCTCCTCTTTCCCCTCTGGTATTTTTTCTTCGATTAAATCAAATAAGAAAATATTTATAAGCATTAAACAATAGAAAATATTAATATTTGTATACACCGCATTTGTAAACACTTTTTCTGTTTTCATGACCACTTTTGATTTTTTGCGAAACAGTCCAAAATCAAGAACATTTGCCTAAGCCCAACTATAACATACTCTGTACACTATAAACCAGGGATGCAAACCACTCGAAAATAAGGACTGGTTCGGTTCAGTGGTTCATACAGTTTCTGAACCGCCGGTTCGGTTCATTACATGGTTTTTGGAGCTGGCTGAACCGCGGTTTCGGTTCGGTTCAGTGGTTCACAAAGGCACATTATGAAATATTATGATTGTTTTAGTAATGTGACTTGTCGAACACTTTTGAAATTTAATTTTTATAATCCATTTAAATATTTGTAAAATCCTTAGAAGAATGTCCAATGCTTATTATGTCGGATTTCCAGGAGTCGTCTATAAGTTCCTAGATAAATAATCTCGAAAATTAAGAAGGTTTGCTAGAAAAGAATACTTACTATGCATCTTAATTATTCTATTTATCATATCCCTTAAGTTAGGCTCAGAACTGAATCATACCTGAATCAGCTCAGAAATGAAAGGGCTGGTCCTGAATTAATGACATAATTTTTATGAATTTTAGCCATGGATTTTACTCTGACATGTCCTACTACGTCATGACCTTAGTTGATTTTAGGCATGATTTCAGTCAGAGAACTGAACCGAACCGAACCGTTTTTATTTGTGGTTTTCGGTTCGGTTCAGCAATTCAGAAAGGAAGCCGGTTCGGCTTGCGGTTCGGTTCACCGGCTGGAATAAGCGGTTCGGTTCGGTTCAAAACCGGTTCGGTTCAGAACTGGTTTGCATCCCTGCTATAAACTCGAGCTGCCTATTTTGTCCCATGTGCGTTAAACCTGTATCTCTTACCATCTCAGAGACCTGTGACTCCATACGGACAGACCGACACACAGATGTACAGACGACTATATTAACTCGTCCAAGTACCTTTATAAAAATATTCGAGGTTTTTGGAATTCTTGCAAAAATTGAAAAATACCATAAAAAAATATGCAACATTTCAAGTAATAATATTGCCAACGAAAATATATTTAAAATAATTTTGTGTATTCTGCAGTCACTGTTTGTAATCCTAATTCACTTAAGAATAACGCACGGCTTACAGAGATTCACGCACGAAACTTTATGTTTGATCACGTTCAGTCAAGGTTGTGGCGCCTCAAGCTTTCCTGATGGTTATAAGGAGGAAATTTGGTTTGTCTGAGCACTGGCCCTGCTTAAAGACCACTCGGAAGTTAATGCTTTCCCTTCTTTTTTATAGGAGGTGCTTATATATTAAGCCATAATAATAGATGGATTCAAGCTAAATACGAAGTTAAAATATATAAAATTTCCACCAAGTCCCGAACAACTTCTAAACCAGACCTTTGCGCGAAACACAAGTATTTTTTGTGACTGATCCAATTCAGTTCAATTCGGAGCTGTTGTAATGAATCAACGGCCTTGTTCACCAGCACAAATCGATGACAGAAAATCGATGGATCTTGTCCGATTTTTGTAATGAATTTTTGAAAATACTTAAATTGTTACAAAAACTCAACAATATAAATTCCCCGCATGCTATTTTCTACTAATAATTCCATATGGATGATTTTTGATGTACAAGGTAATGATATTTTCGATCCTTGTTCTGTTTTTATACCTTTTGAGGAAAGTTTCAAGCTACATTTTGAATTGAAGTTTCTTTTGAATACCCAACAATCTGAGTGAACTGCTTCATTTTAATACATAATAACTTAAGAAAACAAAACATACTTTAAGCGGCATTTATCACGAATAATAACCACAGCATTAACCTGTTTCTACACAACAAAATGATCAATGATAAATGCTCTTTAAAGTATGCTATGTTTAATGATATTACTAGTTCAGGAAATCAATTCTCTTATAGTTCTCAGACTACTAACTCACTTTGAATACCGTCAATAAGTCTGTCAATCTTAATGAATGTAAAGTGTGGATTATGTATGACGCAGACATAAATGACTCTCAGTTACTTACTAAAATTTAGAATTACAAAAAATAGCATGCTTTTAGGGGCAATTATCATGATATTTCTTTTGTGTATAAACGGGGTATATGTGTGACTTATGAGCCCACTATTTACACTATGCCATGTAGAAGATGTTAGTTATTTCTAAACATATGATTCGATAGCCAAGTTGGCCTGAAACTTGAGCTAATAGCTTTTGTAACCAAAGGCCACATTACATTAGTAGAAATTCCTAGCAGATAGAAAAACTGATCAACTATTCGCCATTCAAAACTTGATCTTTGGAAAACTTGTTCACAATATTTTGCTTAATTCAGGAATCTGTCAACACGAAAACAAAACGACAACATGTATTTACAACCCCAGCCAAAGACACAGAAGTACATGCTCCAAATAAACTTTTCTCATTACGAAATTCTGATAAAAATAAGCAAATGAAAACAAGAGAAATCCTCTCTCCTTACAGCTCAGCAAATGCAACAAGCAAACATTTGGAACAAAAGTAAAACAATGCTCAATAGTTTTCCCCCAAAACCCCCACCCATCATTTGGCGTTTTTCCAAACTTTCGCTGAGAAAATAAAAGTGCAAGAGAAATATTTGGCATATGATAAAAGTTGTAGAAAGGCGATAACAAATATCAGCAATCGTGTTAACTAAATTGCAATTCATTTTCTTTCCGCTCCGGCTTGAGAAATTTGTCAGGAACTGCTTGAATATTATGAGGAAAGTTAAGTTTTAAAGGTTTTTCCTTTTGCATCCGCTACTTACTACGAGTGGAGGCAAAAATTGCAACAACTTGTCAACACAGCTGTGAAAACTCTGACACACCTGGTCGGGGTCGGGGTGGGGTGTATCATCTGCTCGGAGTCTGTAACTTTATTACGTACGGAAAGTTTTGATAATTATCTGCCTCGTTCCTTTTGCGCACATTCATGATGTCCTTTTGGGGGCAACTGTTTTTGTTGCGGGTGCAAATTGCTTGCAACATTTACATTTCCGTTACGTAATTAATAGTTGAGCCCTTTTGGAATATGCCTGTCGAGTTGAGTTTATCGCCTGACAAGACATCAGGCAGATGGGTGTGTGTGCGCATATAAATTATAAAAGTTTCCATTCTGTCTGCCATGGGAATTGCAATCCCCCAAAGAACGAAACAAGTCGGTGTCAAAGCGGAGAATTAATTGTAGTGCCTGCACCTGAGGAATAGAAAGTCAGGTTGAAATTGTCCAAATTGGTTTCACCTTCTTCACTTAAAGCCAACTCACTTTAATTGACTTAACAAATCACAATTAAAAATTCTGAATGCTAGTTTTATGCACCTCACAAAGAGCCATCAACTGCAGATCCACACGTTTTATCAATTAAATTTGCTGAAAGCAAAAATCGAATTTCTAATACCAATAAAAAACCGCCACCCAGCCAAAATGCCCCGTTTTGATTATGTAGGCGTGGAGTAAATTCAATTAAAGCCAGGCAATAGGCTGCAGAAAAAAACAGAAAAAAACAAAGCGGAATACATTTACGCGGCACACGGCTAAAATTCAATTACAACCGCTAATGCCACTTGTATTGCCCCGAAGCTGCTGACCGCAGACTGTACGGGACTCTAAATACCTGTAATCCGGCAAATTTAATTTGATAAAACGCCGAAGCTGGAAAGCAGGCCCATTATAATTGTGGCTGTGTGTGTGAGTGTGTTGGCCACTTTTTGTTAAATGCCAACCGCAACGCAAAACCGCAAACAAATATGATCAGACATACGACGAGTGACTGCGATAAGCTGCAAAAACAACACGAGCAGCAACACAAAAGCAACAGCAAGCGGCAACAGGGCGTATGAATATGGCTTATGCTGGCAAACACTCACATGCACACGCACACACACACACACCCATCCACGTGCTCTCGGCCAGCTTTAAGCGCAAAAAATCATGTTGCATGTTGCATACTTTCATGCGGTTGCAAAAAATTCATCACCCCGCTAAACCGGCAAAAGTAACACACAAAATATTTCAACATAAAAAATTAAATAACTGTCATGTGTAGAGAGAGAGAGAGAGAGAGAGACATAATTAAATAAAAAAGTTTAGACACTGCAAAAGGAATTAAAAACACATTTAAAAAAAAAAAACAAAAAAATGGTTGCAAATTAATTAAAAATGCAATTTTAAATGCAGTTTCAAATGGTCTGCGCTGTCAGTTTTGAAGGGTGAAGTTCAATTAGGAGTCAGTCAATAGAGAAACCTAAGTAAAAGTTGGTTTGCACTTAAGTCACACAGAGTCACAGGGTTTCTTATCAAGGCAGGAACTCTCCCACGGTTATCGGGATATTGAGATAAAGCTTCTGATTGGTTCTACATGGCGGAATGATCCTGGCCCAATCCGTTCCCAGACGACTCTAACCACCCCGTTGATAACATACGGTAGCTGCTGGCTAACGTGAGCAACCATATTGCTTTTGAATAAATGGGGGCGATACATTGAGCTTGATACCCGGTATTCCTCAATTAAGCATCCCCCAATGAAAACTGCTAAAACAATGCCTCGTTAAGACGATCCATGCCAGCACACTCAGTGAAAAAACCCATCAGCTTAGTACTTGAATTAAGTACAAACGGTGTCAATGGTACGGTAAGAACGGAAATGCTTGATTCAAGTACAAAATTAAAATGTCAAGAACGATTTTCAATCCCGAAATACTTGATTTTAGAGTGTTTTGGGATATATTAAAAGTGTTTTAAATTATTTTAGAATTTTTTGAATCACACTTTTAGATTACAATGGTCTCAAGTCTCTCAAAGTAAGTACAAAGCATTTTTTCTTGAAGTCTAGTAATTTCTAATGCCTCCTCAAAAGCGTATTTCATTCAAGTACACAATGTTCTTGGATATAGCATTTATAATTCAAAAGCTATTCCCACTTTGTTCTACAACGAGGTCTGTGTATTGAACCAAGGAAGGCTGGAAATGTGCAAGGGTCATTACCTGAGAGAAAGTTGAAACTACTGGAGTTCAGAAATTTACCATCACTGCTTACTTCGTTGGTACAGGGTATGTTATAGTTGTTGTTTTTCTCTGTGTAATGCATGTTGTGAAGAAATAATTACAGAATACAGACCAGGAAATGCGATGTATTGGACATGGTAACACGACCAATGCTCCCTGGGAGATATACTATAACAGACATGCTACCAAGCAGGAGTTATTCTGCGGATTTGCAATCATCAGCGTCACACCAGTTGACAAGCGACTGGCCATACACAGACTTACGGCAAAATATTGCTCTCACGCCTCAACAGAAGAAAAGGACGACTCGTCGTGCATCAACAGAAGGACGACTCGTCAAAAGACTACTATATATTCATATCATCAGCAAGAGCAGGGCGTTCTCAGAGATAGAAATGCGAGTCAAAACTCATGGGCTTAGCGGTAACTAAGTATAAGATACAGAACCTAGAATCAATGCGCAGAGAGCTTACGCGTTTAGGCCAGTCAGTTCCAAACTTTAAAGTTGTTAAGTATTTTGTCTACCTCGGAACGATGATGAAAAGAAGAAAATACTCTCTTGCACCCCTTTGTTACAACGGGCTCTATTGGGAGTTCAAGAGCAAAGCCTTCTCTCAAATAATGAAAATGGCGCTTTTAAAGTCGCTTAAGTTCCCATTCATGATACAACAAATAAGTAAGTAACTAGGTACTCAGCTTTTGCACGAAGAACTTCAAGCTGCAAGAGGTTGCTGAGGGCGCACATTGCGAGCGCCGTACCTTAGTTGCCGCACAGCCAAATGTGCTCTGTCGAAAATAGGCATTACGCCTGAAGGAAAAGTAATGAACTAAAACTGTTGCTTTTCCATAAAGGGATACTAAACAGACTGCGCACAATCCGCCTTACAAGTGAATATAAGTTATACGCATTTGTAATGGGAATCCGATAGCAGTCCGGCTCCAGCATACGTCCTTTTATACTAGTAATGCAGGATGTGCTTACAAAGCTGCCATAAATGAGCTATATGATTATTTCCGTCCTACTGAAGGCAAAGTAAGGAAGTTGTAATCCATTGGGTAATGTCTATTTAAGCAGCTGGGATGTTTCCAGTCCTGCAATACAGCACAAGCAGCGGATGAGGCGGCGAAACTGAGATAGAAAAACCAGATGATGGAAAATACTAAGACGCTTGAAGTGACCAACTGGTGCCAGCTCGCATAAGACAGAGGCGAAAACATTGGCGGAAAAACATTGCGGCAGACAAGACAGTGAAGCGTTTGTGATTGAAATAAGCAGCCAAACAAGAACAAGAAGAGTCGCAGGGTTTGATTCAACATTTTGCGAAGTACAGCGATTTTAGGCCAATTCTTAGAAATTGATGATTGGATTAGGTTAGTCGCCAAACTTTTTGGTAGAATTTTCGAATCTCACTCATGCCGAACAGCCTTGAATCTTTCGTTTTACAGTACTTTTCTTCTTCCTTCCGAAAAAATGCTTCTTCTCTTTTCTCTTCTTACGGTCTAGAACATTCGATGTTTGCCTTCCGTCGATCACAACGTAATCGATCTGGTTAAGCGTTGATTGATCAGGGACTTTCAGGTTCAGGTTATGGATGCTGCGATTCTCAAATCTGGTACTACTAAGGGCTGACGTCCGGCCAGAAGCGAAAATAATTACTGGAGGCTAAATTGTGAAGGCAAAGTCGGATGACGGTTGGGCTTAAATCGATCTTAATGTCATGCTTGGGGCAGCGCTCATATGTATAAGCTTTTCAGGGGCTCTTAGAATTCGTCTTTTGTTGAAGAGATCCTTTCTTTTGTTGGGGTAGATTTCGAGATTTCCTGGGCTGGCTGGCTCCGACCGTCCAGATTTATCCCTGCGGTACCTGATGTCAGCTTCGCAGGGACTTCCCACTCTTGGTGGGGCGGGCTCTCGGATTTATATAAGAATTGGGTTGAGGCTCGACTGCTCCATAGGGTGATTTATTTTTGGGAAGGGTTAGCTATCTAAGGACCAGAGATGAGTAGAGGCGGTTCTGTTGAGGATTGCAAAATCTGGGGAAGATACTCAAGAAGTGAGAAAACCTAACCCTTTCGAATAAGTTGGCAGCTACAGCATTGACCAAGTGCTTTCTCATTTGAAAACCATCCAAACCAGCTATAAACTGCATTTCAGGCCCCAGTTTTCCCACAGAATATAGACAATATCCAGCGACAGGATCAAGCTGAAAGCTCATTTCAATTCTACAAACTAACTAAAAAAAAAAATGTTTAATCAAATGTGTAGGCACATGACCACTTTTTCCATTTCGAGGCTGGAGCATTGTGGAAAATTCTAATTTATTGAGTTTACGCCCATTTTTGCCCATGTGCCCATGTGCACTTGCTGAATCCGCGCGGCAATCCCACTCCGCCCCCATACAACAGCCGTGTGACCATAACCAAATTCTAGAACTAAAAAAAAAAAAGGAAATTTAACGAAAAATTGCACCACTCGTTTTCGACAAATGAAATTTTCACGTCGCTGATGAGCCGGGCAGGCTGGCTGGCAACCTAAAACACGCATCCCCGGGCGATGAACGGAACCCCTTTCGGATTTACCACACAAACATTTTGGCATGTCCTACAAAAAAAAAAAAAAAGAAACAGATTAAAAACTTGCAAAAATTTTAATGGAATTTTTTCTACTTTTATTTTCACTCTCACGCTTTCTCTGGTGTCATTCTGGGACATCGTCGTTGGCGTTGGCGGTGCGGAAATTGTTGTCCCCTTTGATTGTCAAGCGTCGGTTTACACACATAAATGTCACATCAGCATATAAAAGTACGCAAGTGTGTGTGTGTGTGTGTGTGTGTGTTTTTTTGGGTGTGTAGGTGCTGACAACAGTTGACGAAACATTTACAATAAAAAAAAAAGTGTTAGCTTAGTTGAGTTAGTCCCTGAGCTGGCAAATTTAAGGGGCAAGGTTTAATTTGAGAATTTGGTTAGAGTTTGACCTTAGAAGTGTTAATAACTCATATTCAGTAATTTTTTAGGCTCCAGAGAGAAAGCCTTTTGCATTGCATAAAGTTAAGTGTGTTTATCTTTTTGCACTAAGTTTATGTAGGAACAGGAAGTATTAGCTTCAAGTCAGAAGAAAAATCATAGCATCCGGCTCGAAGGACCAACTTTTTGTAGGGAATAGAACACACAATAAAACGCGGACTTCTTGAAGCATATTAAAAATGTATACCTTATAAGGTCAAGCCAGTGCTTGGCCTTACTTTGTATTCGTTAGAGATATGGATGAACGATTTAAGCCCTTAAACACTGCCAAAACATGTAGAATACAACGCATTACTGAGAACTTGGAAGCACCCTTACATCACGAATTCCCAACAGCACTCATGGCATTCCAGGAAGTCACAAAAATCGTCAAAGTCCTCAAAAACTCCAAAGCTCCAGGTGATGACTTCCTTGATAAGAGAATCCTCAATCCAAGACCCTGCTTTTTATTGCACCATTAGATAATGCAATACTAAGAATAAATGACATTTTCCAGGGCAATGCAAAACAGCTCAGATCATCACGATCCACAATCCTAAAAAGACACAAAATAGCCCCCACTCTGATAGACCGATTATACTGCTTCCATCATTATAGAACATTATTGAAAGACAAATACTCCGCAGAATCTTACAGGACGGCAGGATCAAAAAGGTAATTTCACCCATTCAGTTTGGATTTCGCAGAAGACTTGAGACCCTGGAACTGCTTAAGAGACTTTTAAACTTCATATTGAAAATATGCGAGGCAAAGGAGTTGCTCTGTTCCTTGATGTGAATCGCGCCTTAGACAGAGTCTGGTACGATGGCCTACTCTCGCCTTATTTATCCCCTGCACTCAAATAAAATAACGCGAAAATCCCCTAAAATATTGAAATTCGCCTTTAAAAAGAGGACAAAAGCGATATTATTTGGTGAATTTTCGAAAAATAATTTTATATATTAAGACAGAGACTTTCTACAACTAAGAAAATGTTTACTATTAGCTAAAAAATGATTTCTTAATTGTAGAAAAATATTTTCTTAGTTGTAAACAAATATTTTGTATACCTTCAATTTCTAAATTGTTAAAAAAATATTTTCTAGATTTTAGAAAAACATTTCTACACAGAAAATATAAGATCCAAACAAAGATCCACTTGGACTGGATATGTTTTAAATATCCATTCTAATCCAAAAAGATCCACTTGGTCTGAATTTGTCTTTAATATACGTTTAATCATCCAACGGAGATGGAAAATCATCCTTAGGATGATGCATTTTTATGTGCCCTTCAGGATCTCCGTTTGTGAAACTCTGGTATAAAAATATGTTCTTACTAATAGATAGGTAAGGGAGTGAGAGTTGTAGAGACAGAAGTGGAATAGGATGCTAAGACGCGTATAGCCCCTTATATTTTATATTTATGGGATATTTTCTCTCTGTTGGTTCACTAAAGTCAACTCTCTGAAATCACATTACTACTAGTTGTCACTATTTTATTTTCTAATATTACCTTGTGGACTTAGGGGAAACTTCAAACCGAAAGGCAGCTTATTGCATTCAACTCCCAAGCACTCAGCTGCCTCTTTTATATTGCGAAAGCAGGGAATTCGAACCAACAGTTTAATATCTCAGCTGCGTCTTTAGAATATCAAGAAATGGCTTTAAAAAGCAAAATCAATTACAACATCCGGCTCGAAGGACCAAAATAATGAAGGTATTGATTTACTCATACTCTCACATAATAAATACACAAGACTTCTTATCAAAATGTATACGATTATATTTATTAACCGCTGATATACCCAAACTTAGCAGAAACAGAGTACATTAACATAAATCTTAAACAAAAACTACCAGATATGTACAAAAATGTTTTCCAAAGTATTTATTTACATGCTTCAAAATTGAATCTACAACTGAGGTAGCTAAAGCTATGAAACCTTTATATCGAAGACTACCACCTACAGTTTACCCCTTACATAGAAACTATTCCAAACTTGCAATTTCTCCAGTTCCGGCAAAGGTTTAAGTTCCAACTCTTCACCAATATTGAGGCATTGCACATTGGTCTCATTCTCTAGGGGCGCAAATTTCAACGATTTAATACTCTCACAATTGGGATCACCATGGGCAGCAAAATTGGTCCATATATCCACCATGGATGAGATGACCTTATGCTCGGGTGAGTCAGGCGCCGATTGATGTGACAACATGCTGTGGAATATGTAGCACAGATCATCACCATGGCACACACCTCTCATCTCATGACCACAGAGTACAATTCTGATGGCATTGCAAAGTTTGGAGTCGTAGTCGAAGCGATAGAGATAGGTGGGAGCACTCGATTGACGCACACGGGACAGAACTGTACGATAAATGGGATGCCAGAACTCTCGATAGGATTCCATCTCTAGGAATTTCATCATATTGGCCTGATTGCACGACTCCTCGCCAAAGTAGGCACGCTTTAGTTGCAGGCCATAGTTCTCACGCACTTTGGGATCCAGATTGGTGCCCAAGTCGGCGGGTAACATATTCTGACAGTTACCCACCTCATCTAGGGTGGCCGGACGACGGGTGACCTCTGGAAGAGAAGAGGAGAAAGTATGTTAAGAAAGCTTTTATAATATGTGAGTGGTACACGTTTTTGATGGGGGACGATCTAGGCAGAAGTTTGGAGTAAGGAGCAAATAAAAGCTCTGCACTTAATTTGATCCACTTTTCATTATCTGAAAGCTAGCCTATTCCATGCCCTAGCAGTACAATTGTTTTTGTAAAACTATTCATATTTTTTGGTACCTTCCACCTCTATATTTACCTGGATAGAAGAGCAATCCCTCGAAGCTGGTGCCACCAAACATCATGGGCACTCTCCGACTCCAAGTCTGTTGCATCAGTTCATAGGGTGGCTTATCAATCACTGTATGTTCCGTGGTATACGGTTCTATCACCGGACCAAAAGCAAACAGCACTCGATGATGTTTCTCATCTTTGCTCAAAACTGTAGCCGACGCCTTGACTATATCCCCGCCCTTGGCCTCACTTAAGAATTCATAAATCTCTCGATCCTTATTATCTCCTGTGTAGCCCAATTTTTGGGCCAAACGATAGGCCCAATCATTGCGCGGCGGCTGAGCCCAGGGACATAGAGCACTGCCCGACATCACAATGGCTTTGTGTACCAGACCCTCGGTCTGTGGACTCAAGGTGAGATAGTGTGTCGAAGCTCCACCGGCACTCTCACCAAACAGGGTTACATTATTGGGATCGCCACCGAAAGCCTCTATATTTTGCTGCACCCAGCGTAGACCCATAATTTGATCCTTTAAGCCGGCATTGCCGGGCACATTTAGCTGTGGATCATCGAGGCTTAGAAAACCTAGGGCACCCAGACGATAAGCGACCGTGACCAGGACCACATCTTTTGACATGAAGAAGTCCGGACTGTACATATCACGTGAGGCTTCGCCCACCTGAAAGCCACCACCATAGATCCATACTAAGACGGGACGTGGCTTATCGGGTTGTAGCTATGAAGAAGAGTTGGAATTAGTTAGGACAGACCAATCTTCCTGATTTTACTTCCACTCACCTCCTTGGCATACACATTCAGATAGAGACAATCCTCTGAACCAGCATACTTCTTGAAAAACATGTGTGTCTGTATGGGCTTGTCGGCCACTGTGGTGCAGTCCAGCTCACGATCCCATGGCTCGATGGGTTCCGGTGCTCTAAAACGCAGCTCGCCCAGCGGGGGCTTGGCAAATGGGATTCTCTCGAAACTGTAGTAGCTGCCACCCCAAATGGTGTTCCGTTTGACGCCACGCACTGTGCCCAGTTTGGTCTTAACCACCGAGTAGATGGCTGTGGTTAGTCTTCGCTGTTCATACTTGAAACTGAGCACCCTGTAACGGAGAGGAAAATATATGTAACAACAATTTGCATTGAAACCTGATGGCCGCGTACGCCAAATTGCCGGCTGGCCAATTTCAATGTCGTCGCCGTTTTTTTTTTATATATATTTTCGCTTTGTTTTGAAAGTCTTACCAATTGTCAACGCCTGCTGACCAACCTTAACACTTCATCGCTTAGCATGCATGACCAGTCTTCTATTGCTATTGTTTGTTGCCCTCTTCTTCTTCGGCTAATTGGTTTTGCATTGTTTAAGTTAATGCATTTAATGGCTTATTTGTGTAGTTTTCCACTGCGCACCTTCAGTTTAATCGAATATTTTGTATTTATCGGATGCACTGACATAGTTTTTTATGCACTCCACACGACGGCATACAAATCGCTGATTTGTGAGAAGCGCAAAGATTCAGCGTAAAGATTGGACATGTACGTGTCCAGTGTGGAATGGATTGATGTGACAATACAACAAGATAATTATCTGACATATTACAAGACTTAACATTTCGAGAATGCACAAAACATGGCTCACCTCAATTCGCTGTAGTTGACTCGATTCCAAAATATTATATGTCTATCATTTCAAGGGGAAAAGAATTTGAATGAAACGAAAATTCGAAAGACTTGGACTGGATTTACACTTAATAACGTTTTTGGAAAAGCTTTCGCTTGTAGAAAATATACGTAGAGAAGCAAACAACACTTCCTTGCCAGAGTCTGCGATAAAACTTGCAAATGGGATTAAATATAAACTTGGACAGATAATCTGCATGGTAATCTGCTGATAGTTCAAATGGCCGTTCAAGAAAAGGCCAGTAGCTTACGCGAAAAAGAGGGCAAGAAAAGTTAATCTATTCATTAACTGAAAATACAGCTAAAAGGAGAGAAAGTAAGCTTCAATGAAGACGGTACAAATGAATAGCGTACCGTGTCAAGGAAGATTATCAATAATGGTGAATATGTAAGTGATCAAGTATTCAAATCTTATGAGATGGGACCGTACTGGAATATAATCCAAAGCAGATCATCACATAGGGATACAGTCATGAATACACACAGCTTCTGACATTACTTATCGATTCCATTATTTTGGACGATTACTGACTGAAGATTTTAGTCATTTGTCTATCAGAGAATCCGCAGAAGTACACATCAGCAATTTGATTGACAATCGTGAGTGTTTAAGGCAATGTTTTCAGAAATGATTCTGTCCTGAGGTGAAGGCATTTTTGCTTAAGGCAAATTTAATCAAAATGCTTACCTTCCCACCCTACCGAACCTCTAGATTTGACTGGAAACATATAAGTAGAGCTACTGCCAAAGAATAAATCGGCAATCAAACTATCAATGGATCAAGTTAAAATTTCATGTAATATCATGTAAATCATATTTTTTGAGTTACAACAGTGTTGATTTAAGTGAGCGTTATAATTGGGATACATTGAATAAGTTTAAGAAACTGAATAAGTAAGTCTTTTTCATTATCATTGATTGATCACTCATCATCTGTAAGGGACTAGGACTGTTGACTTAGGTACTGATATAGAGTTACTTATAAATTAGGAAATGGTAGAGTTGATGTCTTACTGGCAAGTTACGGTTTTTATTTTAATAAACTCGAATAAAGTAATGTTTATCAATCCTTGTAGTTGTTACCTCCCTTGAATACTACGAACTCAATATAAAACAACAACCGCACAACCAAATTTGAATTCCACAAATTTTGAACCGAAACAGGCCTGATTGTCATTTAAGGAAGAGAGAATGTTGTAAAGGTCGAAGTCAAACAGTTCAATGAAACAAAGATAAAATGTAAATTTCTGAGCCTTGTCAAAGCAACATCGATGCCATTTTAAACAAGGAAACAAATAGATTTCTCATTATATAATATGTCAGTTTATGTGACAATTGGAGCTATTTGGGATATTCACACTGAGCACATCTAATGCCCAACATTATCAGTCAGAGGCATTTGTCTGCCCGTGATTAGTGATGTTTGAAGCACTGACTAAATAAAATGAAATCAAGAACAAAATCGTATAATGTTGGCATACCAAATAGATATCAAGCAATTTGTTATCAGATGTTAGATGTGCTTAATGTGCTTGAAAGTAAAAATTTTGAGTATTATGAAGTATATTTTTTTTCATATAAGTTTAACAGCTAGAATATTAACTATCTTTGACTATACAACAAATTCTTCCAATAAAAATATAATTTTTTTAAAATAAGTTAAGAAAATTTTTACTAAGGTATATGAAACCCTTTGATTAACTTAGCGGCTTTACGTCCATATATTGTGGTTACAGTTGACTTCCTTAAACTAGGTATTATAGTAAGACTTCAGATCTACTCTCCAAAGGAGTCAAAGCAGACGCTGAGTCTTTTCCCTGAAAACGATTCTCGAAGAGTTTCAGAACATAATATCGAAAGTTTAAAAGTTGAAAGCAGCAGCTTGATTTTACAAAGCTACTGAATGACCCCAGTTTAAAAACAAACACAATTGAAAAAAATAGTACTCTGTAACAAAAGAACGCAGAGTATATTAATTTTGAGCAAATCAATGTAACAGTTGGAAGGTAGCAGCGCAGCTAGATTAGCTCCGTCCGTCTGTCTGCTTTTTATCAGGAAGCAAAAAACGCATATCTCTGACAGTTTAAAAGATAAAAGGTTTGTTACTTTTGGACAAATTTAGTAACCATCATGAGATCTGCTAACATAATGGTTAAACGTTAACATCAATGTTAATTCTCTGTTAATAAAATTATGGAAGGGCTTTTAAACAATTCTTCCACAGAGTAAGGGGTATATCAAAATCGATCGAGCTGACTTTAGCATAACTAACAGTACCAATCCTTTGACGGATCGATAAATAAGCCTGATCTTAAAATATGCAATTTCTCTCTACCCATTTAATCTGTAGAATTGTGGCTGACTTAACTTTTTTTCAAATTTCGTTGTCGGAAGGGAGTGTGGCAAATTTTTCAATTAAAATTGGTCTGCTTGTAAAGCTGGCATTGAAAGTAGCCTTGACTTAAGCTTTACCAAAATATGGGACCTAAAATGTAAAATATAATTTATTAGATAGTAAATTTCGCCACCGTCTATTTAGATTCTAAAAAGAACTGAATTTCCATTCATCACATATAATGTCCATATAATTTCCCCTGGCTTACAATATGACCAGTTACTTATACTTGTTTACAGATAATGGTTTTTTTGTATGGACTTTCAATATGCGGCAACAATAACACAGCAGGCCAATTAATCAACTTATGCCGGTACACAGTCCATGTTGATTTCAGGTGACAGAAAAATAGATTTGCTAAATAGTCATGACATGGCAACTTTCCGCGTTATACAAAAACTCACGTTTTTATGCGGATTCAATTTTGAATAAACTGACCAAATTGACATATTATTGTAATCTGTTTTAATAACAGGTTCGTGATTTAATGTGGCCTGAGTTCTGTTGTTCTGTCGCTTGCCGGGCAAATTAAATTACAATTTCTGAATGTACTCGCAATTTGATCAACAAAACACTTGTCATAATCAGGCGGTTTCTATTTATATACATTTATTTAGAGGCATATGCTATATAATCTGCTAATCAATGCAGCGAACCTTTAGTAATATAATTTACAGGCATGATTACCAAAATAAATTATAAGGTAAAAAATATATTTGAAAAGAAGTGAATTATTTAATTGAAGTAAATAACAATTGGAACAAGTTAGGTTTACTGACTTCTGAGCTATCAAAGTTGGTAAAATCTGTTAAGGTTCGGTTCATGGTGCGGTTCGAAACCGAACCGCTTAGGAGTGATATTGGTTAAATTGAATAAATAAGTAGCATTTCTTGGAAAACCTCAAATGCTTGAACAATTCAATTTAATTTTATTCACAAAACAAAACAAAATCCAATTGATATTTCAACCGCATGCAATTAACACAATTGTATAGCTGTTGTGCAGCAATAATTTATTTCAAAACTACCAACTGCCGATGAAATTGTTAATAAACCGTTTCGCATGCGTGGAAAACGTGCAAATAATAACAAAAAAAAACTAATTTGACAACAACAAACTGCAGTCGAAACATTGCTGAAATTATGAGGAAAACAACAAATGCAAAAGCAACCGAACAACACTAATTTTATGCAAAAAAAAAGGAGAAAAAAAAACAACAACAACAAAAACAAAAAACAAGCCAGCAGCAAAGTTTGCGCAACAATTTCACCGCAGCAACATTTGCAAATGCATTTGCATACACAGATGTATTATGTATTTATGGACAGCGGTTTGCCACATCGAGGGACCCCGAAACCCACAAAACCCATTTCAAAGATTACAGGAAACTCACTTAAAGGTCAGCTTAAGCATATCCATAAATCGCGTTGTCATTGTAATTGTTTATCGGCCACTCTTTCGCTCTGCGCACTATTGTTTAGCACCAAAATTACCGAATACCAACAAATTTCACAGCTGAATGCTTTTTGGTTTGGGGGGTTTCAAAGCGTGGAGAAAGTGTCGCGCGAATGCTTCACCAAATGTTTTTGTCTGTTCACCACGCGACCGGAATTGTGGAAAAATACACCCGAATATGTTTTATATTTTTGAGAAACTTCTGCGCCAACCATCAAGCGCTCTTCACGAGAGTACGCCACAAACTGATTTCAAATTGCGCGATCGCAAAGACAAGCCGAAAACCAGTATGCGAGAGAGACCTTCTCTCTTTTGCAACCTAACGGAAGCAGATTTCAAACAGCTGTTAAAGAGTCGTTGCTCTGTCCACAAGTGGGCGTTTAGTGCTTGTTTTGATTTCACAGTTACTGAGTGAAAAGCTTTGGCAGACAGCTTAGAAAGCTTACGCCAAAAGCTTGATGTTATGTTAAGTTTAACAGCATGTGAAGAACGCCACTATTTTATCTGCGAGTAGATCACAGTGCTGGATCATCTGTTAGGTGTTTGACTAGAAAATTTGTTTGTAGAGAGTTTTTGTTTAAAGTTGACAACAAACACGAGGATGAGAGTGAGTTGAAATGTAAAAAATATTTACGGTGTAATCGATTGAAATAGGGGATACCTTAATTGATTGGTATATAGTATACCTTTGATTGTCTGATGATTCTTTGATTTTCATTGAGAACTAGAGATGGGCGCGGTAAAGAACTTTTGGTACCGACCCAAACTATTCCTTGCGGTCCCGATCCCGAAACCAAATTTTAAATACAATCCCTTCCTGGTGCCGAACTTATATAAATATTTAGGAATAGAAAAAACTGAAGACAATTCTTTTATAAACAAATTATAGAAAAATATTTCAGTTTATTTAAAGAAAAAAATAAAGTTTACATATAAATGTTCAAATTCTTAATAAAACACATAAACTTTTTCCAATCTCTTTTATATCTGTGCATTTGTAAGTAAGGGTGACAATTCGGTTAGTTCGATAAAGAACTTTTCGATGTATTGTTTTCATTGAGGCCCAGAAAAAGATATCGGGACCCGAAAAAATTTGAGAATTTTCCATTAATCTCGTTCGGATCCCAACCTATAATATTTGAATCAATCCCGTCCCTATCGATTCGCGCGGAACCCGAGAATTTCAAATCCCGTGCCCACACCTAGAAAAAAATCCGTTAAAAATCTACCAAAATCAAGACCATTCGTTGACAAAAGCAGAGTAGTCCCGTTTTTTCGTAAATCGTGAACAGTGTTTCTCATATTAAGAACATTTTGCTAAACGGCATGGGCACGTTCTAAAATTATTTTGTGCTATATAAAAGAAAGAAGAAAAAACTTAACGTTTCTCGGCGGGGAATTGAACTAGGGACCTCATGCATAAAAAGGCGGCATCTCAACCGACTCAACCGTAAATCTCACGTGGGATTTTGCGATATATTAGTGTTCAGGCGGTGTTTTTCCGTGAACGTCGGGCTGTATTGTGAACGAAAATTTCTACTGAAAACCAACAAGTTTTTCTCTCTGCCTCTACTTTTCTATGATAGCTATTCCATATAGATTTCGATATCGGTGAAACTTAGTGGAATCATGAAAAAGCATAGCAAACTAAGATATACAAAGTATGTAGGCGTTTTCTTTGATAACAAAAAAGTTTATTTTCACTAAAACTAGATTCTCGACCGATCATTTCTATGGCAGCTATAACCCATAGTTTTCCAATTTTGACAAAATTTTTAAAAATTGTGTAAAAGCTTATAAAATAAATATATTCCAATTTTAAAGCGGTTTACATTTCTACTTTTCTAACCTTACTTTTCTATGGCAGCTATACTATATAGATGTCCGATTTTACCAAACCGTGGCAGAATCATGGAGAAGCAGCAAACTAAGAAATTCAAAGTTTGGAGTCGTTTCCATTGAAAACAAAAAGCTTTTCTCACTAGAACTTCTTTGTCGACCGATCGCTCCTATGTCAGCTATATGTTATAGTCATCCAGTCCTGCCGGTTCCTACAAGTGTGCAGCGTATTTGTACCAAAAGACTTCCTGCAAAGTTTGACCGCGATAGCTTTCAAAAAAGCTAGTTTTTGGATTGTCAAAGAAAAGAGTCTTTTATAAAAGTATATTTCTTCAGTTGTCGCTTGTGGATTTTAAAATGGTAAAATACACCTGACAGAGAATTGAATGCTCTATTAATCATTCATACATCACATTGAAGTCCGTTGGGTAACTGCGACGTTATGAAGCTGTTCATCAGCTAACTTTTCTCTAAATTGATCACTTATAAAAAAAAAAAAATGTTCACCATTTACAAAAATAAGTTTTAACATTGTAAAATTCATGTGAGAATTTGGGGTCACTCTTTAAAAATTATTCATTGTAACTGACTTGTACTAGACCAATCCTCCTATACTTAAGAAAGTGCAAAGTCACAGCTGAAAATTGCACTTCTCATTAGTATTAATTAACAGAGGTGTGATTTTTTTTATTTTTTGCATCAACTGTGCCTAGCTTACCATTTTTAGACGTTGATCCAGTTAGTCTTATTTCTGGGATGCTAGAAGACGAGACAAAATGATGTCTGTCAGGGAAGTTTGCTTGTTGCTCAGGTCTTAATTCTAAATAATTCTGTCTTGAGTGAAAATTTTGTATAACAATATATTTTTATATAGTTTGCTTTTGGTAATCTCGCTGTGTTTGGTTTTGAGTGATGATGTGCCGTCAGCCGAAGCAGATACCGTTATTACTGAGAGAGAACCCAACTTTACCACAGCTGAGGACTTACAATTTTAATGGAAATCAAATAAATTTTAAATAGTTTTTCTCATTCCAACCCTTTGTGTAACCGCATTATCTACTTTTATTTCAAAGTCAAGTTCAGAGTCACGGGCTGCCTGTTTGTTAAACGTATCTTTGCTACATACTGACATATGTCAGTGTGTGATATTATGTACTGTATGTCTATGAACTATTTGATTTAGCTTTATTATTTCATCAAAGTACAGGGCACTGCTCTCATTTAATTGTGGTTGGTGATTAAAAACGCTTTTAGCAAGTAGACTTTTAGATTGCTTTAGTTTTTTATACTTTAAATACTTAAGCTAAGTTTTGACAAGGCTGAAATGACTCAGTTAAAATTTTATGTCACAATTTTGGACCTTTGTCCATGAGTTCTTACCACAGGGAAAAACGCTTCAAGCAGCCCGAAATCGCGGAAGAACAAAAACCAGGACAACTCCACTGCTCACAAATCATTGCTTGTTGCTGCTCTAAGCCGCAGCCAGCATATTACCAAAATATGGAACTTTTATCAGTTCTAAAAATTATTAAAGACCATGAAAGTACGAAACTGGGACACGATTAGAGGCAATGAATCGATAATTAAGGTCATCAAAAAATGTATAATTGTAAGAGCATCTCCTCCGTCAGACTTATCCATGTTTCCACCAAGTTTCATCGAAATCGTAAAGTAAGGTTAGAAAAATAGTTTTAGTAAGAAAAACTTTTTTGTTTTCAATGTAAGCCTCTGTAAAATTGGCATATATTTATTTTACAAGCTTTCACACAATTCTTCAAAGTTTTGACAAAATCGGATGACTATAGGTTATAGCTGCCATAGGAACGGTCGGACGAAAAACTAGTTCTAGTGAGTAAAACTTTTTTGTTTGCTATGCAATCGTCTCCAAACTCAGTATTTACTACTTGTTTATGCCTTTTCATGATTCTGCCACGTTTGGTCCAAATCGGACAAATATAGGGTACAGCTGCCATAGAAAAGTAAGGTTAGAAAACAAGTTATCGTTAGGAAAACTTTTGTGTTTGAAATGTAACCTCTTGATAAATTGGCGTTTACTTATTTTATATAGTAAGCTTTCACAAAATTCAAAATCGGATTACCATAGTTTATAGCTGTCATAGCAATGATCGGTCGAGAAACTAGTTTTAGTAAGAATAAACTTTGTATTTCTAAATTTACTATGCTCTCCCATGATATCACTAATTTTGGTCAAAATCGGACATCTATATAGTATAGCTGTCATACAAAATTAGAGTCAGAAAGCAAGTCCTAGTGAGAAAAACTTGTTTGTTTTCAGTGGAAAAGTCATCAAAATTAGTTAGATTATTAACATGCTGTAAGGGTATACACACTTCGGCCGAGCCGAAGGCCCCTATTTTCGAGTCCCAATTGGTATTGTTTTCAACCGAACAACTAAATGTCACAAAACTCCCAATACCTCCCAATACCCAATACCAATAACCTCGTAGATTGTATTTGCTTTCAGGTGTGGAGCCATACTAACTATGAGAATAACTGCCCTTTTCATAATTTGGTATATCTCAGTGAACAGCCCGTTGTCTTCCAAATCGGTTCCTGCATTTCTATCGTTCTATTTCACCTAGTTCCTTTGGTAATTGTACATTTTTCGAAAAACCTTTCCATAATTATAGTTTAAGCAATTTGTACATTTAATTATTAACTCAAATTAACCATAAAATCTACCTAATTAACACTCTGCACACCAGTTTGCACTTGAAATTAGTCACGCTATATTTAAGCATGTGATTTGTTTATCTATTAGACTCTGCCAACATGTTCCAGTTGAAGAGTTTGTTAACAGTTTACCCGATGCGATTATTTTTGTTGTTTGTTGGTTTATCTGGGCGAAATTCAAATGAGACCCCAAACAGGTTATAATGACGTAGGCAATACGTGTGTTACTCACTTTTGTATAAAGTCCCAGTTGGTTAGAGTCGAATATTTGCTTGGTCCATTTCTGTAGCTTATATTTTGTACTTTTCCCATAATAATTAGAAATTTCCTCATGGCTCAAGTGACAGCTAGAACAAAGTATCTTAGACACTAAATAAAAAGTCACCAAACATGGTATTTTCTTTCATTTATTTCGAAATACAATTCATTTTTTTTAGTTCTGTTTTTGTTTTTTTTTTTTAATAAAATATGGATTTTTAGGTTTTATTTTGTTTGTTTTAAATTTCTTAGTTTCCTTTGCATCACAATTCGAAGCTTTAAGTAGCAAAAACAATTGCCTAAATCATTTGTGCACAATCAAAAATGACACCCACTATTCTGACGGTCCTTCAATTCGCAGCGCACTTTCATTGATGAGAGGTGCCATTCCTGCCTAAACATTTTAAGTTGTTATTTATAATTATTTCTTCTTCTTTTTTTTGTTAATTAAATTCTTTAAAAAATATCTAAAAACTTTGGACTTGTTTTGTTTTTTGTTGTTGTTTGATAAACACTTAAAAAAGATACAAAATATGAATTACTTGTGTTACTAAATCTAAATAATGTAGGAATAAATGGTTGGTGTGCGACAGTTTTAATGGAAGCAAATCGAGTTGAAAGACTTAAATTAAGCTAGTTACAGTTTTTAGTCATATTAAATATGCTTGATATATGTAGACTTTTTAGCGACACTTAAGAGGAACATTAAGAACATCTCAAATTCTGTGTTTTCTTTTTTAATTTAGGTACTTTAGTTGCGACTTTGTTTCATTACATGTTTTGTTCCTAGACTTAGAGGCAAGCGGCACGTACTAGTGTGTGGTATGGATTGCTCAGATTGGTGCAGAAGGTGAGCGAGTGAAGAAAATATGAGCAACTGCAACAAGTGAGTAAATCTTTGTCTTGGTCTTTTGTTTGGCTTAGTTGTTACATTCAGTTCACTTCATTTAGTTTACTCATTTTTGTTCAGCTCGTCAGTTGCTCTTGCTTAGTTAATGACTTTGCTTTGAGCAGAAGAGTATAAAAGAAACTGCTCAGGCTAGTGTATAAAGTGAGCAACTGAACAATAAAGAGCAATTAAGCATATGAGTTAGTTGACTGTTTTGTACTTTTATGCTCAACTACTTTAAGTATAGTTACTCTTATTGTTCAGTTTTTCAGTTTTCCTCTCAATTGCTCAGTAAATTCAAGCAAAAGATATGGCAATAGCAATTGATCAACTTTTAAAAAGATTAAAATGTATAAAGTGAGCAACTGAACAAAGAGAGAGTAACTCAATAAAGGGAATAAGTCGTTTGTCTGGCTCTTTTTTGTTCAGTTGTCCCCCAACAAGTGTTTTATTGCTCATTGGCGAGCAGTTTTTGCACAAGTTTCTCTATATTTTCAGTTTTTCCACAACCTCGCTCTTTTCTGTTCAGTTGTTCTCAGAATTGCTTAGTTCATGATTTTGAAATGGAAGCCACTTATCAAGAGCAATTAAACAACTGTAGAAAGAAACATTAATAGCTCAATTTAGTGAACAAAGTTAGCAGGTAAACAAAAAAGATCAACTGAATAAAAGGAGTAAATCGATTGTATTGTTCTTTCTTGTTCAGTTGCTTACTCACAAAATATTTTTTTAGCTAAGAATATATTTTTGGTCGGGTTTTCTCTTAAAACTAGCTCTTGCTCCCACTTGCTCATCTTTGTTCAGTTGCTCACTCAGTCGCTTTTTTTAGTTCAGTGTTTCAATTGCTCTTATATTTGATCAGTGACTAAATTTGACTTGAGAAAAAGGAAGAGACATGACGAAAATATTACTAATATGTGAGCAACTGAACATAAAAGAGCATCATTTTACTTCACCCACTCAAAAACACCCTTACACCAGCACGCGCCTACAAAAGATCAACCTTAACACACTTAAATAGAGTTTCGATTCGGAAAAACCTAACAACAATTACACATACACACACATATATATATATAGCTCTAGACTTATAAACTACAGTTTTGCAAACATAAAGCTAGTGCCGTCTATCATCTAAATGAGGCCTCGGCCTAATCCTTCCTCTCACAGCAGCTCATCGCGTCGAAAGAAACTCTCCCAGACCATCAGTTTCCTCAGATCGGGCACATCGATAATACTCAACTCATCGGTAATATTAAGGCACTTTAGCTGATTCTTCTCCACGGCTGAGGCAGCCACCGGTTGCCACAGTTCCGTTCGCTCTGGATCAAAGTTGGGATTGCCACAGGCAGCAAAATGTGTCCACAGACCCACCAATTTCTCTATACACTTGTATTCCCTGGTATGAATCTTTAGTTTTCGTGCCAGCGAATTGTAAAACAAATAGGAGAGATCATCGCCATGGCAGGTGCCTCGCACCTTTTTGCCACAGCTCAGGATACGCAGGTGATTGAAGTGTTTCGAGTCGAAATCGAAGCGATACAAATAGGTGGGTGCCTGGGGGGCATACTCCAGGCGAGACAATACTGTGCGATAGATGGGAAACCAGAAATACTCATGCGACACCATCTGCAGATACTCGTGCAGCGTTTCCAAACTGGGCGTCTTCTCTCCATAGTAGCACTGTCTCAGCTGATCGCCATATTCCTTGCACAGAGCACTATCCCTATCCATGTTCAGTTCAATGGGCACCACATACCGGCAATCATCCAACTCATTCAGACACTTGGGATTCGATTTGGTCTCCGAATACAACAGCAGTCCCTCATTGGAGACTCCGCCTATGATCATGGGTATGCTATTACTCCAGGCGGTGCGCATCATCTCAATGGGTTTCGCATGCACCACACAATGATCGGTGACATAGGGTTCTATTACGGGTCCAAATGAGAAACCAATACGCTCCTTCTTCTCCTCATCAATGCACAGTTCACCATTGGCTTTAATAATATCCGAACCTTTGGCATTGCGCAGAAATTCCCATACCTCACGCTCGGTATTGTCGCCCGTGTAGCCGGCCTGAACGGCCAGGCGGTAGGGCCAGTTCCGTTGCGGTGTCACAGCCCAGGGTGAAAGTGTATTGCCCGACATGCAAATGGTCTTGTGGAAGAGGCCGCGCGTCTGTTCCGTGATCATCATATAATGAACCGAGGCACTGCCGGCGCTATCACCAAAGATTGTAATATTTGCCGAGTCGCCGCCAAAGCGTGAACAGTTGGCTTTGACCCAACGCAGGGCCAGAACTTGGTCCTTAAGGCCCGCATTGCCGGGCACATCAAACTCCGGGTCTTCCAGGCAGAGAAAACCTACAAAGCACAAAAGAAAATGTTAATAAAAAAATCAAATAAATTCAATTTAATTTTGCTTAAGCACTCACCCAATGGTCCCAAACGATAGTTAATGGATATAACCACCACATCCTCTCTCAACAAATAGTCCGGACTGTAGCATTCACGTGAGGCCTCACCAAACTGAAAACCTCCGCCATAGATCCAGACCATCACAGGCATGGGTTTTGTGGGATATAACTAAAGTAATGAACCGGTTTAGCATTCCATTTCAACTCTCACCTTCGGGCCACTTACATTCTTTGTGTAGACATTGAGATACAAGCAATCCTCCGAGCCATCTGTCATCTCGAATACGAAATGCTTTTGCAATGGCTTCGGACCCTGCGACGTACAACTCTTGACCTCCGTCCAGACCTCGGGCGGCTGTGGCGCCTTGTAGCGCAACTCACCCACCGGTGGCTTGGCAAATGGAATCTTCTCAAAACTGAAATAGGATTGTCCGTAGATGGATTTACGTTTGACCCCCTTAATGGGGCCGTAGGTGGTGCTGACGACAGTCTTTTCACTGGTGCGATAACGACGCTGTTGTACTTTAAAATCGACCATTCTGCAAATAGAGGAGACAACTGAAATTAATATCGCTGTCGCTGGATCTACATAAGTATGCACTTAAATCAAACATTTTTGCCATTAATCAGCCGTCAGCTTTGTTTATATTGATGAGCGTCCCAATCCAACCGTCTTTCCGTTTTAGTTCTTGTCTGATAAGATTTAATTTTTTATCAGCCCCGCCAGAGTGAAACAGGTGCGTGTCATTTATCAGTTTCCCTTTTCATATCAGCTGGCAGCATTTCGTTTTATTTTCTTCACCCTCTTTTCCGCTTGCCGTTTAATTTATTTTGACTCTAAACAAAATTAGTCTGGCTTGGAATCAAACAGATAAAAAAAAAAAAAAAAAGTAAATACAAAATGTATATTCGAGTGCTCCGATTTCCATTTCAAATATGTAAGTCATTCAACTGGTGTACGCAAGCGAAGGGCAAGGGTAAGGTTGAGTGTTGGCATTGGGGTCTAACAAAAGTAAGCATACAAGGGAAGATTTGAGGGTTCTTGGGGTTTTGTTCATTTTAAATGAATTGGTTTTTGAGTGAGACTCAATGTGGACTATTCTTATTTATAAGTTCAAGCATCATTTGAGTGACACCATTGACAGAAAAGAGATTTTAAGGAAATTCCTATAAACCTTATCACATTCGTTTTGCTTTTCTGGTATGATGTTGAAAAAAAACAAGTTCAGTTTTTAAGCCATAAAAAAATGCACAAGAAAAACAGTTAATGGATCAAATCAACGAACTTACAGTGGGATATCTTGTAAGGAAACTGCGCACAAAAATCCTTCCACACAAAAAAAAAAAAATATACATTATATGATTTCGGTATCCGGTGTTTGGAAGGAATAGTTTTAAATATAATTTTTAGGATAAAATATTCATTTAATGGATTTGCATCAAACGGATATTTAAATATCAAAAAGAGAATATTAAAAATATCCATTCCAAATGAATCTTTCTGGATATTTTTGATTACTGTACAGTAGATATTTTGACCTGAAACTGCGATAAAATAAAATGGGTTGTATTAAGCCCTTTCACTCCCACCCATACTACCCATTTTACCATCACCAATCATCATAGAACAGACGCACAAGGCTAAATCAACTCAGCTCGCCATGCTTATCAAGAATATATATACTTTATGTGGTCGGAAATGCTACCTTCTATGCGTTACAACCATCTGGACAATTTTAAAATACCCTCTTCAAGGGTATAAAAATCGTAGTATTCGTACAATTGGTTAAGGTACCTCCAGAAGGGGTAAAACCTAAATTCTTGAGAATTTCATTAGAATTTTTATTAAAAACTATATCTATGATGGCAAAAGCGCTATTTCACGGGCCAAAGATATGTTACTCTTCAGCCAAAAAACCGCGAGATGGTGGACCATTTAAAGATGCACCCACGAACCACGCTATATGGACCATTAACTGGACTAAAAAGAAGTCAGAACTGTGTTTTCAGATTAACTAAGGAAGTCCTGGATCGCTGACCATGAGCCCTTTTTTGTACTAGCAATTCACATCAACATTGATAATGGTAATGACAGGGGAAATGACAGCTTCTCAATTTCATTCAATCTAATGAGTAAATATCTTCATTACCAGCAAGAAAACGGATATTATCATTTAAATACTTTAGTTCAAATCATCTTAGTGTATCACGGTTTGTCCATTGAAGACATTTTACAAATAATTTATTCTATTTTATTGTTTGCAATGAAGCATTAAACTTATAAGATTAATGGCATAATTTTGGTAAAGCTGCTTGTTCCCTGAATTTTGTCTGGCCTACAGCAGAAACCACTGTGCAACGGTTTCGATTCGATCAACAAGAAACTTTGGTGTATTAGCTTTTATTTTCGAAATTAAAGTGGTAAACAAAATTTAGATAGCTTTAAATATATTTGCACATTCAGTGGACTCTCAGCTTGCAACCCATTCAGTGAAGCAAAAGAATGGATTCTTAATCAAAGTAGAATTTTAGCCATTCTCAAACCGAGAAGAACACGTTTCAATGTTTTTACAGTTGCTAAATATTCATATCATTATGTTTAAGATTATTTCATGATACTCTCACAGTTCGATGTGCAAGTTCCATGGCAAGAGTGTAGAATGCTGACAGCTGCATGGAATCAAACTCAGGCCATGGTGTTTCTTTGAATGAATGATCTATGCTGCGGAACCTACATTTAACCTATATCGGCTTTTGAGGTTTGAGGTGCTCTGACTCTCAGAGAAGCTGTCATTTGATGCAAGAGAGCCAGGTGAAGAAATTAAGGCCCCTCACCTACCTTGCTTTACAAGTTCAAGACCAACTGATAAGACCTGAGGCAAAATTAATAAATTAATGATAACCGCAAAATTTTAGCTTAAAAAATAAATTTAGGGCTGTTTTGTTGAAATAAACTTATCAAAGATCGTTCCTAAGGCAGCTACAATAATTGTTAGTAGTATACAATAGTTATTTGAAGCGCGCTGTTTCGACATATTAGCAGTGTGCTGTATATTGAAGACTCTATGCAAAACTTTAAGCTCAATAGCTTAAAAACTGAGGGATTAGTTTGCGCAGAAACAGACAGACTCACTCAACTTGGCATACTAATCAAGAATATATCTACACAGAAACAAAAAAGGTCCAAAAAAGTATCCATTTGGGAGGGATATGTCTTAAATATCCTTTTAATCATCCAACGGAGCTGAAAAATCATTCCAAGGATCATAATTTTTCATATCTTTTGGATGATTTTTAGTTCCGTTGGATGATTAAAAGGATATCTCAGACATATCCCTCCCAAATGGATACCGGAAATCATCCTTTTTTTTCTCTGTGTACTGATTCCTTTTATGCGTTGTCGCGTTGCTTTAGCGTATAGGCAATGGTCATCTCTAAGCTATGAAATATAAATTTGATGTGACTGTTGGTGTACAAATGGACGGTCTTTAAGCCAGTTTGAACCGGTTCAAAGATGGTTCAATGATATATTGTAGAAGTTTTTGAAGATAAATATTTCATTAAAATTCAAAATGTAGGTTGGTTATATAGAGATATATCTTTAACGAATCAGTTCTAAGGCTCAAAATTTAAAATATATAAAAATAACATAAAAATAGTTTTTCTAAATTAGCAGACAAAGCTGCATTTTCAAACGATAATCTGTACCATTTCATCTATCGTACCGAGAGCTTTAAGCCGCATAAAATGTTTAAAGCTGCATTTTTTGTTTCGTTGCGAGTGGGCGACAATTCACCGAATGAAATCTGATTCAATTTGCAGGCAAATTCAATTGTGCGCCCAAATGTACAGCATGTATTTACACAACTCTGCATTGCATCTGTCAGAAACACTCAGCCAAGTGCCGTACACTCACATCATCTCAATTTTGTTTTTTTTTTTTTTTTTGCAAATGTCAGCAAAACTTGCTTATAAATAGCCCAGCGAGCTGTTGCCCAACGCACGAAATGTGAATTCATCCGGTGATTAAGATTTGGTGTGTGTTTTGCTATCAGCGATCCCAGCCTTGAACTTTGCAGAGCCTGCCCCAAAACGTTTAACTTAATGACCGACCGAGTAAGTAATATCAATAATGTTTATGACAACGGACGAAAGGTGGTCGTAAAAACTTTCTAATGTTCGGATGGCATGTTACAATCTCATTTTATCCATCTTCTGTTGCAGAAATTGTTCCATATTTTAAACAAACTAGAGAGAATGGTGCTCAATTATGCCAAGTCTTATCGAGCGAATAAAAAAATCATCTGCTAAACGATCTTCCAACGTACATCAAATTTATGTGTTATTTTTGGACGCTTTGCACAGAAAATTTCAAACAAAATAAACAGCGTGTTGTTGCTTTATCAAAGAAGCGCAAGAAACGCCATGCTCAGCTGCTTACTTATTATCCAAAAGTGACGACAGCAAACAGCAAAAAAATAACAAAATATTCGATAAAAATAGCCAAAAGCTTAAGGCAAATGAACCAACAATTTCTGCTAAAGGAAATGTTGTGACATCAATTTTTTGTTTCTTTCTTTCAAATCTTTTAGGTTAAACCGCTTTTGGGCAGAAAAAAGAAACAAACAAAACCAGATTTGATAACTGTGCACAAAAGATAATGCAAATTAAACCAGACAATATGAAAAACTAATATCAAATGGTATGCATTGACCGGAAGGTGTGAGATAAGTTCATAGTAACCGGAAAGAATTTCGTGTGATTCCATAGACTAACGATTTCACCAGAGAAAAGGAGCTAGCCACTTCCATGGGGTAGAAAATGTATTTCACAATTTTGCTATTAACAATTTCAATCAATTTTTGTTGTCATATTTCTTGTTTGATGACATAACGTGCCTCTCCTCACACTCTATTTCCTTCGTCCACCCTGATCACCGGACAAAATGATGGCAATGCGTATGAAGATATTCAGAGCATCCATATAAATGGCTAATGCATGATTGATGGGATCAAAGCGCACCGGGCTATACTGTGGATGCAACTCGGCGGCCTTCACTATGCGTTGTGTGTCATAGAGCAGAAAGGCGCTGAACAGTATCAGTCCGCCATAGAGCGACATGGAGGCCAGTCCAGCTCCAATGGCCGTGGTGGGTGGCAGCCACATGGAGGCCAGCGATGAGGCAAATATCACACCCAAGCCAATGGCCAGAGGACCGCCTATATGCAGGAATTTCTCACTGGGCGCACAAGCAGCCACTGTGGACAGTGCACCCACTATGCCACCCGTATACAGCATAGCCTTGATGAGAATGGGACCACCCAGAAAGCACATGGGTGCCACCACAGCTCCCAGCACAGCGCAATGCAAGGCCCAGGCCAGCTGTTTGCCTCCAAAGCCCGGTTGATATTCCATAGATTGAGCCAAGGCACCAGTGCCCATCACCAGACCCATGGTAACCAGTGTGGCTATCCAGCCCGATTGCATAATCAGGCCGAGCAAAGCTTCCGACTGGAACACCGCAGCCGACGAGGCCGCTGTGAGGGCACACGAGGCTCCAAAATAGGCGTATGTGGCATGTATGCGATCTTTGACATACTGCGGCCACATCAGCGAGTGATCATAGATGCTCGGCTGATCGGACAAGCCCAGGCCATAGTAGCACAGACCCACCAGACCCATCAGCGCAGCTCCAGCCGCCGCTCCCTTGCCCATGGAGTAGGCATTCTCAGTGGGTGGTCCCATAAGGCGATCCTTGAGCGAGGGGCCGCGTGTGCGACTCTCCAATTGGGAACGTTCCCGATTTCGATGGTCTTCCGAATATCTACGCTGTCCCATGGACTTGGGTATGAGGGATTTGCTTTTAAGCGGCCTGACCGTTGGCAATGTGGGACGTGTTGAGTTCAAGAGTCGCTGACCCGTAGTTTGACCCAACAGACGCAACGAGCGCCCCGGCAGAGCGTGCATTAAGCGAGCCAGCAGCATTTTACAGAAATACAAAGTTTGATGGAAATGTTCGAAATTATTTGGTTAAATTTTTGGATGAGGAAAACTGGGAATAAGATGAGTGGAAAAGCAAGGAAAATATATAAATAAAGTTTTCTACATTTATTTCAAAGCTACAAGAAAAATTCACATGATTTTTAATGGCTGTCTGTGAAGATCTTGATTTAAGAGTAAACGGTCTTACTCTTTAAACTTAAAAGCTCTCAATACCACAAAGAACATTCTAAAGCTCTTAGATCAAGAAAAAGGGATGAAAATTTCATTTTTGGATTAAGAATTTCACTCTTGGATCAAGAATTTTCATTCTTATCGAAGTGTGAAATCCAAGTATAAAATGCTCAATTTTTTCTCTGATTTTAGGTGCCACATTCATGTCGTTCGGTTAAGGCTGTACTTCAATCAGTTCGCTTTGTGCCACTTGGGCGATGAGTTGTACTTTGCTCAGTTCGTTTAGTGCCACAGCAGCAAAAGGTAGTATTTCATACAGTTTGATTAGAGAAACTGCAATAATAAGCATTACTTTACGCAGTTCGTATGGCGCCACTATAGAGATGGATACTGCTTTGCTCAGTTCGTTTAGTACCACAGCGGCAACGGGAAGTACGCGCATTTCGTATCTCTCCATAGCGACATAAGGTAGTACTTCACACAGTTTTTTATGTAGCCACAGTAAGAATAGCCAGCACTTTGCGCAGTTCGTGTTATGCCATAACAACAGCTGGTAGTACTTCACCCAGTTTGTATGGCACCACAGCAACAATAGGTAGCACTTAACCCTGTACTTTGTTCAGTTCGCTTAGTAAGGGCAATTCTTCTCACGTTCGTGTAGTGCTACCACGTCCACTGGTAGTACTTCACACAGTTTGTGTGGCGCCACTGCTACAATTAGTAGTACTTCCCACCGTTTTGCATGGCACCATTACACCAAAAGACATCACTTTACCAAGTTCGTCTTGCACCACAATGGAGATTTGTAGCACTTTGCTAAGTTTGTTTAGTAGAGATAATACTTCACACAGTTCGTGTAGCGCCACAACAACAACTGGTAGTACTTCACCCAGTTTGTATGGCACCACAGCAACAATAGGCAGTACTTTACCCTGTTCACAATGAAGATGGGTATAACTTTTCTGAGTTCGTTTAGTAAGGGTTATACTTCGAACAGTTCGTGTGGCGTCACAGCGTTAACTGGTAGTACTTCATACAGTTTGTGTGGCGCCAGTGCTACAATAGGTTGTACTTCACACAATTTGTATGGCGCCACAGCTACAATAGATAGTACTTCACTCAGTTCAACAGCGACAATCGGTTCACAAGTCGTGAAGTGGTACAAAACACAAAATATTTTGACCAAATTAATATTTTGCTCAAGTTTTCATCAGAAGAGTCTTGAAAACAGAATTCTCACAAAAAGATTGTGAAAATATGTGTGTGCCAAAAAGCATAAGCAAGATAAGATTATATTATATATTTTGTCTTTGTTTTTCATTCCCATTTTACTTTCCATGCCCCAACAACTTATTATCATTGAAAACACAATGCATGAACTTCGACTAATCAAATGTATTTCGTGGAAATATTCCAATTTACCCCCCTAAATCCACGTGTGCCACAATCAGCTCAGTTGCCCATTTTGTACAACTGATTAGTTTCATGTGAAACACAAACTGCAATCGATCAGGCATAAGCCTATGTCATAATGATTAAATTTATTTTCCACCGACCGCTCTGCTCGGTGTCTCATTGTGTTATCATCTGTATAATAAATAGTGTGTTCTATATGAAAACAGGGCCAGACTAAACAGCGAGTGCCCTCAGCCAAGTACAGATCCGGCACGCAACACCGCTGAAACCAGACCCAGACAGCTCACGCAATTCAAACAAACCTCAGACTGGTTTTTTTTTTTGCTCTTTTTTGTTGTCTTTTATTATTCTGACTAATCCAAAAGCCAAAAAGCAAACAAGTCATGGCCAATTTGGACAGTTTCGCTGATGTCGAGACATTTTTTTTACTATTTTTGATACTCATAAAGATGAAAGTAATTTCTGTGTGGGCCTTGCAATTTACATGACCTTGGACAAGAGAGAGAGAGAGAGAGAACTGGCAAAGCTTCAGGATTCTGACTGGACTAAAGCTTTTGGCCAAGAGTAATATGAGAACATGAATGAAATGGCATAAAGCTTACAATTGGCACAAGGATAAAACAGAAGGTAAAATTAAGTGAGAGTCTGTTGACAACTGGATAGCTTTTGAAATACTAAGTGAAGGAATTGCAGGTCAAGGAGGTAAGCGAAGGATGCGGGTAATTGGGCTAATGCAAGAGAGAGAAATTTAGAGAAATGTGCTGGAGTAATTGCTTAAGCAGGCTTATTACAAATGTGGTGAGCCTTATCTCATAGTGTGACCCGTTGACAACAAAAAAACACTAAATTGCAAACGGTCACATCTTTTTATGACAGCTGTTTCAAGTGTGCAACTTAAATTATGAGATGTAAAGTTTGTTGTGTATGAAAAATATTGCTTAAATTTTATAATATCTTCTTTTTTTAAGTATTGACCAGTTTCTTGGAAAATTATATCGGAAATGTACAGAGTAGGAACTATATAAATGGAAAAATTATGTCTTTTTCTGATACCTTTCTTTTCTTTATGTTTTTAAAGTAAAAAAACTCAAAGTATGAATTTCTCATAAACTTGATAAACCCTAATAGAGTATTCCCATTGCTGAAAACCGCGTATATAGATTTGTCTCAGCTTTTAAACTTAAAATAGAACAAAGATACTTTTGAAAAAATTTAAGGTACAACTGGTTTAAAAACGTACCCTTTTAAAAGTGCTTGAAATGAACACAATTCAATTCCATCCAATAATAAGAAGCATTTTAGAAGTTTAGTGTACATAAATTTGATTCATAGATTCCTCAGTTCGATTTCCATACAAATCTGACAATAAAAATTAATTGTATTCCTAGTTTTCAAATTGATTTAGAAGATTCAAAACTGGATGCAGTTGTGTTGGGAGAGATTTCAGAGCTTGTAGATACCAATCCCAATTCAAAACAGAGAGATGTGTTTGCCTAGAAACAGACAGACGAACGGAGCTCAATCGACAATCGAATCTTCTAAGCAAATTTTATTTATAGGATTGAAATGTGCCATCTGAACAGCACAGCATATTGTATAGGACCAACCAATAGGTGAACTATTCTATACTCCTACTTTGTACTCGATTCTCTTAACTCGATACTGAGTACTCGATATTCTGAACTCTTTACTCGGTACTCAGTAATTAAGAGTACTACGTGCTTGATACACAAATCTCGATTCACAATACTCAGCACTCGACTATAAAAACTTGATACAAAGCGCTCGATACTCAGTACTCGATACTCAGAACTCGATACTCTGTATTCGATTCTGGGTACCCAATACTCTAAGCTCGATACTCAGTACTTAGAACTATGTACTCGATAGTCAGTACTCGATACTATGCTCTCGAAACTCATTAATCGTTGCGCACTTCTGGATACTCAGTTCTTAATACTCAGTGCTAAATACTCAGTTTTCGATATACAGTAGGCGATACTTAATCCTCGATACTCCCTACTTGGGCCTCTGTATTCACTTCTTGATACTCAGTACTCTATAGAAAATACTCAATAATAAGTACTCGATACTCATTACTCGCTACTTAGGCCTCGATATTTACTTCTCAATACTCAGCACTTAATACGCAGTACTCAGTACTCTATAGAAAGTACTCAATAATAGAACTCGATACTCAATACTCGTTAGTCAGTCCTCGATAATCACTTCTTGATACTTAAAACTCAACCTCAACCCTTGATAATCAGTACTGTGTGGCAAGTTCTCAATACTAAGTACTCGATACTCACAACTGGGTTCTGAGAACAAGGTATCCGATACACCGTAATCGACAACAAACCATATTCGTTCTCTATCACTCTATACTAAGTTCTTAATACTAAGTTCTCGATTCCCTCAACTCGATGCCAAGTTCTCAACCAAGTACTCAACTGTTAGTACTCAATACTCAGTTGTGAATACTATAAGCTGGGCCCTCAGCACTTTATACTTAGAACTAAGTACTTAATAATATGTACCCATAGATACCCACTTCTCGATTCCAATTATGCAATACTAAGTATTCAATACCAAATACTCGGTATTAAGTAGTCGACACTCAGTGTTCGGCCAAGTTCTGAAAAGTAAGTACTCAATATTCAGTTGTGGAAACTATAAGCTGGCCACTCAGCACTTTATAAACTTACTTAGAATTGAGTATTCAATACTCCTCGATTGAAAGTATGCAATGCCAAGTTCTCGGTACTAAATACTCGGTATCAAGTAGTCGATACTTAGTGTTCGACCACCTTGAAGCATTTTACAGCAACAGAACAAAATATGCCATCAACAGCTTTCCTCTTACTAAAATCTTTCGCACCGAAACGAAAGATATTTCACATCAAAAATATCTTTTAAAGCGCTCCTCAAAATTATCCAAATTTTGGACTATTATAGGAACTGCGATCGATAAACTTTGGAGCTAAATGAGATACTTCAAGGAACCCGACCGAGCCATAAAAAGTTGTGCCAAGCGTTGCAAAGGCATACACTTTTACGAGTTATTCTTCACACTTTTCAAAGTTATTGCTGTCCTGTAATGGCTTTGTTGAGTGGACACAGATGACTTTGGACGGTATTTCTAGAAGTTGCTTGTCTTTCCGGACAAATTTAGGTCTATTCAATCATTTAATTCAAAACATGCCGCTTGGTTCTGTTGGAGAATTCTTCACCGCATACAGACGAAAGAAAAAACCTTTGATGCGTCTCACCAAAAAAATTGTTTGAATACCTACAAAAAAAAGCACAGCTTCCTGAAAATTTGATGTGATGATTGATTTATCTCTAACACCTCCAGTTTCCAACAAAAAAAATTGTACGTAATGTTGTGAAATTCTGCCCAAATGCCTGAAATTTAAGTTTCACTTTGAACTTATGAGCCAGTTATAACTCTACGGGTTTTTTTCAAAGTTCTTAGCTGAAATCATTTAATTGATAAATTTCATATGATGTACCAATTTAAGGCTACAAAAACATTTTCAAACAACTAATTTTATCACAATTTCATGTGTACCTTCTCATATACAAATACATATAAATATATGCATACAAGTATGTATGTTTGTTTGTTGCTGCTGCGGCAATTCTTTCATTCTTTATTCATTTAAAACATTTTTTTTTTTAGCCGCACAAAAGCTTCAGTGAAAAATAAAATAGAAAAAGAATGCCGCAAAATTAAATGAAATTGACATGCTTACATTGGTGTGAGTGAGTGTGGGAGGTAGTTGATACATACGATGGTAGTTCCAGAAGTTTTGCGAACTATTGCAACTAAGCATCAACATCAATTTTGTAAACCAAGCTAAAGATTCGGAAACTTGGCATAGTTTCCCGACTCGAAATCATTCAGCAATTAGAATGATTTTATATTAATTTGTTGGAGCAGTTGGATATGAAGTAAAGGTTTACTCATTAGAACTTGGAAGCTCTACCACATCCATCACTTTCACAACAGCCCTCGTTCCTATCTAAATCAAGCAAAAAACGAGACAAAGCGTCAAATGCACACACAAGTACCATACTACATAAGTATGCTTGTGCCAATGTATTACAAGCAAACACAGCATTTCGGTGGCAATGTCAGAAAAGTGTACAGAAATCTAAAACAATATTCAAAGAATTTTCACAATTTCATATTTTCCCCACCCCCTCAAGGTCAATTTGATGTGTTTTGTTTAATCAGACTAAAATGGCTTTTGCCAGCAGAAATGTTTAAGCTGATTGAGGAAATTGTCTTAAATTGAAGGTTAATAGGTGAAAATGATGAATTCGATTCGGTTGATTTAGACAAATTGGCAGAATAAAAATAAATAGAAATCATTTAGTCTCAAGGTATGAAGACTATACAATGTAGATGGATGGACAATTCATATGCCGAATTGATTGAGTTTCTATGAATAGAAATGCTGCACTTCCAAATGAAGGGCTATAAATCACAAAAGCAATGAATATGTAAATAGGGACACCCGCCAAATGCGCAAAATATAAAAACAAAACCAAGTCACTAAAGTAATGTACATACATGCGGATTTATATGGAAATTCAGGGGGCGAGAAAAAAAAAACAATGAGAAGCAGCATATTTAAATTGGTGAAACAAAAAGCGATCTCACAATTATTCAGTTTTATAATACGAAAGTCTGCTTTCTAAAATCCACTGCAATTATTGAAAAACAAGCGCTACGGGCCATAGCTCTAGTTCTTGTCTGAATTTAGATATGATAGATTGGAATATTTTATTCCGATATAATGTAATCTATCGAAATTCAACTGCGTGGAAGATACTTTGGCAAGTTCAAGTTCTATAACTAAGATGGTTCTTAGTTCTAAGAATTTCATTTCTTGAATTAAAAACTTTTTTTGAAATTCTGGTGGGTTGCCAGATTTGTTTGTATTAGTCATCTGGCAGGCTGTTCAGACTGAGTTGAATACATGATAACTATGACAGTTTTTCTCCAAAGCTACCATCAACTGGCACTGTCTCTGACAGGTGTTCACACATGTATGGCAGCAAATGACACTTCACAATGTACCAGACTGCCTCTCTGTGTAAATGGTGCATTAAGTCTAAAAATTTAAAAAAAAAGTAAACATTTTCTCTAGGACGAACTATTCCTATATAAGATTTCCTATTGAATTTATAGCTTTACATCTGAAAGATTGAGGAACCACAGTTTCATTGTTTTACTTTTGGGTAAAGTTTGGGGCTTTTCATCTTTGAGTCTTACTTAATTTAGAATATTGGCCTTTTTTAAGAATAAACCAGAAAAATCTATACAATTTTCCTGGACTTAAATCGGATTTGCGGGCATGAAGAGACGGCTGCTGGACTTCTGATGGGAAACCTTGGTGTTACTTGAAGTGTTTGAAGCTTTGCTAAGGCATGATATGACCTCGAGCCAGCTGAAATTGCTAGCTTAAAATCGATAATGTCTAAAATTCAAATCAGCACAATCGAAATTTAACATATCATGTCCTCTATTTATCAATTAATCGATAAGACATTATTTTGTAAGCTATCTGAAACAAGTACATCTACAAAAAACTATTAGGAATTCCCTTGGAAATCTATATTTACGATAGAAGCTGAAATCAAATATGTCTTAAGAAATATCTTAGACTTAAAACTGTAAAACTAATACATTAAGCGACCCGAATATGAGGCAGAACCATTGAGATTTCTGTGAAATATGTCAAGAGAAGAGATACTATTGTTTTCTTTAGAAACTATTATTTGTATTTGATAATAATCGACGAATATAATGATCGATTGTTAAATATTTTTCCAATCTACTTTAATCTTTATTAAGGTACTCAAATTGAAGTTGTAGTTGTACTAACAGAGCATACAAAAGATGCAAAATGATATAAGGAATAGAGTATAGATTTGATAATTCTTTTTATACACTTGCAAAGGATATCATAATTTTGCTCAGAAGCTTGCAACGCTTAGAAATATTAATTTCCGAACCCATAAACCATATATATTCTTGATCAGGGTGACGAGCTGAGTCGATTGAGCTTTGTCCGTCTGACTGTCTGAATCTACGCAAATTAGTCTCTCACCTTTGAAGCTAACGAACTGAAATTTTCCACATAGTCTTCATTTTGCCATAAGCTACTAATAGTTCGGAACCGATCGGATCATATAGCTATATCTCTTAGCTCCCATAGAAACAATCGATCGGAAAACTAGTTTTAGTATGAAAAACTTTTTTCTTTTCAATGGAAACGGCGCCAAACATTGTATTCATAACTTTTCCTTGCTTTTTTATAATTCTGCCAAGTTTGAAGAAAATCGGACAACTATATGGCTGTCATACAAAAGATAGGTCTGAAAAACAGTCTAAGTTAGAGAAACTTTTTTGTTTCTAAAGATAGCATTTTCAAACTTCGTATATGTTTGTTTCACATGCTTTCACCCAATTCTACAAATTCTTGTCCAACTCGGATAGCTATATAATATAGCTCCCATACTAACGATGGGTCTGAAAATGGGTTATTGTGCGAAAAATATTATTTTTAAAAATATTTCAGCGAGCACTTGCTATAAAAACTTTGGCTCAGACGAAGTTAGCTTAGTTTTTCCTTTTCATATTAAAATATAAATTTTTCATATCCTTTGGATGATATTCAGCTCCATTGGATGAACATTAACATTAAATGGGTATTTTAATATCCAAAAATGAATACCAAAATCATACAATGTATATTTTTTAATATCCTTTTTCTCTGTGTAGTAAATCGAAATGTGTTTACCAGCTAAAGACCTAAAATCGATTAACTTTGGACTCATAAAATCATATTTTGTAATTGGATCAGGAATCACTGTCGTTACTATAAAATCCACTGGTTTTCCACTTGATTCAATTAAACAAAGTGTTAAAAAGCTCGTTGATTACTGTTAAACTGTACATCAACATTTACTTCGACATGCTATAAGCAAAATGAGACTGGAAGCTTTCTGGGTCAATGCGCTTCCATTTGAAAGGAATATACTTAAATTTATTTATTTACTTGCCGTCGAAATATTAACAAAAATAGAAACCCCCCTCAATTTGCATTTATCTTCCCTAATTTTTGTTGTATGTAACAAATCTTTTCTTTAAACCGTTTCTTTTATTTATTTCTTCTTTCTAATGAAATCATCATTCACCTTTCCTCTTTGCAGCAAACTCGTTGTCCAAAGCTGATCTCATACAACATTTTCTCCCTCTTTTCAAACATTATGCTACACAGGCACACACACACACACATACAAGTGACTCAGGTTCGTTCTATGGATAACAATACATATTTATATTATATAAGTATATACATAGTTTTTCCCTTTCAGGTTTGGTTCTTGTTTTTTTTTTGCTACCTAATTATTTGCACAGTTTAAGTGCCGGCAAATACACAAAAGGCAACAAATGCCAAAGAACTCGGGCACAATGGGTGCCCATAATGACAGCTGGGCTGTCAGAGACTGTGTGTGTGTGTGTGTGTGTGTGTGTGTGTAAGTTGATGTTTGCTCATTACGTTGACTTATTACAATTTCTGGAAACCAATAGAAATGACCCCCCATAAAGCTTTAAGGTTGTAAACGGCTTTTGGTGTGATCCCTGGGGTTCACCTTTCACGCACATTTATGACATTTCAGCCGTCACCCAAACTACGTCAAGTTAAATTGAATACATGACGCAATTTTGTTTGTGGTACTTATACCGAAGTACTTCCCCAGTTATCAACAAAAGTAATTAAGTGAAACATTATTAGCCATCGATGATCGCTCGCTCACATAGTGACGTCAAAAAATACTCAGAAAATTACCAATTCATTTGATGAAAAGTGAATTGCGCGAACGGAAAAAATCGGTCAGCAACGCTCGCAAAAATACACAACTTTCTCCAATTTGTTTGTCAAACATTGCGAAATAACCGGTTATTGGTTGGGTTCAATAAGAGAAGCCTTATACAAATGAAGGCATATAGTTCACCCTTTCAAAACAGGCTCCGGTTCGATTGAAATATTTGAGGTTCTAGGCTCTTCGGTGAGGATTTTGGTTCGAACCTGGGTTAGGTTCAGGTTTTCAAATAGTCAGATAGTAGACCAATTAATTTGTTTAATATCGTAAACAGACATAAAAATGAAAATATTTTTAGTTTCGGTTCAAGCATTCATATTATTCGAAAGCATTTTTTAACTGCTTAAAATACGAATTAGTATAATTTGGAAACCTTAACTAAACTTTAACTAACAGCCGATATTTACACCCTGGTCGATACCAATAATCGTTTCAGTTTTAGTCTACGACTTTTAATAATGTTCAAAATATCTTTACATGTTGGATGCATTGTCAACTCAGACTTGGGTCGATAATACTTAAAAAGATTTGAACACTCAACTAAGATAGCTTAAGTGAGCTTCCACAAGATCATAGACTATCGTATCGAAGATCTAAAGAACAGAAAACAAACAAATTGTTAGGAAATACCTCTCCGTTTTTAATGTATTAGTATATTTTGATCCGAACCGTATTCTTGGGTTCAGTTTAAACGATTCTTTCCAATTTAATAAAATTCAAATCAGCTTCAAATCTATGTTTGTACATCTGGCTCAGACCGGTTCTGTTTAAAACCAGCTTACACCCCTACAATATAAAAAGTTCCAAAAAGTTTCAACATAATCTATTGATAGACTTAATGAAAATTCTGTCTATAGATCAGAAGACGAATCTTACCAGCACTAAACACAAACAACAAGGTATAACATATAATTTGAGTAAGAACGTTCCTGATTTTTGCACTAAACTTATTTTAACTCGAGCCAAGTCTGGTATGGACCAAAAATATCCCACAATAACGAAATTCCATTGCTGGATTATGTAGTCCGGTAAAAATTTCGAGACATCGACCAGTTCGGATAACTGATATCAGATGCAATAGGACGCTAAAAGAGTCTTACTGAGAAAACCTAACCTAGTCTTGTATTAGTAAACTCGACAATTTTAAATCCCACATACTTTGAAACAGTTCTTTAAAGATTGATCCATATCGGATGACCATATCTTATGCCCACTACAGTACCGATCTGTCAGAAAATCAGACAGGTGAAATACTTTTCAGTTTTTAGTGTATACTTTTCAGTTCAAGAGTTTTTTAACTCGGCGCGGATTCATTTGTATTATTTCAAACATTTATATTATTGATCAACATCGGATGACCATATCGTATCCCAACCATAGCACCGATCGGTCAGAGCATGGATCTTTGTGAATAAGCTTTTCGTTTTCAATTAAAGCATTCTATTTCTGTTCTATGCTTCAAACAGATGTGCAAATTTCATTGAAATCAGATGACCAAATTTTATGGCTGCCTTAGGACTGATCCATCAGGAAAAGGGTATTAGAAACAGTTACCATTTGGCTTCCAATGAATGCGTTCTTGCCAGTTTTCTAACTTATTTGCTTTTAATAGGATCTAACAAGCTTGATCAAAGATTGGATGACCATTTATTAATAATAAATTTTAGTCAAAAGGATTGGTATATAAATAACCTTCTAAAATTAGACATAAATAATCAGTTTATGTTCGTGTTCTAAAGCTATTTTAGAGTACTGAAAAGTTGATCATACATTAACTTTAATTTGCGATTTGTGATTCATAATTGCAGGTTTTACCTGCTGAACGCAGTGATTACCGATTGCGATTAGTAAATACGACACAAGGAATCGAATTGAATACCGATTGCTGAGTCAGTTCAATCATTCTCATAGAATACCAGCTGACCCAGCAAATGTTGCTCTTCTGTGTTAATTATTCCTTGTAACTAATGAAACACGATTTACCCACATTGTTTACCCTAGCAAAGGGTATTATAACTTGGACCGGAAGTTAGCAACTCATAGAAACAATCATTTCCGAACCGACGAGCTGAGTCGATTGAGTTGAGTATATCTGCCTGTCTGTCTGTCTGTTTCTATGCAAACAAGTCTCTCAGTTTTGAAGCTATCAAGCTGAAATTATGCACAGACTGTTTGCTTCGCTGCACGCTACTAATATGTCGGATCGGAAGACTATATCTCATAGCTCCCATAGGAACAATCGGTCGGAAAATTAGTTTTAGTGAGAAAAACTTTTTTCCTTTTCAATGGATATACTCAGCAAATATTTTGTAAAAGTTTTGATCACATTATATTCTTTTTCGAGCCCTTGGTCTGATCCAAATAGTCATGAGTAACTCATTTTCTGATCATAAATGATACTACAATCGGGAGAAAATGGTACCCTAACCGCGACTCTTCCAAAAGAGTCGTTTTTAAACCGTACTTCTGATCAGTTTCGAATCATTTGAGAGTCTTTTTTTAGTTGTATATCACAAAATAGCATTTTGGGCGTTTTAATAAGTCATTTTCGAGTCTCTGTTAATCGCACATGAGAGGCATTTCTTTCTAATCATCAAAATGGGTCGGAAAAGACTCATCAAGGTGATCTTTGTAAAAATGATCTTCCAAATGTTGGGTGGGTATCTCCAAACTTTGTTTTTTTTATAATTCTGCTAGTTTTGATGAAAATCGGAGAACTATATGGTATAGCTGCTGTACAAAAGATAGGTCAGATAGCATTTTGTATATGTTTGTTTCACATGATTTCATCTAGCTCTACATATTATATTATTGTCCAAATCGGATGACGAACGATCTGTGGGAAAATGGGTCGATGTGGGAAAAAGATTTTTTTTTAATATTTAAGCAAGCACTTGCATTAAGACTTTGGCACAGACGAAGCATTCTGCTGATTCGGCCACTTGTTACTCAAACTTAACGAGATGTTCGCTCTTTGAGTTATTTGATGACAATGTTCGTCTCCCTCTAATCACCTCGTTTTCCTATGTCGCTATAACTTTGTGTAAAACTGAATGACAGTCAGCTTCTTTTATGTTGAAAAAAAAACAAATATATTGCAATCGCTGTTCAAAAATCAGGGAGGTAGGGGGGTGAAAATGTATGGTTATAGCTATTTTTGATGCCAAATAAAAAAAACTTCAAATTTTTCCCATAAAACAAGTATTAATATTTTGCAAATCGCCTGACGGTACGAAATATAATTAAAAACCTATTCTTCAGCCACCAAATTGTGCCTTTTTTGAGGAGTTTTCAAGCAACAAGTGACACGAGATTTTAGTTCATGGAAAGAATCACTGAATAATCTTCTGACTGCCTGACATTCAGCAGAGATTAATCATCATTTTAAATCGGTAAACTCTAATCTAAATTTTTGTTTGATTGTTTTGTTTTAACTAAGAAATCCAACCAAATTTTTAAGAAATAGTTCCACTCGAAATTTGAGTGATTCGACTGAAATTTTATAATTTTCAAAAATTTTGAAAAACTTCGAATTCAAACAAAAAAATTCTTGTATTTCGATAAACATTCACAGAAGATCTAAATATGTCCAGTGGGTACAAATCTTTTATATCTTCTATTCTTCTTCTTTTTTATAAGATATATTCTTCTTCTATAAAACTGTGGAGAACTTTAAAATTTTTCCAATTTGCGGGGGCGAGAGAGGGCGTGGCAAAAGTTGAAAATTAACTTGATCTGGCTGTGTACATGTCAAACTTCTATCTCAGTACTATTTTTGAGAACTTTTGTCTAAACAGTGTTGCAATTTCTTATAAACTGAATGGAATAAGTTAGTGTGAGCAAAACTTGCCTTAGAAAAATCTTTTCCTAATATATGGAAATATAATACTATAATTTAGGAAGAAGTTATACCATTGTAAAGTAAAATTCTAAGTTCAACGGCCCGCTTAACCCACTCTGCGAACATCAGTCAAAGAAATCAGTTCTTTGCTTTAAGCCTCGACTTCTGCTTTGTAAGTTGCTTACAGTTTTTATGGCATCAATTGCTTAATTGAGTTCCGATTATCTGAGCCACCGTCATTCTAACAACTTGGTTGTGTAATAAGAACTTTACATATTTGAATAGAGATTTTTTTTTTTATAGTTAAAGGCAGGTAATTATATAAATAGTCGGTTGAATTGGATGACACAATTTGCTGATGTCATTTTACTGGGACGAGATCTTATTCTATATATGGCATGTAACGTTTAAGCAAAAAGTGCACTTAAAGCAATTATTTATGACAAGATTCATTTATAAACGGATGGCAAGGCGCGCGGTCATAAAAAATTAAAAATTAAGTTTAATTTTCGTGACACTTTCGTTTAAGTATTTCACTTACTTTAGTCCAATTTTGATTTGATCAAATGCGGCCATGGAACTCATTTTGATGTCGCTCAGTTCCGTGTATTCAAAAAATTCAAGACTCTTCTGTTTTGAATGAAAATTATTATGTTTCGTTCTGTTGCTGCCAGCTGTTCGTTGGCCTTGATGGAACGTTATGATTTCGCAGCGAATATAAACAAAAAAAACAGGCTGCCTCTACTGATAACAAGCTTTCATGTCCTGCGTCCTGCGCAGTTAACACACCCGTCGAACGCACACTCTGAAGCACTCGTCTTGTAAAATGCGTCCGTTTATCACATAACTTTTACTTTCACTTGCCAACCAAAACGCGCAGACTTGCAGCAAAATTGTGGACTATTTCTTATTGAAGTTCGGTGTGGTTTGGTCTATTGTAGTTTTGTGGTTTAATTAGTTTTGGCTGCCTTTTTGTTTTGCGTTCTCAGTTTCGTCGTTTCGTTCGCGTCCGTTTGGCGTGAAGGCAGCTCGTCAACTGTATTTTCAAAGCAGCAGCCAAGAAAAAGCCCCCCCGTCCATTGAAAAGTTCTAAGCGCGTGGCAGACCAAAAGCTTTCTGTGCTGTGTCATTTGCTGAGCATAATGAAAGCGTGTGCGTCCGTTGCGTGTGCTTTCCAGTTAAGACTGTCCCACGAGTAGTGCGCTTATCTGGGCTTATAATTATGTATGCTCACCCCCCCACCAAACACACACAATCTTTATTGGGGTGGGGGGGCGCATTGAATCTATTGAATCACAGAACTGAGTCATTGATTACATAGCGAAAATTTTGACTTTGGCCCTCAAGGCCTTATCAGGCCTCCCTGCTACAAAAACCAAACCAGGCTAGTAGATAAAATGGATTGATTTGACAGGTTGCAAGAGGGAACAGGTTGTGATTTTTTTTTTTTTTTTGGTAAAGCGTGTATACACAAATTGACACTGTTATGATTGTTTGAGCAATCGAAGGCGGCTTTATCTATGAGGGTGAACGGTTTTACTGCCGTAGAGTGAGTCACATTTATACCAAAGTGGTTCAGACAGTTGGAGTAGGAGTGAGAACCTATTGGGAAAACACACAGATATGTGAGGTTTTTTTATTGATTCGGCTTAGATTTTAGCCGAGATGTGAAAACGGTTCGGTTCGGTTCGGATCATAGCTCGGTTTTTAAAGCACCACATATTCCGGATTTGTAACAATTTTTTGGGTTTATATTCAAGCTTTCAAATAACTTTGACTTGCAATGTAATAGTAATACATACTTAAATAGAGCGAAACAGGAATGCGTATCAGTTCAGAACCTACACAAGGGAAAAAAATATCAATATCAATTTGATCTTGGCTGGTTAATTTGATATTTTGGCACAAATCATGTTTTTTCATATCATATCGATACCATAACATTTTCACTTTGTCCATAAAGAGAAAGAGACAAATAGAGAATGTAAAGATGGAAAGAGACATCTAGTGCAAGGTATACTTAACAAGGTAGCAGCACTTCCCCTCTCACAGATGCTTACACATATGAAGAAGAATTAGAACACTGCAAAATTCGTACGCGGAGGCATGTTGCAACCATATAGGTGGGGCGGTGTCAGTGTGATGCGTACTTTTGCCAAAAGCTTACGCTACAAAAGTACGCGCAGTACTGAAAGTAAAGGTACTTTGCGGAGAACTCACACTGATGTCACCTTACCTCTCTTGTTGTATCATGCGCGGAGGTGTACACAGACTGACGTTTAAGCATTCATCAAAGAGGGCGTGAGAGAAAGCGCTACTACCTACTGTTAAGTATACCTTGATCTAGTGCTTTCTTTCAAAACTTTGAGCAACTTAATGAAAAATTTAGGTGAACTCAGAAAAATAGTAGAGTTTCATACTCGAGTCAAGAATGTTCATTGTCAGAAGTTCGATAAGAATGAAAATACTTTATCCAAGTGTGAATTTTTGATTCCGTTTTTTAGGATCTAAGAGCTTTATCACTTGATCCAAGTTCGAATCATTCTCAAATCAAGCAGAATAGTTCTTAAATTCAGTGCAAAACATAATCATATTCAAGATTGCTCATTCTTGAGTCAAGAGCATACTGCTTTGTCAAATCCCGATAATGTTCTTTTTAGTATCAAGAGCTCATTAGTTTCAAGAGTGAGATCGTTTATTCTTAAGTCAAAGGCTTCACAGGTTTCAAGTTGAATCCGGCTCTAGGAATACACAGCACCTGAAAGCAGCATCAGTCTTTGCGCTCAAAAAAAACATCAATCCGAAACGAGATTTAAAGCAGGGTGATCCCGGATATTTTTGAGCCGATCCCGAAAAAGATTCATTTCACTACCGCTTTTTTTTTTAATCCCGAAAAACAGCATCACTTCAAACCTGCTGCGGTACTATCCTGTTTTTATTCCCGATTTCAGATTTTTTTTCTGTGTGCCTGTCAACTGTCAGTCGAACAGCCGTCTCTCCATACCAGCAATTCCACAACTAGTTGGGAATTTCAACGCAACATAAGTGCAAAAATGGATTGTGCTCAGCGCTCAATAGCTTCCCCACACATCCTTCTCCCATAAACAAACAGAACTGAGAGAGCGAGTTCAGTGCTGTGTACTCTCAAATATGCTTGCTCTCCTCTGTTTGCTTGCTGCTTGCTCTCCTTGCCTAAAATATCTGTAATGAGTACGAATTTAGCTTGATTTCAAAAGCGAAATTCTTGAAAATTGAAGATTGAATATATTTTGCTTAAGGAGCGTTCGTTCTTAAGTTAGTCGTGTTGCTTTTATTCTGGATGTAGGCACACATCGTGTCCGATGGTGAATGGTGAAACATTCTATTCAGGTAAAGTTTGAGAGATCCTGAGCTCGATACCCAGTTAAGGAGAGGTAAAGTAAACAAAATAGTGGAATTATTAGTTATTCATTTGCTGATTTCTGATTCTCTGATATTCTTTACAATACTTAGCCAAAAACGCAGAGTAAAGTGCAAGTTCTAAAGGATAATTAAGATATCATTTATAAATTTTTTTAAATTATTTTTTGTATCAAAATGACATTGTAAAATATCAATTTTATATTCAAATATTGAGTTTATATAAAAACTTTGATTTTTTTCTTATAGTTTCTCTGTTAGCTGTACACTTGGTGTATTAATTTATGACATCATCCCCCACGCATTTTATATACTTTCCCCAAAAGAAATTGTGTTAAGGTACACACACACAAATTTTGGTCATAAGTAAAACAACTCCATTTTGATTACCTCACATAAAGTCATCCATTTCCATGTCATGTTCTTTGTGATATCCTTCGCACGCGCCTGTAACTTGAGGCGAATGTAAACAAAACAACGTGTTAAAAAAAGGGAATACTAATACAAAGCCATTAACAGCTGACTACCAAAGGACCCAACTCCTGTTGCTGCACAAGACTTTTGCCACATCTGACCATATGCTACAGCAGCAGCGACAGCGACAGCAACAGCAAAGCTTTCCCACAAAAGCTTTAACTCGGTAGCTTTTCAACGTTTATTGGTTTTTGAAAATGTGTTACAACTTTCGTATATAGACCAAGTTAATTACAGTTAGTTGTGGTCAGTTTCGGTTTAAGCTTAGTTAGTCCAAGCACTTAACTTGGAAGTGCATGAAAAGGCGCTGAACTCAAATCAAAGTTGATTAAATTTAATGAAATAATGTGCATAGGAATTTTACACTTGGCTGCACAAATTTAAGTACAACCAACACAAAATGCTGCATTGAAGCTAAGCAACTGCTGATTGGGGTGGGAAAAATTCAGGAAAAAATGTTAATGACTATAGCAGTATTAAGTAGGTTAGTAGGGATGCCGGAGAATAGTATCGATTTATCGAAATAGAGTTAGTTTGGTTCGAAAAGGCCGTAATCATGCGTTGTGATTAGGTGAATAACGAATATATTTTGATAATATAATATGATGATTTTGTGAGGTATATCTAGAGGTGGCGGCTAAAAAGGTACCCAGAATAAGTTTAAGTTTTTAAGAATATTTTTTCTGTGAATGGTATTCTGTCAAAGGCGCCGTGGGATTCGATCCTTGGGAAGGACTCTCTTTAACCTTGAAGAATTGACATAGAAGAATTCCTCTGATTCTTTGGCATGTTAGTTTAATTGAATAGTGAAATGGCTTATCAAGGTATCTGTCGGCCTGCTAGTTAATAGCATCTTCAACCATAGGAACTGCAAGGACTTTTTCAAGGTACCATTAGGGCCACTTAATGGTGTCCACGACTTTGGCAGATTTTATCATTTCCTGTCTTTGATGTGTGCTGTGCTCTGTGATAATATGTGTTGACGCTTAATTGCTAGCCCTGATAACAAATAAATGATTCACTTGAAGCAAAATTAAAACAATTCCCAGGAAAAACACAAATGTTTAAGGGGATTGGTTAATTCTATGGAAAAAAAAATAAAGGCCGATTCTTTAGGTTAAACAAAGAATCACCTCACGCACGTTTCGTGTTTTGTTTCACTGTCAAACATCTTCAGTTTGGTCTATAATTTAACCATGAATCGTTTTACAAACGAACAACGCTTGCAAATTATTGAAATTATTATTGTGGCTACATTTCGCACAAAATTTACATTGTTGGACATTAAACCACCAACACGCTTATGGTTGGTGGCATCCTTGGACCATACTTTTTCAAAAATGATGCGAATCGTAACGTAATTGTGAATGGTGAGCGCTACCGTGGGATGATATCCAACTTTTTTTGCCCAAAATGCAAGAGCTTGACTTGCATGACGTGTGGTTTCAACAAGACGGTGCCACATGCCACACAGCAAACGCAACAATGGACTTATTGAGAGGCGAGTTTGGTGAACATTTTATTTCACGTTCGGGACCGGTCAATTGGCCGCCTAGATCGTTCGATTTAACGCCCTTAGACTATTTTTTGTGGGGCTGTGTTAAAGCGCATGTTTATACAGATAAGCCCGCTTCAATTGACGCATTGGAAGACAACATTAAAGCATTTATTCGTGAGATACCGGCCGAAATGTTGGAAAGAGTATGCCAAAATAGGACTAAGCGAATGGACCATTAGAGGCGCAGTCACGGTCAACATTTGCATGAAATAATCTTCAAACATTAAATTATATGGACCGTACCATCGATTCAAATAAAGATTTCATGCATTTTTCTGAATTTGATGGGTTTTTTTTTTTTTAAACTTTCCTATAGCTCTTAAAAAATCACCCTTTAGCTAAACAAGAACTCGTAAAACATCATCAACAAACTGTTTTCAACTTTTCATATTCTGCACCTACAGAACACTTTGTATTTTAAGTTTGTGCAAAAGTATATAAGAGCCAAAGTGAAGGATCTGCGATCCCATAAAGTATATATATTCTTGATCAGCATCAACAGCCGAGTCATGTCCGTCATGTCCGTCTGTCCGTCTGTCCGTCTGTCTGTCCGTATGAACGCACAGATCTCAGAGATGGTAAGAGATAGAGGTTTGACATGTATGGGACATATGCTTCTAATGTCTGCAGGCAGATCAAGTTTATTTTCAATTTTGGCCACGCCCCCTCCCGCCCCCGCAATTTAGAAAAAACGTCATATCTCCCACAGTTTTGAAGATAGATGGCTCGTTCCTTCTGGTCATATTTAGTTATTAGGATAACTTATCGATCCGCCAAAGGAATGAAGAAGATCGGATGAACGGTTTTCGAGCTATGATCAAAAGAAAAATTTTCTTGGTACAGAGTATGTTATAGTCGGGCTTGACCGACTTTCTTTCTTGTTTTTTTAAAAACTTTTCTATAGCTCTTAAAAAATCATCTTTTAGCTAAACAAGAACAAACTGTTTTCAACTTTTCACTTTTCACTGTTTTCACTTTTCATTTTCATCAACTTTTCACCTACAGAACAAATTGTATTTTAAGTTTGTGCAAAAGTATATAAGAGCCAAAGTGAAGGATCTGCGATCCCATAAAGTATACATATTCTGGATCAGCATCAATTGCTGAGTCTGTCCGTTGAACAAACCGATCTCAGAGATGAAAGATTTAGTGGTTCTACGTGTTTTGGAAATAAGCTTTTCATTTTGGTAGGCTGATCCAGCTTATGGTTAAAATGTTCGCTACCGTAATTAAGAAAAAATTCAAATCTCCAACACTTTTGTAATTCCTTTTTGACGTATTAAATAGTCCGATCAAAACTATCATTCCGCCAAAAGATTATGTCTTTCCCAAAGTTTGTATAAATCTGATCTATTAGATGCCAGTCAGGTATTTATATAGCACAGGTCAACAGTCAATAACGGAGGCCACACCAGGCATAAATGTCTGGATTTATAAGCTATATGCGACAGAGCAATTATCAATGCGTCTTTAAAAAGTGAAAAGCGCCAAATAAGTGTAGCGGAAAGTGTCTAAATTGGCCTCTAAAGTCAGACTTTTCTCAATTTATGGCATTTTTTAAAAATAAATCATCACTTTTGAGCTACCGCCGGTTTTGAATCAATATTTTATCCATTTGAGCATATGGCCAAACATTTGATCTAATACTGTGATTTTTATCGCACTTTAATCTGCTTATATGGCAAACTTACAGTTACCATTAAAACTGGTTTAATGGGAGGACACGTACTTTAAATTTGTATAGGAACAGTCAATAGGCTATACCTCTTTTTTTGAACCCACTAGACCCCCCTGAGAAATTATTGTTGTTCATTTTAATCCGTTTGAACCACAATATAAAAATCAGATTTGGAAAAACTTTTTGCGTTTTCAAATAAGATTTTTTTTAAATAGGTCCAAAAACAGCCGCGACATAAAGACGATTTATTAAGGTTAAATTTTATTATAGTGTCTCGTGGCGTGTGAGCGCTTAAATTTGCCATCAAGTGTCCAAACTATATGGGTTTGCATTTATTAACGAATTTATAACCTTGATTAGGGGGGGGGGCTTAAAATAAACTCTCGTGACTTCCCATGGAGACAGAGACAGAGCGCGAAAAAGAGCGAGCTTTACAGAGAGAAACGATCTCGTGGCTCGTTTAATGCTTCTCTAATTCGTTTAAATCAATTTAAATAAACTATTTCTGGCGTTGTCAACTCACACAACTTGGCGCTGGTTGTGGGGATTTCAAGTGATTTTGATAAATGCAAAATCATTTTGCTCAAATTAAGTAGAAAAGAAAATGTTTACATTCATTTTGTGTACTTTACATATGGCTATTGTTTACGAAACTTTTAATAAAATGACATATCAAATGTCTTTAGCATTGTGTCAGTTGCTCATGAAATTCATTTTGCGCTCTCAACAATTGCCTCATGAATTTTTCAAAAGCAAATCAAACGGACTTGACACGCCCTTCCTCCCACCGCTCTGGCTGCACACAAAAGTCATAATTTTCCGGCAGGTTCAACAATCTTGCGTGACTTTTTCCATGCCATTTCGTGACTCGATTACAGCACACACACACACACACATGTATATACACACACGGTTAACAAGCGTCCTCGCAGGAAACAAGGCAACAGCAGCAGGGAATGATTTGGATCGCTCCACATTCTTGACACGTGACACCCCAAAACTATTGTCAGTGATTTTTAAAGTTCAGAGAAAACTTTTCACACACTTTTAGACACAGCTCACACTTGTCTGCTGGTTCAATTGAGGGGGGGAAGAGAAGGAGGCTTGGGTTTTTTATCAAATTTATAATCTAATTCTAAGGTTCAAACCAGCGAAGTTTCTTGGTTCCTGGTTCACAGAGCGGTGTCACATAAGTTTAGTTTCGAACCCTGGTTCAGGTTTTCCATTAATTTCAAATAATTTTAGGTCCATTTTTAGCCAAAAGCAATGCTTTACATTGCCTACTTTTGGGCTGCCTTCGAAATCTCTCACTTGCCTTTGAAAAGCTGCCTAAAAAGCTGTTGCAAACAATTAATTTAATAATAATTTCTACATTTATTCAAACAAAAATTAACTGTAAATAAAAACAAGAAAGCTCAGCTAATTTGGTCTGTGCCGAAGTTTTTATACCCTTGCAAGTGCTCGCTTAAATATTTTAAAAAATGCGCGTTTTCCCATTTTCCGACGGATTGTTCGTATGTGAGCTATATGATATAGTCATCCGATTTGGCCAAAAATTTGTAAAATTATGTGAAAGCATGTGAAACAAACAAATACAAAATTGCAGGATGCTACCATTAAAAACAAAAAAGTTTTTCTAGCTAAGTCGATTTTCAGACCCATCTTTTGTATGGCAGCTATACCATATAGTTGTCCGATTTTAACAAAACTTGGTAGAATTATAAAAAAACATAGACAACATACGATTACAAAGTTTGGAGATGTTTCCAATGAAAAGAAAAAAGTTTTTCTCACTAAAACTAGTTTTCCGACCGATTGTTCCTATGGGATCTATGAGATTTAGTCATCCGATCCGGTCTGTTCCGACATATTAGGAGTGTATAGCAAAAAGAAGAACTAAAAACAAACGGACAAAGCTCAATCGACTCAGCTCGTCACTCTGATCAAGAATATATTATATATAGCTAAAGGGGTCGAAAATGAATATTTCTATGCGTTGCAAACTTCTGGGCAAAATTAGAATACCCTTTGCATACCCTCTAATATTTGCCAACATAAACAAAGTGTTAAAACATTGCACAATTTTCCCAGTGGGTGGGCAAAGGTCATCGAAAGCCTCACACATTTACAGCTTCATACTTAAATGTGAAGCACGTGTAAGTTTTTAATTACAATTAATGGCGGGTGGCAGCGGTGAGGCGTATTATGTGTTTAGCGGCCTTTGAAGTTCCGCCGCACACACACACACAGACAGACATAAACAAAATATTGTGGTTGTTGCGCTAAAACAACTTCCCGGCTGGATGACGACCCGTTAAAATGCCAAAAAAATATTCGTGAGTGTGTGCGCGTGTGTCCACCTCCAGGTGTGTACACTGTATACAGGCTTTGGGTTTTTGTCATTTGGATAGAGGGATGCGTCTGCGTGTGTGTGCGAGCAGGTGTTAATATTGTCATGTTTGAGCATTTAAGTATTTTTAATATCATAAAATGTTGCATACTTTATGGCGGGGGGCTGAAGAACATAAACAGTTCAGATCATCGGCGGGATTTCGGTAACAGAAAGTAACATTGTGGATAAATATTGATTTGTGTTACTTTTAAGGGTCTTTAGGAGATTTTTTAAGCAAAATAACTATACTAAGAGTGGAGAAATGAAGCTGGGTTTTTTCTGAGAGTGAACCTTAAAATAAACATAAGTAGACAGAAAAAATAAAATCCGAAATCGGGAATAAAAACATGGTAATCCTGGAGCAGGTTTGAAGTGATCCTGTTTTTCGGGATTAAAAAAAAAGTGGTAGTGAAATCAATCTTTTCCGGGATGGGCTCAAGAATATCCGGGATCACCCTAGACTTAATCCCGTTTCGGATTGATTTTCTTTTGGAGTGTATGCTTAAAATTGGAATCATTTAGAAATAAGGACCGGTTCCGTTAAGTACATAGTTTTTGGAGCACTCTAAAATTATTAGATATTTCATGGTGGCCTGTTTTAGTTTTCCAATTTTCAAACGTGATTTTCGACCTTTTTTTTACATTCTCCAAACTAAATTCCCAGAAACATTTGAATGGCCTTAAAGTTCTTTTGAGGTTGTCGTAGATATAAGTTTCCGGATATTCAGGCTTCGTTCCTAAGAAATTCACTGTAAGAACAGTGCAAGAAACGGTTGGACTGTCCGAATTCTGTGGAAAATAATCTGCTGGCCAAAGTAGATCAAGGATGAGTAGCTCGACAGAATATTGAAGACATCGTCCCGTATTTACAAAACGAATACTCACTCAATTCAATAAGCAATTTCCAAGGAAGGCATGCAGTTTGATGATTGGGTTATTCCAAGAGATCTTTCATAATAGTTGACAAGTCAAAGGCCCATATCAGTATGGCACTGCTTCATATCAATTTAGTCAATGGACGGTCTCCCATAATTCTACCGTAAGTAGAAAAAATACAATTCATATCGAACCAAACCATTTAGCTGTGTGGCTTTCGGTTCGGCTCGGCAATTTTGAAATGTCTATTTCGAAAAGGTCAATCAGCTGAGTTGAGCCCGCTTGCATCCCTGGCTTAATATGAAATTTGCAGATAAGTGTCAACTGCTTGAACGTGATTTCAGCTTTATTATAGCATGAAAATCGAACAACATTCTATAATATATTCTATAATACTTCAAGAATTATATTGTAGCTGTAAGATAAACAATTCAAAACATTTCTGTGATTTTCTTATGCGTAGATATAATATTGCAAATACCATTTTGGATACATGTGTTCAAAATATATAAATTACTTGAAATATGCCTTACAAACTATGTTAATTTTGAACACAACTATTAAAATGCAATAGTTAATTTTGTAACTAAGATTTATAAGAAAGTACATACAATCGCTAAAAGCATGCAGATATTTGAGTAATTCGTCCAGTTTAACCAAATCTGATGTTTGGTGTACATTAAGAAGTTTGTAAACAATTACAGTCGATGATATTGGGGCTAACATGTTTAAAAATGGTGCAAATCATTCCTAGAAGCTTCATTAACTCGTTATCGATAAGATAAGATTTCAATAGACCGCGTTATTGACTGATTTGGAGGATCTATTGTAATTTATCCAAAAATTGAAATAAAATTCATCAGTGCAGGTTTCCAGTCTTCCGATCCGTCTGCTGTGTTCATCGGGACAAAACAAAGTTAGATGTTAAGCTCCTGCCGGTAACTCCCACTATGCACAGAAAAAATCAATCAAAAAGATCTAATTGGAATGGATAGTTTGTAATATTATTTTTTTTAATATTAAAATATCCATTATTCATATCCTTTGTATGTTATTCAGTTCAAATGGATACCGAAATCATCCAATGGATACTTTTTAATATCCTGTGTGGGAAGAATAAACATAGGATACATGACTGCTGCGTAGTCATATAATATTTTGCTGGTTTGGCTATCCAAGGACTGGAGAAGATAGAGGGGATTGACTGATAAGGACATGGGAGGCAAACACCTTTTGCGGACTTACCTTTGTTCTCGTAACCCTTGTGACTTAGACTGGATTTACACGGTGAAGCACACATCATGGAGTTCTCTTAGTATGAAGTTCTCTTAGGCTTGAGTAAAATTTTCAAAAATTAATTAATTTCCTCCTTCTAAATCGCTAAAAAATCTGCATTTAATTCCAATAAATTTCATATTTCAATTAAAGAATATTAAAAAATAAAATATAAAAGTATTTTTTTCTTTAATTTTATTAAAATAATCTTTATAAATAATTTGAATTCCCCCCGCAAACACAACAATTGCAAATGGTAAATATGTGGTTCTTCCCTTCATGGCCATTTCATAAAATTGAAATAAAATTATAACAGATCCCTCGTTTTTTTTTTTGTGTATTTTCTAAAACTAAACTATCAAATGTTATTTACAAGTATTTAATGCGCTTTTAAGGCCACATCAAGGCCAGTTTATGGAGCTATGACTAATTGTATTCGACTACACACACACACACAGACCAGGACTCAGTACAAGAGTCGCTTGTCCACATACATCTTGTCCCAAAGTTTCAACTTTTCGGCTTCAGGCAAATCAATCACCTGCACATCGTGTGAAATGTTCAGACACTTAAACACCGAATCTTCGCGTGAAATGGGTGACCAGATCTGCGCCTGTTTGCCAGCCACCTCGTCGCGCGTGACCAAGGGGATGCTGGGATTGCCGCAGGTGGCAAACTGTACCAGCATGGAGACCAACCGTTTGATGGTCTTGAATTCGGCTGTGCGACGCTTCAGCTTTTTGGCTGCCCCATTGTAGAATAGATATGACAAGTCATCGGCATGGCAAGTGCCACGCACCTTGCGACCGCAGGTGATAATCCTCATCGTGTTGAAGTGCTTGGAATCGAAATCGAAGCGGTAAAGGAACGTGGGAGCCTGGGCTGCATAATGGGCGCGAGAGAGTAGAGTGCGCTGAATGCCATGCCAAAAATATTTGTACGAGAAGAGCTGAAATGGAGTGGAAACAGAAACGTTATTTTTAACACCAACTCACTCTCTGCCCTCCAACTCACATCACTATATTCGAGCAGCGATTTCCGACTGGGCTGCTTGTCTCCAAAATATAAGGCTTTCAGTTGCCTGCCAAAGTCCCGTCGCTGTTCATCATTGAGACCGGCATCCATTGGTGGCAAATACTCACAATCGCCCAGCTGGCACAACAGCTCCGGCCACTTGCGCACCTCGGGAAACATGAGCAACCCTTCAAAGGAGTTGCCACCCACCACCATGGGTATACTGTTGCCCCAACAGTTGCGCATCATTTCCAGCGGTGGCTTGGGTATCACGCAATGCGACGACTCATACGGCTCCACAGTGGGACCAAAACAAAACATCACCTTACGCTGATGACGCTCCTCCATGGTAATGATCTCTTCAGACATCTTCAGCATGGTGCTGGCCTTGATCTTTTTCAAATGGTTCAAAATCTCACGATCATTGTGCTCGCCCGCATAGCCCGTGGCCTGGGCCAGTCGATCGGCCCAATTGAGCTGAGGGATGAGGGACCAAGGCGACATGACCGAACCCGACATCATCACAGCCTTGTGAAAGAGATTACGTGCCTGGTCGGTGAGGGTCATGTAATGCGTAGAAGCACCTCCGGCACTCTCACCAAACACTGTTATATTATCCGGATCTCCGCCAAAGAAATGGCAATTTCGCTTAACCCAACGCAGGGCCAGTACCTGATCCTTGAGGCCCGCATTGCCCGGCACATCCAACTCTGCATCGTCAAGACTGAGAAAACCCAAAGCGCCCAGACGATATGTGATGGATATTAAGACAACATGTTCCATCATTAGGTAATCGGGACTGTAGAGATCACGTGAGGCTTCGCCCATTTGAAAGCCACCGCCATAGATCCAAACGAGCACCGGCAGCGGTTTTTGAGGATGTAGCTGGAAAGTCGAGGGAGAGATGGAAAAGATTTTGTTAATACAGCGGAAATTTTGCGTTTTATGTAGAAATTGCTCGGGTTGAAATGGTCCTTCGAGCAAAAGGGAAATTTTTTAATAATATTCTAAAATGTGTAATATATATTATATTATAAAATATATTATAAATGTGCAAAAGGTACAAGTACCAGCAGTCTTCAGATTGATATTTGGATTTTGAGCAGTGGATATCGCCATTAAGTCCCATCTACAAACTAGATCCAAAGCAATTTACAGGGCATATTGAAGTTTTTGAATACAGAACTCAAACCTTCAAGTTAAGTGTAACCTAAAATACTTTAGGTAGTATGCATTGCATTAGTCTTGTCCCGTTTTCCTTAACCTAGACCTACGACTAGTTCAATACATGGATGGTTCTAGAACATCTGCTTAAAAATATTGTTAGTTTCATTTGAAGAAAATTTTCCTAAGTTTCTTACACAGACCGTTCCTATATACGTCATGGAAATTTTACAAGCTTGCAAAATAATCTAGAATTATTACAGCTGTCTCTGCCAACTTCTCTGCTCCCGTTGCCGATCCCATTAAAAATATTGTTGAATTCATTCATGAAGTTTAAATTTTTAAGGTAAAATATTTATAATTAAAGGGGCAGCACAAAGGTGACAAAGTTCTCAGAGTAACTAACTGTTGCCATTTCTCGGATAAATATTAGTTCCTACTTGATCTTGAAATCGGTTATACTCGGGAGACTCTAACCCCTTTTTGAACGAATTCGTTCGTGAATTCTCATTCCCAAAACAAGTCCGACCTTCATGGAAAGTCACCACCGGCCTTTAAGCTAGCTAAGTTGGTAGCCTTGTAGGCTAACTTCTTTACTGTGATTTACAGCCATGAGCCGCGGGAGGTCGACGGTCGTCTGCGTTAAGGTGCAGACTTTCGTGTTACGTTAGAGGTCCCGAATTCTGTTCACAAAGAAGGTAGGTAAAGTAATAAAACAAATCAGAAGAAAGAAAAGGGACCAGTTAAATCAACCTCAAAAAAGAAGATTTCAAAAATTGATCTTTATTCTGGGTTTCAAAATCGAGCACAGAATGTTAACAAAACATACACAAGAAGTTCTAAAGTGAGTACCAAATGTACTTAGTAACCGTTGCCATCGAATGAGCTTCAAGTCTTCAGATGTAGGACGAACTTTTTCCTTTTTCGAACTTTGCAGCAAGCCTTCTATCGAAAATTCTGCTAGCGGGAACGAACCAAACGTATTGGTTCGAGGCTTCGTTAATAACTTCTTATATTGTTAAATCAGTTCAACTTGTAGTCTCAGTAAAATTTCGCAATTCATTCAAAATTTGTAAATATGCCTGTTTTATATGAAACGTAAACGATTTTTGAAACTATTTTTAAAAAGGAAAATAAATTTTTCAAGCCAGAATATTAAGTAAATTAAATAAAACAAAAAAATGCGAGTTTGTCTAACAATAATGAGGCTCTGATGTAAAATATGCTGTGTGCCGACTGTCACATGCTCGAGATTCAGTATTCGATACTTAGTTCTCGACACTAAGTACTCGTACTCGATACTAAGTACTCTTTACTCAGTACTCCGGTACTCAATACTCTATAGTAAGCTCTCGATTCCCAGTACTCAATGGGTAATTGAGCTTGATAAGAGCTTGATAGTCGATATTAGAAACTTAATACTCAGTACTCGATACTTAGTACTTGATAGGCAGTACTCGATAGGTAATTGAGACCTAGATACTCGAAAATCAGTGCTAGATACTCAATACTCTATACTATATCCAAAATTGGTAGGTACGTGATACTCAGCTCACGATATTCAGTATTCGGTACACAGTACTCAATATTCAGGACTAGATACTGAGAATGCACAACTCTCTACTGAGAACTCAATATTTAGATATCGACACCAAGTTCCCGAACCAAAGTACTCTATACAAAGTGCTTAATACTAAGTACTCGGTACTCAGAACTCAACCACCGTATCCTACGTAGTTTTATGAACTGAGCATCTTTTCAGACAAAGGGGATCCTAAAATTATTTTGCGGGTATCGGTTCTATGCCGGTTTTCAGCAAAAGGCAGATGTCACAAAAAAATAAAGAAAAATTTTATACAAATTCTATCTTAACAAGTAAGGGCGCTGCAGTCGAGTTTCCCGACCACAAAATACCCTGTTCATTTGTTTTCATTTAATTGTTTTTGAATTTAACAAAATTATCCCAAATGTAGGCAACACTTTTTTCTAGTCCTGACCAACAAGTGGGGGGGTGCTCTTATCAGCTCAACTGTTTCGCTTATAACTCCGGTGTTTTTTGTCCGATCTGATTGTACTTCAGAATAGATAGATATTGGGCCTAGCTTGATGTATACTAAACCACGAGGCTCTAACTTGAAAATTGTGGATCTGACGGCTATTTAGGTCTAGGATTTCTAGAGGAGGTCTAGGTTTTTGGTGATAAAAGGGGGACGGGGTGGAATTTTTCAAATCTGAAACAAACTTGATCTGCGTACAGCATAAATCTACCTTCGTGCAAAAATTTGTGGCTCTATCTCTTATAGTCTCTGAGATCGACGCGTTCATACAGACAGACAGACGGACAGACGGACAGACGGACAGACGGACAGACGGACGGACGGACGGACGGACAGACGGACATGGCTATATCGACTCGGCTGTTCATGCTGATCAAGAATATATATACTTTGTGGGGTCGGAAAATTTTCCTTTTCCCTGTTACATACATTCGCACAACTTCATGATCCTTCTTTTCCCATTTTCAATGGGAACAGGGTATAAAAACCCAATTTACACGAACTCTCAGCTAAGCTTTTGTCGGTGTAAGCAGGTGTCGGAGTATATATCTGACCTACACAGCTGCTTAATGACAGTAGTAAAACTTGAGCAAAGTGTTTTAATTTTTAATATCAAAATTCTTGTTTACAAATTCCTTTCAATTTTTGTTCATATTTTTCAGAATTACTCACCTCTCTGGTATACACATTGAGATATAAACAATCCTCGCTGCCCTGCACCTGTTTCATGACAATGTTCACCTGACAGGGTTTGGACCGTTCGCGTGTGCAACGCTTCACCTCAGTCCAGGGTTCTGGTTCCACGGGTGCCTTGAAGCGCAACTCGCCGACGGGAGGCTTGGCAAAGGGAATCCCCTCAAAGCTATAGTAATTGTTGCCATAGATCGATTGCCATTTCACGCCCTTCACTTTGCCATAGATCGTATCGGCGATGACTTTATCGTTGCTGCGCAGGCGCTGTTGCTTTGTCTTGAACTTGACGTAGCTGTCCGGAAAAAAGAAAACAAGAAAATGCATGGAAAAATGTTAGATTATGCCAAACAATTCCAAAGTCAAAACTTAAGTGTTTCAGCCAATCATCGTTTTTTGTTAGTAAACAACATTGTTTTTTTTTTTTGTTGATGTATTTTGGTCTGACTTCTAATATTTGTTTGCGAATTTTCAATTAGCGCGTAAACAAAAAACAAAAGATTTATAAATAGATTTAGCAAATAGTTGGGAAAATATTGTTTAGAACATAAGCCTTATTCGGTCTATTCCCCCGGCGACTCCCACAGATTGCCTCCGCATTGGCCGGAGGCGTGCCCCCATTTAAAATTCAAGTGCGTTTCTATTTAGAAACGTGCTCTGCAAACGACGCGTGAGTAGATCTACAACAGACCGGTATAAAAATTTCAGATTTCGTGTGTGGATCGCATATACACAATTTATATGGCCACAATTCATTCCAACTGACGAGTACTATTTGCTGAGTAGTAAACAGAAACGTCAATTAATTAGCAGCCGGCTGGAAGCTTCGTCTTTATCTCCATTCTCTACAACCTTGAGGATCTGGATGCAACTTTATCATAGGTGTGTGAATTATAGATATCAAGTGCTAATTACAAGATTCCATTTTCTATGATGGGCAAGGTCAGGCCCTAAGATCTAAGTAGTTGAGTAATAATGATTTTGTTATACAGAAAACTAGTTTTTACTTTTTTTTTTTGCTTCCTTAATTGGCAATAAACTTAATACAGAATAAAATGTGCGCCGTAGCGAATTATGTGAGTGAGTAAAAGTAGATGTCAGAGGGTTAAATAGGTTAGAAATACACATCATTCTAATTAAACATATAAAAGTAACAAGTTAACAATTGTGGGGCAAAGACTTCAAACAAGCCTCTCAATTATGACTTGCTACAAATTTAGAAAATATTTTTTTGTTAAAGCTCAATTAGTATCCAAGTGAAAAATAATTCTAATTAATTTGCTAAAAATTTCGGGTTCTAGAAATTTATGGTCTGATATGGTTGGAGCCTTAATTGCGTGACTCTATGAAATTATAAGAGTGTTTGGTTGTAGGTATGAGATGAGGAACTATATCAAAATGGCAATAAATCGTTGTCGAAAACTTTCCCAAGGCGATATATCGGATGTAGAATATTTTTGATTATATTTTCCCCCGATATTTCAAAGGTTTTTTTGAAAGATGCTGAATTTGATAGGAATTATAAAATAAAAGTTGATTCGATTCAGGTAAACTTTGCGATTAAGACGTCACTTGCCTATCAATGATTAAAATGCTTAGTTACTTAGATGTAATGCCGAAAATACTGAACTGATTTGGTGCTGCAGTTGATTAATGTCCTAAATATCAAATATAAATAATATTTGAAGGCTCGCCAATTAAAACTTCTCTTGAAACATACGCTACGCTGCGCAAAGGGCAGACCTTTGATTTCTTTAAACATTGATCAAACCTATCGAATTTTGTCGAAATAAATTAATGTCATCGATATCGACTTACAAATTATTAGGTATTAGGCATACAAATTCCAGTAAGTTAACCAAATCAAATTTTAATTTAATATCAGTATGTATAAGTATATATCATATATATATCTTAGGTAATAATGTAAAGATAATTCTGTGAGATGATAAGTATTAAGTGTACTCCAAATTATTAACCTATTTTGAATTTCCATTCAAAAATTGAATTTTCCTATTAATAAGAACATAATTTCTTTTAGATGTCAACATCTTCCCTCAAGATAAATTCATCAATAAGTTTGGGTTTAAGTTACCAATTCTCTGGTTATAAAATAATTAAAATTTATTTAACCGAACACATTAAAACCGGTTCGACTTAGTCTATTGAACGTATATTGAACCAGACTCGAAACTGAACCATTTAACCTCCAAAATATGGACCCAAACTGGACATCCTCTTCTTGGAAAAGGTTTCGTTCAAGGAAATACTTAAGTCTTTTTTTGGAATTTATAAAACCATCACTATTTATGGATCAGATAGGAATAGTTTTTTTTTAGTCCTAAGCCAGACATTATTACAATAGGGAAGGAAACCCATTATCATTAAATCAACTTGGCCTTGAGCAGTCGGTTTCGAATCTCTCAACTTTTATCATCTAATTTAGTAGCCCGGAGATACTGCGCATTTAAGGCAAGGTAAATACAAAATATAAAACAGTTAATACGAAAAATCATTGGAGAATTAACAAACGATTTTTTTTCCATGAACCACGCATCATACTTAAACTTTAGTTGCTATCAAGGAAGAAGTTCGGAATCCAAGCCTTTAGACTTTTTTAAAGTGTCGAGCCCTACTTTCTTTTCCCTTTGTAAACAACTTAATGCGAACGAATACTTGTCAAATAACATCTTTATTCCCTTAACATACCTGATAGTTCTAAATAAACTGCCAGTTATTTATATTAGAATTTTCGAATTCATCGACATTTTATAACAACATATCGTTATATTTGATATTGATATCGATATAGTAACCCTATTTGGTTGTTTTCTCAACTGAACTGAATGGTGGATTTCGAATTGCTTTGAGATTAGTGGGCCTCTTTAAAGGACAAGGTATAAACGAATAAGGTAGTAACTAAAAAATAGTCTCCATCATAAGCCTCCATGTGGGAAATGCATAACCTGAAAATAAAACTTTTAATTTTTGCAGTCTTGGGATCTATCTTGAAATTTTTAAAAACAATTTTTTACTTCAGACTAAAAAGAGCAAAACTTAAATGATTAGTTCGATTTTAAGGATAAGTTTCAGTTTGGCAAGAGATCAAAGTTTTGACTTGTCTCGCTTTAGCTTGATTAGATACTTTTTTTTTAATTTGAATCATTTTTCAAAAGACTCAAACTAGTTTTAGCCATCTGAACCTGAACCGAACCGATCAGTGTCATATTTAAATAGGAGCGAAACTATTTTTTGACACTAACTTTTGGGCTTCAAAATCCATACTTTCAGCTTGAAGGGCTTTTGCTTAGCTGCGTCGATGTAGTTTTTAATGGTCACACTGGAAATAAAAGCAAATGTTGCATCTCAAATCTATCGCATCTCTGAGATTCGCACTTACAAAGTAAAGCTTGTCTAGTTAGGTGCAGTATAAGTATTCAAAAGCATTCTTTTTGCTCCGTTTTGTTGCGTTTACAAAACTTGTTTACTTAAGTGCGACACAAGCCAGCATTATGGTAATTGTAGGTTTTCACAAAATGGAGCATAAAGCTCCAATTCGTGCTTACGCTTGCACCGCGAAGATTATAGATGAGTGGAAGCATCTACGAATACAAGTAACATTTTAAGCAAATTCGCGGCCGAGTTAAGTCATCAATTGCTCTTTCCTTGAAAACCAATATCTTCTCAAGTCAACGTAAGCTAAGTATTTTTCAAAAAATTAATTTTCCATACAACAAACAATAAAATATTAATGCATACAGCTGCAAATATTTTCATTTGCCATTCAAAAGATAAATGAAATGTTTTGAAAAATCAATCAATATATTCATGCATCGAAATTGAATGCAGGTCATTGGCATTTTGCTTGAGCGCATTGGATTCGGTTGTGCCAAAAAAAAGTACGAAAGAAAATATATTAAAAATTGGCCATTTATCAAAATCAGGCAACCAAGTGTAAAGTAATGCAAAATAAATGATAAATTTGCACACAATTTTTTCTTTGCATTGCAAACGACTTACAAGTTTTTCCTTAACTAATTTTAAAAATTATTTAATATTTCTCTTCAACTTCCAAAACATAAAATATTGACACTTCTTTTGGCCATTGAACTCAGACCTGTTCTCCATGTACATCATCGTGTTGATTGTTTATATTTGGTTTTTTTTTTTGCTTGCATTGCACTTTAGTGGCCTTGGCATTTGGCAAAATGCACGTGAACTTTGCACAAAATGATACTCCCACAAAAAAGTTTACCAAGTTGTCTCTGATGTTTCTGCGGTGTCATGGCCAAGTCTGCAAAATTAGTCAGAAGTGCTTAATTTCACAATTCATAAGGTACAAATTTATCACTGATAAGGGAATGGAAAATGTTCTACCAAAACCTGTGATTTATATGGCTGTGGGTAATCGAACGCACTATTCAAAGTTCAATAAAGTTCAATAAAGCCCCACCCCTTTGGAGCACCAGGGACTACCGTAAGTAAGTGCTAGAAATCTTATCAAAGTTTTACTATAAATGTGTGCGTACGTGATACTGATATTTTATAATGATTAAAAAGCAAACAACATTGAATCGTTATCACACCATGTATAAATGTAATTTTAGTTTGTTTAAATTGTATTTAAAGTCTTGTCAAACCGAGTAGCAAACATGATCAGCTTGCTTCAACAGGTGCCAGGTACTAAGGTTCATCGGGTTGAATCATCTTAGAAAAGTTCTGCGTTATCAAAGGTTTGCACCCAGTGTCAGACACTGAGACTTGCAGACAATGCGGATGCATTTATTTCAGTTTTAGAAGAAAAAACACTCGCTCGGCTCTTATCAACTGTGAGTTAATAATAAGACCCGGATTTTCGACTTCTCTTTATTGTACACATCTGTCGTCAGCTGATAATCCAGCCAAGATGATGCTGGCACAGACTTAGATTTGCAAGGGCTCTCACTTCTAGGATTACACTAAACCAAAATGTTACTTATTTTTGTTTGTTTGAAGAAATGAGTGACCGGACTTGGATGAAACTTTGCACACAGAATGTGGCTAACCTCAAATATTAAAGAGGATTTTAAACTTTCTTTTAATGGCCAAATCCTTTTGAAATTAACAAAAAAAATTTATTTTTTATCTTAAAATAGGAGGCGAAAATCGAACGGAATCGCCTTAAATGAAAAATATATCGTTTTCTGATTTTCTAAAATATGCTAAAAACTTGAAATAGTGTAATGAGAGGCTTTAAGCTTTATGTCAAGCGGAGTTTAGGAGAATGTAACAGGTAAACCGTTAGGTGAGTCAAACAGCTAACAAAATATCAGAGCAGGCGAGCAATCGACGGCAGCTATTTGCTGAACACATTGAATCTCAGCGTGCTCCTGACTTTTCGTCGCAATCGCAGGACTAGTTGAATTCTATCGGAGCAGGCGATTAATCGACGCCCGCAATTTGCTAAGCACAACCCAGCTCAGAAAACTGCTGGGTCAGCCGTACTAGTAAACAAGCTCCTGCTGAAAGGAAGGCCCAGCTGTGACAAATACAATGACCAAACTTTTAAGAAAGCGAAAATTGCGGAAATTGCCCATGCTGAAAGGTAAATAGAGGGCTGGATCGTATTAGGTTTGATAACGTAGCAGCAGATGACAACCGCCATCTGTCATCATAGGAGGTTTACGATTCGAAAAAATTTCTCTATTTATCTACGAGTTCAGACTATTATGATGATACCCGGCTGGTAAATATCGAAGATTGCCAGTGAGTTAAGATGTTCATGAAGATATGATAGATGATATATGTTTTAGGTTTAGTTTTTAGGATGTTATGGTGTCTTAATTAAGATTGGAATGTCGTTTGATTCATTCTTCGATCAACATCGGTCTAAGCCAGAGTGTAGCTTAAGGTTAGATCTGCCTGACTCTGATATTCCCTTTATGTTAATTAACATAGCACTAACATTAATGTAAATATAAAAGCATTTTGCATTAACTTAATAACTCTCCCCTTTATTATGCGATCCATATTAACATTCGAGAGATTATAGATAAAGGGCACATGTGCAAAATATGATCTCGATATCATAAAATAAACAAGAAAGAAAGTCGGTCAAGCCCGACTATAACATACTCTGCACCAACCAGTCTTTTGATCATAACTCGAAAACCGCTCATCCGATCTTCTCCAGTCCTGTGACGGATCGATAAGTTATCCTGATAACTAAATATGTATAAAAGTAACAAGCCATCTATCTTTAAAACTGTGGGAGATATGACGTTTTTTCTAAATTGCGAGGGCAATAGGGGCCGGGCCCAAAATTGAAAATAAACTTGATTTGCCTGCAGACATAACAAGCATATGTCCCATACATGTCAAACCCCTATCTCTTACCATCTCTGAGATCTGTGCGTTCATACGGAGAGACAGACGGACATGACTCAGCTGTTGATGCTGATCAAGAATATATATCCTTTATAGGGTCGGAGATGATTCCTTATGGATGTTACTTACTTTTGCACAAACTTATAATAATTTATGTACCTACGGTACAGAGTATAAAAATTGAACTCAATTTGCGTGCTTACAATATTGGTCTACATTTGGTCTAAATTTGGATGATTTAGTCTCTGATATCTAAGAGAAGGGTAGATCTATTGATGCTGATGTAGAAATATATATACACAATTTTAGAATTCTAGGCGCATAGAATTTGTTTGAGTGTAAGCTCAAGATGATAAGACATCGAATTTGAGCCCCATCGACAAATGACAGAGGTCGAGGTGAATTGAACTTAATAAATTAAATTCCAATTCAAAACGGCAATTGAGACCAAAAGTCTGGCAGCATATTTAAGTGAGAAAACTTTGTTTTATTGCAAGTTTTTTTTATAATCTATTTGCAATCTTCAAAGACATTGTGGAGGAAGAACCGCATTCCTGCCTCTAGGAAGAATCACATTCTTATCTCCAGGAAGAATCGCTTTCCTATCGCTCAGAAGAGACTTTTTCCTATCCACCAGAAGTATCGCTTTTTTATCTCCCAGCAGTGTCGCTTTCTTATCGGCCGGAAGTTATCGCATAGTCCCACCCAAAATTTGGTAAATCATTTTCATAAAAATCTCCTTAAACAGTCTTTTCCGACTCCTTTTGATAATCCAAAAGATATGCTTATCGTGAGTGATTAGTTGAAAATGGAAATAACTCATGAATATGCTTAAAATGGGATTTATTGCCACACAGCTAAGAAAGGACTCTCAAAAAACTCGAAACTGATTGGAAACTGATCCGAAGATGGGGTTAAAAACGACTTTTTAAGAAGAATCCCCGCTAGGGTACCATTTTCTCCCGAATAAAGTATCATTTATGATATGAAAACGATCGAATTTATGACTATTTTGATCAGATTTAGGACTCGAAGAAGACTCGAATGTGTTCAAAAACTACATAAAATGTTAGATTTCTTTCCTTAGGGAGATGAGAAAGCGATATCACTAGAGTAAAGCGATACCTACTGGCGAACCGCATTCTTATCTTCCGCGATAGAAAATGTTTGCTGGGTACATAAGTCTACTAAGTGAGTGTGCTATATATAGATAAGTAGATGATTAATCGAAAGAAGGAAGATTTAAACTTGCTTCGACGCCGGGCACTTGTGCGTCGCGGCGGCAAGCCAATAAGCCACTGTTCAACTGCTGAAAGCCAAATAGTTTTAATTTGTAGCCCATTTTTTTCAACCCATTTTTTTTTCATTTCACAAAACTCTACACAGAAGCTGCCGCTTCACACTTACTTTCCTTTAGTATAGATTATATATATATACAATATTATGCAAATTTTCCTTCAGATCTGACAGTACATATTTGGTTTTGGAGAACATTTTAAAAACATTTGTCAAAACTGATTTTTTTTGCTTTGTTGTTAAACTTTTCAAGCAACTGCCTTGGAACTAACAAGGATCTTTGAAAGATTTTCTTTCCAATGAAGGCTGATTTCAGTACTTAAACAAAGCATTTAAGTAATTGTTTGCATTTCAATGCATTGCCTTTTCTTCTTTCTTAAAAGTAAATAGCTGTGGAAATAGTGTGTTCCAATTACGTCAGCTCTTTTCCTGCATAGTCATACAAGTGAAATTGAGACTGTAAAGTTCCATTGTAAATCGAAGGTGGGTCTGAGTATATGCCATAAATATACAACTAAAGTAAAATAACAGCACCCTTTTGTCACTTAACACGTCAATTGGACTATAACTGATACTAGAGCTAAAAGCGGAAAAAAAAATTTTACCATGTAGTGATTACTTAAAAATTTTAGTATACTTTGCCTAATAGTTTGCATTTACATTTTTCTGCATTATAAAAATATTTTTAAAAGAATTGAATTTCGAGTTCTTGATTTCGCCTAATAGTCCACGAATATTCTGCTAAAGAGTTGCAACAATTTGCTCTTGCATAGCGTATTTTTACTTTGTTTAATTTCTGAGAAAAAATCGACAGTCTTCTGAGTTATTTAAAATGCCCATAACAGAATTCGATTCATTTCCATGCTTTCCAATGAATTATGTGGTTACAATCAGGAATGGATTAGCTACTTTTCATTCCAATCAACAATTAGTTCTCTTAAATTTGATAGCTATTTACTGATTCGTCAGTCACGTTGAAGTGGTTTCTATATTCTTTTATTTTGGTCATAGATGTTGTTTTATTGCTGTTCAAAATTTACAAATAAAATGAATCAATCTACATTTGCTTTTCTATTATTTTGTATAAAATGTATGGTTCTGACTAAGACTATTAGTGGCGTAGGCAGAATTTTACCAATGGTGGGGACTTCGAAAAATGTTCCATAATTACTCTTGTCTTAGGGCTGATTTCAAATCTTCTACTTAGAGCAACCTGTCACATAAACTTACAAATCCGAGAGTAAATTATAAGATTATCTGACACAAAGCCCTAATATCCGAATAGACGATATCTAATCTGCTTCATAGGGCAATCTATGACATAAACTTACAAATTTTAGAGTAAAATCTCACTTTATCTGACAGTTAGCTCCTATCAAAGATTTATAGATATCATAGATAGCGCATGTGGAGCATATGTAATATTGGTAGCCAATTTCAGCTACCAGAAATAATCATTTCTCTTTAACTTGCGTCATCTACAATATCTATAAGTCTTTGGCAAAACCGTTACTGCGTTATATCAAAGATATATATATATAGATATATATGGATATTTATAGATGACACATGAGGATCAAATCAGAAATTAGAAGATAATGTTAGCCACCAGGAATAATCGTTTTTTATTTCACATGCGCCATCTATCATATCTATTAATCTTTGCTCCTATGTAGAAGTTGTGAAATCGGCCCTCAGTCTTGTACTTAGCATGTACAAAAATGTTCAGTTCAACCCTTAAAACTCCAAAACTTTTGATTGCAAATATTCCGTGTCATGTTCTCAGTAAAAACTGTGAATTTATTATACGATTTTTATATTTTCAAAAACTATTTAAATTCTTGCAATTTTTAAATGAAATGAAGGTTTGTTTAACCTGTTTCCAGAGTTTAACCTGACCTTTGATCAATTTTAATTAAGACTAACCGCATTGAATGAATCATGTAATGAATCATTTTAGGTAACACTAATCACTACATCTGTTAGTTCTGGATATTTAATGACCTTCCAATTAAGATTGAGTCTTGAAAGGGAGTATCCTAAATGGCATCTGGCATCGTATAATTGTTTTGTGTTTGTGTCATGCCTTTCACTAAATATAGAGCAAACCAAGATTCATATCAAAACCTTGGATTTATATTGCTGCAAGCAACAACGGATCCACATTTCTGTAGCAACTCAATTTGGTGAGCTCAGAATGCACCAAAAGAATGAATGTCTTTGGATTCATAGAATGTGCAACTTAAGCTGCATTTTCACTTGTCTGACATCTTTTATCTGCCTAAAAAAATAGCTCTGTTTACTGTAAGTTGGCTGTCAAATAATTCATATGAAAGCTCAGATAGCCTACTACTTCTCATGCAGCTTCTCATATGTTTTTGAGCTATCTAGTATCTCGTTTGAGAAACTTATATGAGACATCAGAGTGTCGCAAATGGTGAATGGAATGATAATTGCTTCAAACTTCGTATTGTCGTAATTGGACTGTATGAATGTGGCTACGAAGAGGTAGACTTCCGGATGTTACGCCCACTGATAATTAGCGGAAACTTTGTGTATCGTACCCTTTACGTTAATAGAGGATACTGAAATCGGGCCCATCACGCACAAGCCATCAATACAGTATAGAATCGAATTCGTCGAAATCCACTGCGCAATCGGAAAATCACGTTTCGGAAGATGATTAGCAGTAAGGACAGATGTCGCGCATCAAAAAACGTGACTTGGAACGGAGTGCATGAGAGAGACACACTGGCTACACAGGCTCACAACAGCATTGAATCAAAAATGGAAGACTAAATCGAAAGCATTGCGTCGCCTGTCGTTCTGTTTGATATAACTACAATCCAGTGAAAAATGATTTATCAAAACAGTGGACAGCTCCTTGGTAATTAAGATTCAAAGAGGGTGTATCAATTTTGGAACTCTTTTGGCTTCATCAACCAAGATTCACATGAAAACGGCTGACCGACAATCGGAAAGTACAAAATGTGAATAGTGAAATTGTACTAAAAGGAAAACCACAACACACACTCTATTGCCCTTCCACATTTCAAGCAATACAGCAAATTTTCCGGAACACCTACAATTAACTCGAATCAACTTACTTCAATGCAATCCGCATCTGATCGGCAATGGCTATATCGAATGACATCTTGTTGTGGTCGCACGCTCACACAAATCAATTCCTTTTTGTGGATATATAAAAAGCGTTAAACTCAGAACACACAAACGACACAGGCGTTGGAAATCCCGGCGAGCAAAAAAAAAAAATCTATAAAATAAACGATGTGACCCACACGCGAATTGTAACCGATGGCTGGACTAGTTTTTTTTTTTATATATATTTTAATAGAAAAGAATTTCTAATAATTTTTCTTCACACATTCACATAGCTTGTTGAGTTTTCACAATTGTTTTTTTCTTTTTTTTTTCTATTTAATTTAAAGTCAACCGCCAGACTTTAAATTGAGGACGGTTGCGTTTTATTCAGGGGTTGCTCGACAACTGAACGCTTAAAGTAAGCGCCGGCTAAGTTTAGTGCGGCGGACGGTCGCTGTCGCCGCCGACTCTCGCAAGCCGCTGCTGATTTTTCCACTCATTTACTCATTTGCGGGCTGTGGGGTCGTATGAGTGATATTCTAGCTCCATCAGTGTCTGTGTGTCTGTGAGTGTGTGTGTGTTTGCTCCAGTGTTTGTGTGCGTGTGCACTCAAATGCCTTGGGCATTTTGTCTGCTCGAGTGGGTTTGGGGTTTGCCTGCTGCCTATGCTGGGCGCCGTTGTTTTGTTTAAACGTTATCGTTTTTGTTGTTGCCGTTTTGTTTATTGTTTATTGCATGCGCTCGGATATGTGGAAAACTAGCCGCTGAAGTGTTGTAGTTGTTGTTGTTGTTGTTGTTGTTTGCTGTGTGCGACTTAGGGGTTTCCTTTTGAAAGCAATTGTTTGCTGGCAAGTTCGTGACAAGAAATTTCACAATCTTATCGCAGTTTAAGAATGTGGATCTAGATCTGAAAAATTGCATATAATTATTTGGAAGTTTGATAAGGATTATCTCTGAGAAGTTAGCTGGGGTAAGCAAATCAGGCTTCCAGGAAACCGTCGCACATATCTTCCGAATATATCAACATTTTCTGTATAAAAAAGTAGTGTGACCATTGCTTTTCTATGGCACGTGCTCTTTCAAATTTTCACTACACCTTACAAAAATGAAAAACGACTATATATAACCCAATTTTTGTAGGTATATCTTCATACATCTTCGTAGAACGTAAGCTCATTTACTCTTCAAACAGATATTCTATAATATCTATTCCAAAACACTGGCCTGCCTTAGCTATTTGAATACACACTGCAATTAGAACTTATGTACAAAGATGAGATTTTTTTTCTTTCAATGCGGTTTTAAAAAAGCTAGAAATTAAAGCAGAAGCTGATTTGGCATCACTGCTAAATATTCCAAGTTGATGGAAAGACCCTCAAGTCAATCTACTTGTAAAGACGGAGACTGAAAGGCAACAAAAATAGGAAATCTTGTCATGACATGTAAATTAGTGAATAACTATTTTCGGATATCTTTGAAATGTTGATGATAACGAACATCGGATCAAGACGGTACGTGCTTCGTTTTTTAATATACGACTGAGGTCACTGAATCTTTCATAGCTAATATTTCTATCATATAGGATGACCATATAGATGTCCAATTTCGACCCAGCTTTGTGGAATCATGGGAATGCATAGAAAACTAAGTAATACCAAGTTTGGAGGCGTTTTCATTGAAAACAAAAAAGTCTTTCTTACAAAAACTAGTTTTGTGACCGCTCCTTCCTATGGCAGCTATATGCTATAGTCATCCGATCAGGCCGATGCCGGTATTTGTGCAGCGTATTTGTACTACAAGACTTCGTGCAAAGTTTGGTAGCGATAGCTTTCAAACTGACGGAGGAAATCGCATAGAAACAGCTGACTATATCGACTCAGCTTGTCATGCTGATCAAGAATATATATGCTTTATGTGGTCGGAAATGCTACCTTCTATGCGTTTCAAAAATCTGGACCATTTTAATAAACAATCTGCAAGGGTATAAAGAGTAGCTTATAGTCTATCTAATGAAAACTTTCTGACCTTCCCCAAATAATGCATTTTTATAATGTTGTACGCTATGCTATGCTATTTATACCAGTTACTCGCAGAGTAAAAAGGGTATACTAATGTTGTGCAAATGTATGTAACAGGCAGAAGGAAGCAACTCCGATATCATAAAGTATATATATTCTTCATCAGCATCAACAGCCGAGTCGATATAGCCATGTCCGTCTGTCCGTCCGATCTCAGAGACTAGAATTGCTAAAGCAACCAAAGTAACTAGTATTGTCTGCAGGCAGGTCGAGTTTGTTTCAAATTTTGGCCACGCCTTCTCCTGCCCCCGCAATACAAAATGTTGAATATCTCCTACAATTTGTAAGCTATCGAGCTCAGATTTAGCTCAGTATAGTGCATGTGCCCAATATGTACAATTTCACAAATTTTCATAAAGATCGGATAATAAATGGCAGAGTTAAAAAAACGTTGCATACTTTCTTGAGCCGCATGAGGTTATTAAACACTAATTGCCTTGAGTAACGGGTATTTCGAAGTCGGGCAGGGCTGACTTTAACTTTCGCTCTCGTTTTCTATTGCTTCAATTTCACCAATCTAACTGTAGGCGGGAAAAAAAAGATAAGCTTAGGTGGAGACTCACCTGTAGTTCAGTGTTTCGTGTTTTTGTAATTAGCCAGAAATCTGTTGACAACAGTTTCCATCTCTTCGGTATAGTTTTAATTAAATGTGGCTAATACAGACTTATTGAGGGTTTTTACAAATATTTTTGCTAAACCATTTGACAAATTAATCTCCTATGAACAAGATATATTAATTCCTCATTTGAATTCGTAAAAAATTCATAAAAATTCTATATATGTTACTGAATAATGTTATAATGAAAGTTTTTGCACCTTATTTGGTAGATTCTTCAATATATTTTATTACTATTTATATGAGTTTTTATTTTGTCTGTTAGAATAAGGTGATAAATGGTTTGAGATCTGTTCTGAAGTTGAATATAAGAACAAGGAAGAACTGGCAAAGCTTGGAAATCGAAAATATGATAGGTAATACGTCCTTTTCAATTAAGCTGTAACGTTTATCGGTTCGCTCCTGACAGCTGTCAGAAATAATATTTAGATATATTTAACAGGATACACAAATCTGCCTAAAGCGTGGCCCTGGTGTTGGGAATGTAAATAAGGATGCAGTTCAATGTGTTTCAAATCGATCAGAATGAACGTCCAATGTATGAGAAGTTATCAATCAGTTATATGGCAATGCTTGAAAAATTTTCCAACTAACAGCTCACATCTGAACACCAAGTTCTTTGATGACACAAATAAACCCGTTTTAAAGTTTCCAACCTTGATTCCTGACATTGAACATTGTCACATTGAACCCAACTTAGAATTAATTGATATACCTTCAAGGGGAATAGTAGGTTATCTTTCCATTTAGTCTCTAGAATTTAATATAGATTAGTGGCCGGTCATTAATTCTAAATGAAAATGCGTTAACTAATGCAATTACCTAAGTAACGGACGATAGTATCAACCCATGTATTACATCAATTGGATGGCATTTCTATTTGGGATGGAAATGTGGGCAGATATAACTAATTTCCGGATTATACAACTGATTGCCAACTGCGCCACGCGAACTGACATGTTGGAAATAACAACTCACAACGAGTTTAATGATTAACCACAAAACATGGAATTAATTGTAGAGTTACTCGACTGCTTAAAACTATCTACTGTATATATTTGATTTAATATTTAAACTGTTGGGAAATTCAGAGAGATTAAATATGAAAATTTGTTTGTAAAAAATCATGTATGCATCATAAGATGTAAGCTTAATTTTGACGAAATTATCAATAATGAAGGAGAATAAATTGAATTGCATAAAAGTGAAACTAAAACTGAAGTCAAATACCATGAATCTGTGAACTAAAACTATAAGCTTCATATTTAAGGGACCTTAAATTCCACATCATGACTGCAACTTAAATTTCTGACCCACTGTGCACTGGCGTGTCCTGTGGCGTTCATAAGTTATGTAACGAAGCGACCCCCCACCTGGCTGGGCTCTGACATGCATTTGACATGCATTCGGCATTTGCATGCAAATTGTTGCCTCTGCTTGAAGTATTTTAAAACTCTCCCTTTAATCTTCCACTCTAAACTCCATATAATTTCGATGAACAAATTAAAAGATTAGGCCAAAAGTGAAATCATTTAGTTTTCGAATTTCATTCCGGTCGCTTTTCGGCATTCTTTTTGGTAAACTCCTCGGCCGCTTTCAGAAATATTTTATGCTGCTTGACAAACTCCTCAGCTATATCCGTACGCAAGGGATGCTCCGGCTCGGGATCATGGAGTATACCCACCAATGCCTGCAAGACCTGATCTGTGCGTGTTGTCGGCTTCCAATTGTCCGAGTTGATAATGGGCAAGCACACTTGGCCCTTCTCATCGATATTGGGATGATAGATCTTGGTCTTGAAGAGTATTTTGGGTGGCAAAAATGGATATTGGGGAGGGAAACTCATCTCGACGCGAAAGGCCCCCTTGTTGTAGGGTGCTTTCTCCGGCACCAGCAGACACGTCCACAGCAGCAGCGATTCATCGAATGTCTCAATGTTGCGAACCGTCTTCGACGGATTGGCCACAATGTCCGCCAGTTCGCGAGTCAAACGACGGGTGGCGGTCATTGTATTTTGTGCAGCAGCAAATCGAGAAGAAAGATTTAAAAATTTTTTACTTTTTTTTGATGAATTTTTGTTTGAATTTTTATTTTGAGTTTAGCTGGGATCAGTATTGTAGAACTGAGATATCTGAGAAGTGAAAAACACTGGCCTGCTGCTATATCAATTTATTTAAGTTTTATTTCATACATTTTCAAAATTCAAAACAACAACTCCTTGTGCTCATCATAGAGACTCTGCCACAACATCAACTTGTTCCATTCGGGCACTTCAATGTGCTTCAAATCATCCCCAATGTTCAAGCACTTGAAGGTGGCATCCGTCTTACGTACTGGATCCCAAGTCAAGGTATCCATGCCATTGATCTTCTCGTTGTAGGGATTACCGGTAGCCGCAAACTGTGTCCAAATGCCCACAGTTCTCTCAATGTTGCGATACTCGCGACTCTCCTTGGGCAAACGACGAGAAAGTAGACTGGTGAACTCATAGCCCAGTTCGTCCGCATGACTGACACCCTTCACACCACGACCCATACGCATTATGCGATAGGGATAGGTGAGCTCTTCGGAATCGAAATCATAACGATAGAAGTAAACTGGGGCACCAGCCGCATGAGCGTGACGAGAGTGAATGACACGGAGGGCAGGAAAGACAAAGTAGAAGATGGTGCATAGCTGGAAAGCGACAAAATTTAAATAAATTTAGAAGAATTGTAAAGATTTGCGGGGAAGTTTGTTTCCGTTCTACAAGCTCACCCATAGATGGCGCCACTTTGCTAGTTTGTTTCTAATATGAGAGCTATACTATGTAGTTATACGCAAGTAAGTAACTAGAAATCATATTTAAGGCTTTCTTTCGTGTCTAAAAATACTCAAATTTCGGTTTTCAATTATATTAATATTGTTGTTTTTTAAGATCCAAAATACAGCTTTTGAAATATTTTAAAATGGGAAAAAATGTGTCAGTATGAGATTTAATACAATGATCAATTCTAATTCCGTTCTAATGTTCAAAATTAAAGACATGCTGAACACAAGAAAGCACTGCATCAAGAGAAGGACTATAAAAGGTTCTTACTTCAGTAAAATTGATATATGTGCAATGCACTTTGCTAATATCTTTTTCTTACTTTTTCATTTGCAATAGTAATTTTTTACAAGTAAATTTTATAATTTATAAAAATTCAGCAATCAAACAAAAATCATTACAGATTAAGACATTGCATATTGTTTTACATGTAAATATTATTCCCTAAATTCAGATTTGGAACATTTGCTGTATGCTTTCTCGACATATTGCTAGATTAAGCCTTTGCCTTTTGCGCCTTTGATTAATAGCAGCTTATTAATTTCATTATCGTTTTGGTGTCACTTTGCGTACTGCACTCTTGCCACTAATTTCGTAATATTAAAGATGAATTTGGAATAACTTGATTTTATATAACCATTCGGGTGTCTGGGTGTCTTAATTTTAATATAAATGCTTTATAATGTAAAATGCTTTCGTTTTGCGTCGTTACGTTAGGACTTTCTACCTTGACGTGAAGGAAAAAATTATTTAATTAAATAAATCATTCAAGAACTACGTAGATACATTTTGTTTGAGATTTCCCGGACTACTTTAATCCCAAACGATATCAAAAGTTCTCTCAATCGTACTAGCAGGATTGACTTGGGTTCGAAAATCCCGGAATTTATGTCTTGATCGCAATTTCAGCTCGGAAGAGCTTAATTTAATCAATTCAATCATTCAATTATATTCGATATTGGCTTTAACTTATTATTCGGACTGATTTCATTCTTAAGGAGGATTAAATCCTTTAGGGCCGATACTGATTAAAGCTGAAAAGTCGCATTTGAATTGATCTTGATATTGGCTTGGTGCAAGTTTGCCTGAGTTTGATATTCGAACTGCACTGAATACGAAAAAGAATTACTTCAAAATTGACAGAGATTGACCTTACCGTGATATTTAAACATCATAGTTCAGGAGTCCATCTGACTTTATAAATAACCCTTTTGATTTTCTAACTTGTTGGCTCGCGGTCATTAGTTGTTTGTATCTTTCATTGATTTTAGTTTCCTCCTCAAGCAAGCATTGGTATTACCGCTTAGGAATTCCAAGGCATCAAAATTGCATAAGTCGACACAAAAAACTCAACGCTATGTTGATAGAAGGTTTTGCGTATGTGTGTGTACCTATCAAGCCTCCCTGTGATGGGTATAGAGATTTACTTGCTCTTGATTTCTTTCGCTTGGCATAAAAGATCTGTATTCACTTCAATCCCGAGTCAAGATTATTTGACTGTCAAGTGTAAGTCCGAGATTGAACGCTGTCAGAATTGTTTCAATCCTTTCGATCTTGTATCAAGCTGGAGCTAGTTCCCGACTTGAGCTTCATAAAGTTTTTCAAAAGGCTCAAGTTTGTAGGAGAGTGGTTGTAGGAGAAACGAAAGCTTTTTTAAAATCTTCTTGATGTTTGATCTACCATGTAAATCCAGTCCTAGCCGTACATGAAATTTCAATATGAAGGTCAAGATCAAATCAATATTTTTGAGCTTAATTTTAACTCGCTTTTCTTTTTGTTTAAGTAAAAATATTGCATATTCATTGCATTTGGTAGGTTTCTGTGCTTGGTCACTATCGAATACGGTGGACCTGATGTAAGAGTCTGTTTAATTTTACTAAATTGGTTGTGCTTTGGAATATTTTAGCGATTTAATGATTCGTCAGACACAGTTAGTTGGTTAAAGACATACTGTATGCTCTGGGCTATTATCTTAACCATTGGTCATCCATAATATTGTAAGTGATCAATATTATCTTAATGATATTTATGCAAGAAATTGTGTTCTTCAATATCAGTTTTCTAGAGACCTCCTACGAATTGCTGAGAGTTTTATGCATAGATCAGAAATGATTCATAACTTGATCTGCCTAAAAGTGTGCTCGTTTTTATTCTCATTGGATTTTTCGTGATTTTATGATACCTCAGACTTAGCCAAACGGATTAAAGTAGGTGGAGTTACTTGAGATAGATAAGAGATTAGAGATCTTTATAAGAGGCATTAATATGAAACAGAAATGGTTTGGTTTTCACTAGCAGAAGTTTTTCGACCGATTGTTCCTATGTCAGATATATTTTGACATTGTTTAAACATTGTAAGCTTATGCGGAATTACTAGACAAAAAGCTGAAAGTATTTCTCAGTTGAACTAGTTTTTTGAACAATGGTTTCTACATAATCATCCGATTTGGATCAAACTTAGCATTGAAGTAACATTTAAAAGCAAAACTGTTTCATACAGCTTCTGGTTTTTCTGCTCATTTACCACATCAACTCACATCCATATAGTTTTCTCCTGTGGCCACTTCGCCAGTTCGATGAGCTTCACGAATTTTGGAACTCCATAAAGAAATCTTCTCACTGCTTGGATTCGTGGCCAACAGTTCACGGGGCAGGAATGGTGTGCCAGCATCCAATTGCTGGCTTACCTGCGGCATCATTTTAATCTCTGAAAAAACAAAAAACCCATTAACTCATTTGTTCCACATCTAAAACTCCGAACTCACCCGGCATCCATAACAAACCCTCATACGACGTGTTACCAATCATCATGGGTATCGAATTGCCCCAGGCAGATTTCATCATCTCCCTCGGATGCTTGGAAATCACACAGTCGGTTGTCATATAGGGCTCCATGGCGGGGCCAAAGGCAAACATTATCTTATTAGCTCGATCCTCTGGCGTAAGCACCAGCTCTTCCACACGTATCAGGTCCTTGGCTTTCACATTGATTAAGAAATTCAACACATCCTTTTCATTATTCTCGCCCTTATAGCCAGCCAATTTGGCTATTCTATACGCATTGTGCGTAATGTCCCCATTGAAAGCCCAGGGAGCAATGGCACTGCCCGATTGGAGTATGCCACGATGGAACAGGCCTTGCGTCTGATCCGTTAGCATCATATAATGCGTGGAAGCTCCACCGGCGCTCTCTCCAAAGACCGTAATGCAATTGGGATCACCACCAAAGCTGGCACAATTATTTTTAATCCATTTTAAAGCCATCACCTGATCCTTGAGACCAGCATTGCCGGGCACATTCAATTCAGGAGATTTGAGACTGAGGAAACCTGGTGGTTGGTGGGAGAACGAAAATTAGTTTGTGGATGCTGTTGGAAGTATTTTGCACTTACCCAAAGCTCCCAGACGGTATTGAATGGTCACCAGAACTACATCTTCTTGTATGAAATAGTCCGGTCCATACCATTCACGATTGGCCTCGCCTAAGATGAATCCACCGCCATGTATCCACACCAAGACAGGACGTGGCTTAGCGGGTGTGGCCTGAGGGGGAAAGAGAGCCAACAAAAAGATTAGAATAGAAAATAATCTTTCGTAGTCCAAGTTGACTTTAGGTATGCCGCAGAGGCAGTCAATTTAAAGGAACATTTTTTAGATTTAAGAAAATTATTTCTAAATTTTAGAAAATTATTTCAAAATTTTAGAAAAAAATATTTTTCAACTTTTTTATCGAAAATGGAGTAAGTGAAGTAGAGACATAAGAGGAAGACTATACTAAGACGCGTACAATTCCTCCATTTTAATTTATTATTATTGTTATATTTTCTATCTGTTGGTTAACTAAAGTCTTCTTTAGAATTACAAGCGATGTCTTCTGATATATTTCTAATAATTTCTACAATAATTTTTCTACTTCTTAGAGCTTATTTATCAGCAAGCCGAATGTCAGCTGAATATATATTCTAAAACCAGGGAGATTTCGAACTTACAATTCTTCGAATAATTTCTACGAAATATTTTCTACATTTTCGGGCGAATTTCTGGAATATTTTTTTAAATTTAGGAAATGTTCTTTCCTAAAACAAGACCCTTTTATTAACATAGATGGTAGTCGCTTTATTTTAAGAATCTAAGCTATTTAAGTTTTCTTGAATTAAGAACAAGTTCGAACTTAGTTTAAGAAAGTTCTTAGAAAAACATTTGGGAAAATAAAGTCAAGCTTCTAAATTAAGAAATTATTTTCTTACAAAATTCAATATTTAGGTAATTCTTTCTAATTTTAAGACCAAACTGTCTAAGAACAAGAAATATGTATAATGTAAGAAAAATAATATACATCTGACTGGTTTATTTGGGATCTTTATACTGACTAAGCCTGCTTTTTTTGTTTGCCGGCTCGAGGTCTTGTTAGCACAAAGGAGACTGTTAGATCGTATAGCTGTTTCAAGATCAACCACCTTCTATCATCAGCTTTCAATGCCTACCAACTGAACGTTTCTCAACAGACTCTCCCTGCCAGCGGTGGCATAACCGTTTGAGAATTTCAAAGCAGAATGCGCGCAAAAACATCGAGAGGCAGACGCTATTGTGTGTGTGCGTCCCCATGGCCTGCCGTTTTTAGCATAGAAAAACATATTTTAAGGCGCATTTCTAAAAACTAGAAAATACATTTCTTGAGTTTGCAACTTAACTCATTTTGCTTACACTTCTCTTTTTATATGGCAACAGCACAACCATGAAATTTATTCTATTTATAATACACTGACTGAAGGACGATGTCTGTTTGCTTTAGATACTTTTCCAATATTTTTCACACTAAACTCCACTAGAGAAATCTTATGTACTCACATTATTGGTATAGACATTCAGATACAGGCAATCCTCCGATCCTTCCACTTTATCATAAACAAACTGCACCTGCACCGACTTGTCCTTGGCCTGAGTGCAGTCTCGTACACCCTCCCAGGGCGTAGGCCGTTGGGGTGCCCGAAAGCGCAACTCACCCACTGGTGGCTGGGCGTATGGGATACCCTCAAAACTGAAGTAGGGCACATCGTAGAGGGACAAACGCTTGACACCCCGCACCTTGCCATATTCCGTATCGGCGACAATTGTTTCGTTAGTTGTAGAACGATATTGTTGGATTTTATGCTCGATGGTTCTGTAAAAGGCAAGCATATATATTAGCATGACAATGCATACAATCGGAGTGTGGATGTGTTCTATCTGGGCTAGTCCATTATTCCCATTGTGGTCAGTTAATTATTTTAATTAATTTTCAAAGCCAAACTGCATGCATTAAAATTTAAATTATTTTGCTGCTGCTGTTCATCGCCAGTCAACTGTGTGTGTGTGTGTGAGTGTGTGTGGCTGTGGGTCCACCTGCAAGCAGGCACTTGGTCTGTCAGTGATAAATTAACACATTCACTTCCTACCCACTGCCCAAGTCATGCTCCAGTCAAGCTGCACTGCATACTAAGGAAATTCTCTAAGCCGGCATCTAAAATGCAGTCCTTAAATCATTTCAAGTTCAGGGCAAATGTCTAAGAACACTGTGGCTTATCGCTCACATTAATAAGCATCCTAGCATTATCATCTTCTTTGTATAAGGTGTGCTAAAAATACATAACCAATGTGTCAGCTTATCATTTGCTTTCGAAGTGTTATCAGTACGCGAGTACACAGCTTACGCTTTCACTTTTAGCAGAAGAAAAGAGATTACAAAAAACGAAGCATGTCTTTGTTTTTCACTTATGCAATGGAGAACGCGATACGACTTTAATTTGCCAATTACAAACAATTGAATAAATAATTGCAATGTGTCTCAGGAATTCCAAACAAATTAGATAATGCGATAAACATGTTTTGGGCTTGCCAGCTTGTCGAGCCCTTGGAGAAATGGTAGAATACAATTGTTCTCCCCTGAAGGTAAACCAAATGTGTAAGTTTTTGTTAATTGGAATTCTGTTATTTTGGTAAGCTACAAATGGATTCTATTCAAGTAAATTGCTTAAACAAAACATATATAAAACAGATTTTTATCTGTATAATTAGTAATTACATTTAGTTGTAGTTTTTCGATTCATGAAATTGTTCTTCTTTTCAGTCTCGTGACTTGTGTGCTGCTGATTTTCGCACAAGACAAACAGACCCACAGTTTAACACTCAATTCGAAAGAGAAAGTTTGTGAAGCTTTTTCATGGCTACACAAACAAACATTTTATCAAATTTTTGATCACATGCAAGGCTTTTTCGAGTCCTCGATCTGATTAAAATAGTCATTAATGCACTCGTTTTCCGATCAAAAATTGTACTTTTCTCGGAGAAAATGGTACCCTAGCTGCGATTCTTCTTGTAGAGTCGTTTCTCATCCGTTCTTCTGAGCCGTTTCCAATCAGTTTTGAGTCCTTTGAGATTCTTTTATTAGCCGTATTTCACAAAATTACATTCTGATCACAAGTATTCGCATATGATATGCATCTCTTTTGGATCATCAAAAGGAGTCAAAAAAAAAAACTCATCAAGGTGATTTTTATAAAAATTAACTTCAAAATTTTGGGTAGTTACTTTACAGTAGGTGCCAGCAGCTAATAAAGGTGACCGGTTGTGTTTTAAGGAAATAGCTTTTTTATTAGAATGATATCACTTCAAAATCATTCCATTTTTCGATTGGATTATATGGCAGATCGAACGAAAGGAATATTTTGCTTCCTCCTTATAAACACATCGTTCAGAATAATAATCTCCTGGCTTAACTTGGATTAAGTTAAACAAGCACCACAGAGTATGGAGAATGGATCAAAGAATGCTTACACAAATCAATTATGAATTTCCAAAAACCACTGCAGACCAATGATATTTATATTTCAAAGTTCGTGAATCGATATTAGGTATCAATGTCTAAAAGAAGGCGCTTCACACAGAACAAAAATCTAAAATATCCGAAACTAAATCAATTTCAAACGATGAGCTTAGTTTTATCTCGCCTTTTTTCTGTGCACGTCTTTAAACTCGTCATTTAAGTAGACCGAACCTCACCATCTTTGACACAGCTGAACATTTTTGAACATCTCACGCTTGCTTCGCAAAAAATGCTCAGTAAGGTTTGCCATTTCACCATATATAGACCAACAAACAAACTGCTTTCCGAAATCATTAAATTTTACTATGAAAATTCGTGCTCTGTGAGATAGGTGTTTCGCCAAAAACGTACTTTTTATGGTCGAACACACTACACATACAATCGTAACCAAATTTTGCAGAGTGGATACCGAGGAAAGTACTTCTGCTGTATTGGCCAGTGTCCAGCGCTGCAGCACCAAAATGTAAACCGACTTTCTTACTTGTATCTCATCAAAATTGACTAATTTGCCCAACAAACAAATCAAACCTAATCTAAGCTTTCTTTTACAGCAATACACAAATGAAAAAAGACGCAGTCACAGCATTTAATGTTAACAAATTGTTCATTTGTTGTTTCTATTAACCAAAAATGTTTCCAATAAAAACCGGCTACAAGTGACATAGAAGCATTGAATCACTTTTACATATACAGCATTCACACTCTACAAGTACAAGTAGATATTCAAGATCAATTCTGATTTAGTAAAATTAAAATTCTATATTGACACAATTTAGTTGTCAGGGAAATGCCACTCCATTCTCTTATTTCACTCGTTTCAATTACGTGCACACAATATCCATTACTTACATAATATCAATAATAACAACACAAAAAAAAAAAAAACACTTTGCTTCAATATTTGCTTATGTAAACAAATTTGTTTGTCTTTTTTTGTGGTGTCAAACTATGCAATTAAATGAAAATGAGTCCATAAACATAAATTATGTTTCTCATGAAACTAATTGAGCAATAAATGTTAGGTCTAGAAATTGTTGTAACAGAAATAAGTAACTGAAATGACGAAGCCAAATGAGCACCTGGCAATATATTTTTTGAATGGAATGTATAGCACTTTTGAAGGGATATCCGTACTCTAAACTCAAACTGAGATTACTTGCAACAATCATAAACATATCTTAAATTCTAGGAATGTGCCTGTCAGGTGGATGGTTGAATTTTGCCAGAATTGCAATCACCATCAGGTGACTTAATCAACTCGAAACATTTATTGGCAAACATATGCCATTACGTCTCATGTTTCTAAGTGAGTCAAAAATAGCTGAAACAGTGTATTCCTATACTGTTTGACGCATCAAGCACTTGTCATGTAATTGGCAAGCTATTCACATTGAAATCTTAAAAGCATAGTTTATGCGTCGAACACTCAGGTTGATTTTTGAAACTTTAATAGAATGTGAAAGTTTGGGAACTTCTTAAAAAAAGTCATCAAACACAAACTTAATCTTAGTTTGTATAATTTTAGTAATAGGACAAGTTGCTGTGATGATGCTAGTGATAATATTGTGTACTTAACAAGAAAGAAAGTCGGTCAAGCCCGACTATAACATACTCTGTACCAAGAAAATGATCTTTTGATCATAACTCGAAAACCGTTCATCCGATCTTTTTCATTCCTTTGGCGGATCGATAAGTTATCCTAATAACTAAATATGTCCAGAAGGAACAAGCCTTTCTAAATTGCGGGGGCGGGAGGGGGCGTGGCCAAAATTGAAAATAAACTTGATCTGCCTGCAGACTTTAGAAGCATATGTCCCATACATGTCAAACCTCTATCTCTTACCATCTCTGAGATCTGTGCGTTCATACGGACAGACAGACGGACAGACGGACATGGCTATATCGACTCGGCTGTTGATGCTGATCAAGAATATATATACTTTATGGGGTCGGAGATGCTTCCTTCTGGATGTTACATACTTTTGCACAAACTTATAATACTCTATGTACCTACGGTACAGAGTATAAAAACACTTCCTGCACGGTACAAACAGAGAGCCTCTCTTCTTGGGGAGCCCCGATTTAAAAGCAGAACACAAACGAGAGCGTAAGTTAAAGTTGGACCTGCCCATCTTCGAAATACCCGTTACTCAAGGTAATTAGTGTTTAATAACCTCAGGCGGCTTAGATAAGTATGCAACGTTTTTTTAACTCTGCCATTTATTATCCGATCTTTATGAAAATTCAAAATCTGAGCTCGATAGCTTACAAATTGTAGGAGATATTCAACATTTTTTATTGCGTGGCCAAAGTTTGAAACAAACTTGATCTGCCTGCAGACAATACTAGCTTACATCTAAAATTTGGTTGCTCTAGCTTTTCTAGTCTTTGAGATCTAGGTTTTCATACAGACGTACGGACATCGATATATCGACTCGGCTGTTGATGCTGATGAAAAATATATATACTTTATGATATCGGAGATGCTTCCTTTTGCCAGTTACATACATTCGCACGACTTTAGTATACCCTTTTTACTCTACGAGTAACGGGTATAAAAAGCATTTTAAAAAGAATCCATTTCATGGCTTCCTGTATCCGTTTGAAAGGGATATCTCATAAGTATCCTTTTAATCATCCAACGGAGCTAAAAGCCATCCAAAGGATATGAAAAATGATGATCATTTGAATGATTTTACAGCTCTACTGCATGATTTAAAGGATATTTAAGACAAATCTTTCGAAATGGTGGTTTTTTAATGTCCTTTTTTTTTGTTTAGCTTACGCACCTTTTTGACTATTCAAAATGTGCCATATTTGTCTTATATTCGTCTCAAAGTCCATAAAACTTTTCCTTAGTTACAAGCAAGGCTGCAATCCGGTCCAGAAGCGAATCCCAGAGAACCGGTTCGGTTCGGCTTTTTTGGGGTTCGCGAACCGGACCATGAACCAGGCGCCCTACATTTTTGACTCCTCGAACCTGAACCCGAAACGGACCACTTTTTCGAAAAATGAGGTTCGGTTCACCAGTTTAATATGCATAATGAAAGTTTTCAAAATTCGACAATAAATGACTCGACGTCTGATTGCGAAGACGAGAAGTTTATGAAAGCAATAAATAAATATCAAATATAAAATCTCCCATAGATGTTATAGATTCGTTTGAAAATTGTCCAAGATCACATCCATCGACAAATGTTTCAAAAATCAAAAGGTCATAATAACGAAGACTTACAAAATATTGTTTTTACTATACTAGCTGTACCAGCAACTCAGGTACCAGTTGAACGAGCATTTTCAATATTTAAGTTTGTTCTTTCTGATTTAAGAGCTTGTATAGATGAACAGCTCCTGGAAGATATATTGAGACGTATCAAAGTATTAAAGAATCAAAAGTCAAACTATTCTTTTATGTGCAAGCGAACCAAGGTTCGAACCAGAACCTTGGGTTCAGGGGTTCCAAGAACCGGTCCGCGAACCGAACCTTGGATTTTACAATGGGTTCGAACCCACGGACCGAACCTCATGGATAATTTGAAAGGTTTGCAGCCTTGGTTACAAGTGTTTGTTGTACACTTGCACCCAAATGTATGATTGGGCGATGCAATAACGCTTGTGGGCGTTATTACACTTTTGGAGTGAAATAATGCAAGCGCTGGCTAATGCGCTGGGCGTTCTTGCATGTATTATAAGATTAAATTATATTTTCAAAATTATTTACAAAATTTTTTAACCGAAATTATTGCATTAAAATCTTAAAAAGTCAATAGATTTCCTTTTTAAAATACAACTGAGTTAGAAATGGCACCAAAGAGTCTAATCAATATCTCCCAAATACACCTCTCCGTACTGTGAAACTACGTCATGCTAATAGCTAATAAACACTTAGTAAATTTAATCCCTTTGGCATAAAAATAAACTTCAATTAGATCACTAAAATTAATAGCCCCCCACACACAAAAGCCTTACTCATGCTTGACAATGAATACGAAAAAAAAACACCACACACGAAAGGAACAAAACAACCGTTTCAATTGACTACCGCTAACCGCAGACCACCGCACGTAAACATCACTCGCCGACATTAATCAGAGACAATAATTATATTAATAGACAAATATGGCCCATTGAGGTCATCGCAACGAAACTCACTTATAACGCCATCGCAAACGCTCCACCAAGCCGAGGTTTTTGTTCATTTCTACCGTCAAATGTCACGTATTTATGTATGTATTTATTTATTGGCTGATCTTTAGCCGATCTGTCCAACCGTATTGCTCCAGCGCCAAACAGAAACTGAAATTAAAAACGTTTTCATATTGAATTCTGTTGGCGAAACGAACAAAAAAAATCTACTACATTAACACAAATATCAGAATACAAATTAAACAAAAAAGAAGAAAGAGAAAATATAGCAGAACAAAAACAAAACACAACAAAAATGTGTATTTTCAAGTGCGGCGCACAGATAAACGTTCCAGGGAGCTTCGATGAGGCGCTGGGATGGGTGTCGGGGGGGGGGGAGGCGATCGTGTGTATGTATGTGTGTATGTGTGTAGGCGCGCCGGCAGCGACTGCATAATTAATCAGCAATGCACAAATCATTATTGGCGAATTCACAGCGCGGGTAAACAAAATACAAGTATCTTTTTGAGCTATTTGCAGGGGGGGGGGGGCTAAAGCGGAATGCCGGTTGGCGATTGTGCGGGAGAGAGGGGGAGAGTGGTGCGCGCAACCGCTGAGTGGGTCAGCCACACTTGATCATGCCGGCCCATAAGTAAGTGTAAACAAAACCACCTAACAAATTATTTACGCGTAGAAAAGCTTTCAAGTGGTGAGGGGCGTTGGCGTCGCAGCTTTGCTCAGCTTTGGGTCGGTCGGAAAGCTTTTGAGAAAGCAAGAGAATTTGTTTACACTGGCCTACTAAAATAGAGGTACAGCTCGTTTTCAATTGTAGCTGAAACAAAACTAAAGGTGTGAAATGAGAAAAGTAACTGTTAGTGCTGAGAGGCCGCAATGGAAACGCTATATGTGTGCTGCTTTAGAGCTGTTAAGTGATTTATAAAATTCACTTCACTTAAAACATATGTTAAATTAATTATAATTAAATTATAATTATAGCTTCAATTGAAGATATATGTATATATATATTTAAACCTACCAAGTTAAGCAAAATGTTTTATTTTTTGAAATCAGGGAAAAAATCGCACAAATGTTTGCTTTTACAGTCTGCATAAGAAGAATTTAGACTATGTTTTTAAAGCTTTACTCTTCACTAGTTGATATAAAGGGTGATTTTTTAGCTATTATCTTTTTGGCAACACTGGATTAAACAGCTCACGCACGTTTCGTGTTTTGTTTCACTGTCAAACATCTTCAGTTTGGTCTATAATTTAACCATGAATCGTCTTACAAACGAACAGCGCTTGCAAATTATTGAAATTTATTATCAAAATGCGTGCTCTGTTAAGAAAGTTCATCGCGCTATTCTTCCTTCACTCATTTTTGGCTCAATGGGTACGTAAATAAGCAGAATTGTCGATTATGGAGTGAATATCAGCCAGAAGCATTGCAAGAGCTACCAAAGCATCCAGAAAAAGTCGCAGTTTGGTGCGGTCAATGGGCTGGTGTCATTATTAAACCGTACTTCTTCAAATATGATGCGAATCGTAACGTAACTGTGAATGGTGAGCACTACCGTGAGATGATATCCATCTTTTTTTTGGCCCAAAATGCAAGAGCTTGACTTGCATGACATGTGGTTTCAACAATACGGTGCCACATGCCACACAGCACGCGCAACAATGGACTTATTGAGAGGCGAGTTCGGTGAAAATTTTATTTCACGTTCGGGACTGGTCAATTGTCCGCCTAGATCGTGCGATTTAACGCCTTTAGACTATTTTTTTTGAAGCTATGTTAAAGCTCATGTCTATACAGACAAGCACGCTTCAATTAAAGCATTTATTCGTGAGATACCGGCCGAAATGTTGGAAAGAGTATGCCAAAATTGGACTAAGCGAATGGACCATTTGAGGCGCAGTCACGGTCAACATTTGAATGAAATAATCTTCAAACATTAAATTATATGGACCGTACTATCGATTCAAATAAAGATTACATGCATTTTTCTGAATTTTATGTTTTTTTTTTTTCATTTCCTATAGTTCTTAAAAAATCACCCTTTATAATGTATTAAATTTCACTTCATCAGCACTTTACGTATTAAGTTAAGATCTTAAAAATTTATTTTCATTTTCTAAAATCTTTTTAAATCCAAGAAATAGCTTATAAAGAACTTCAGTTTATATCAGGGATCGTAATCATTATGGGTTCTATAATAAAAATTTAACTTGAATAATTATTTTTGATTTTTATTTTAGACCTAAAAAAAATGATTTACTTTGATTTTTAAAATAAAACTCAGAAATAATTATTAGAAATATTACTCAAATGTCAATTACCACAAGTGTATAAGAAATTGATGCATTTCCTTAGTAACTGAATCAAGTCCACCCAATGGAACCCAATCCCAAGTTTGAAAATACAATTAAAATTCCGGATTTGAAAAAATTAATAATTATTTTAGATTTTTATTCGTTTTACTCAAGAAATAATTATTATTGATGAGAAATATAATAAATATCAATGCGGAAATGAATAGAATATCAAAATACAACCGTATTTTACATATTATGATACTTTTACTCCAAGTTGATGATTTTTGAGGATGAAAAATCTACAAATAATCATTATTATTATAAAACCGGAATGAATTACTTACCCAGCTTATATATAATAAAAATTTCATGTTACACGCTCCTTTAAGTATGCCAGCTTTATATCATCGAGCAAATTATAAGTTCAAATGACTAGTTAAAAGTCAAACAAGCCAGCGTCAATCGGAATTCGTACTATACTTTTACTCAGATTGTCGCATTATTCAAAGTAAATAGGTGGTAAGTTAAATATATCAAACAATTCTGCACAATTTAATAAGCAAAGCATTGAGGGCCACTTTTTATACTCTGTACCGCAGGTATATAGAGTATTATGATTTTGTGCAAAAGTATGTAACATCCAGAAGGAAGCATCTCCTATTCTATAAAGTATAGTATATATATTCTTGATCAGCATCAACAGCCGAGTGTCGATATGGCCATGTACGGATGGACGCACAGATCTCAAAGATGGTAAGATATAGAGGTTTGACGTGAATGAGACAAAAACTTCTAATACTTTTTTTGGCCACGCCCCCTTCCGCTAGCGCAAATTTCGAAAAAGCGTAAAATCTTCCACAGTTTAGCAAATAGATGGTTCATACTTTCTAGGTATATAAAGTAATCAGCGTTATTCATCGAGTCGTTAAAGGAATGGTACAGATTGGATCAACGCTTGTCGAGCTATGATAAAAATAATGTTCGCTGCTGCAGCGCTGCTTTCTGCTGCTACTGCAGCATCAAAATCTATGCTAAACGTATAATTTCGTTGGTGCAGAGTATGCTCTAGTCGGGATTGACCAACTTTCTTTCTAGTTTGAATTAGTAGCAATGTTCACGAGTGTTTCTAATTGAATCGATAAAGCTGAAAGTCGTAAGATCAATCCTCTTAATAAGGCCAAGGTCAACATTAAACGCATTTGTCTCAATAGAATTGAATGCCACCGGCAGCTTATACATGTCTATTAAGTATCATGTATTAAGTATGATCAGTATGAAAAATATTTTTGAAGAACCAATGTGACTTTAGAAGCTAGAAACAACTGAGAGTACGAGCTGCTGCACCTGCCCACATATCTGACCAGTTGCTGTAGAGATACTTCTAAGCTTGCTTATCCCCTATTAGATTAATCCCCTAGATTAACTGCCAGTTCATAGTGTTGCATTTGTGTGTTATTTAAAAAAAATTTTTGTGATAAAGTTTATTCCATACTTCCAGACCCGCTTTTTCGCATTGTGTTTGAAATTCCATTTCCACTCCAATATTCATGGCTTTGTAAGGCAGTTTAAGGGAAAGAGGAGTCCATACTTCGGACCCCGTTTCTTCGCAATTTGGATTTCCGGTAAGTGCAAACGTGGTTAGAATGCTTATCATTCGTTGGATTGTACGAAATTCCGGTGAATCTGGCGAAACCTCGGGAACTCCCTTCTTGGAGAAGATATAGCCCAAGTCATCGGCATGACAAACTCCACGTTTGATGTCGTCGCCACACAATTTGATGCGCATAAAGTTATGTTTTGGTGAATCGAAATCGAAGCGATACAGATAGGTGGGTGCTTGGGCAAGAGCCAGGCGAGAACGTACCACACGATGGAGGCCATGCCAAAATAGTTTATAGCTGAAGAGCTATAAAATGGTGGGAGAATTGCTTATGAACAACTGTGAGCAAACCCAAACCCATCCCACCTCAGTTAACTTACATCCAAAACCTGCGACACATTATTCTTGTCAATGTTACGTGGTCCAAAGTGAAATCGCACCACTTCGGCGGCGCAAACTTTGCGCTGCTCCGGTGTTAAGCTCTGGTACAGCTCATAGGGCAACACCATGGCTGGCTCTTGCTTGAGCAGATCTATCATAAACCCATTATTCATCTTACAATTGGGATACATGACCAAACCCTCAAAAGATGTGCCACCCAGCAGCAAGGGCACACAGCCGGACCACGCCGTACGCATCATTTGCAAAAGTGGACGCTCATTCACTGCCGGCACAAAAGGATGCAGGAAACCAAAACATTTTTCCGAAAAATCAACAAAATTATGCTGAACCAAACGCTGAGCGGGTTGTGAGCGCAAAAAGTGCAACACGGCCATCTGCTCCATGGGACCCCCAAATCCAGCTTGCATGGCCAGGCGAGAAAACAATGTCTCCTTCTTTGGATACTGGGTCCAGGGACTCAACATTGTGCCCGACATCATAATGGCCTTGTGGAATAATCCCTTGGCCTGCGGCAAGCACATCATAAAATGCACCGAGGCAGCGCCAGCACTTTGGCCAAACAATGTAATATTTCCAGCGTCACCATTAAAATGTTGAATGTGCTCACTAATCCAGCACAGAGCCATCAGTTGATCCTGCAGGCCAGCATTGCCGGGGACATGGCAATTTGGATCGGGTAAGCTGAGGAAGCCAAGCGAACAGAGGCGATAGTTGAGCAGGACAAAGACAATGTCCTTGCTCATGAGGTAGTCGGGGCCATATTTCGTTCTGGTGGCGCCACCAAAACGAAAGGCACCGCCATAGAGGTAGACCATGACGGGCAGAGGAGGCTTCCCACTGTCGAACTGAAAGGAAGGGGTGGAGGAGGCTTTTGTAATGAATTTTGCAATTAAATCGGAAGGAGCAAAAAATTCTGTAATTTCCCCTCAACTCACATGCTTCGTATACACATTCAAGTGAAGACAATCCTCGCTGCCTTTGACCTCTCCACCAGCACGATCCATTTGCACTGGCACATTCCGTTCCCTTTGCGCATCCAACTCTTGACCCGACCAATCATCCGCCGGTTGTGGTGCCTTAAAACGCAAATCACCAACTGGCGGCCTGCCATAGGGAATGCCCTCAAAGCTGAAATATTCAACTCCACGAGGGCCACACTGCCGTTTGCCCCTCACTCTGCCCATGGGCAGATCCACAATTTTCGCGTCCGACTTGCTGCATTGGCAACGAAACTGTTTTAATAGAGAATGCAAACACTTGCTCCAGCTACGACTGGGAAAACCAAATTTCAACATGACATTATTGAATGCTACGGGTAAGAGTTAAAGCCAAAAGGCAACTAAGATTTACTTAACAGATTAATATTATTATTTGTCAATGTCAAATATAGCTATATCTCAGTTGGCCCCAAGCTACCTATATGAATACTATGTTTAGGCACACCAAACTATTCATGATAAGTGCCCTTCAAAGTATGCTAACTTTATTTCCTTAAGTTAAATTGTATTAAAATGAAGCCCCTGCAGGTCTGTCATGGATCTTCGACTCTATTTATTCACTCCGATTATTGGGTATTCAAAAATATGTTGAGTTATGACAAATCTCAAATTGATACTTAACAAAAACTATGATTTTCATATAACATAGCATACTTTGAAGGGCATTAAACATGATATATTTTGTGTGTATAAACTAAGTATCCCAGCGAACATTTTTTATCACGGAAGATAAGTATGTGATTCGCCAGTAGGTAAACTCAAAAAATTTAATTTTTACTTTTTAGAAATTCACTCCAAAATAATTTTCCTTCCTTGTTTGTAGACAGTTTTTCCTCAAACTTCGAAAAAACGACCCTAAAAAAGATTTTCAAGAAAATTATTTCTTAAATATAGATTTTCGATTTATGTTTTCTTAAATTTAGAGTAATTTTTCTCGATTTTTTCCTAAATACTTTCTTAAATTAATGGCGAGTTCGCACTTGAATTTAGAAAAAAATACAGCCCACATTGTCGTAAAATAGGGCCAATTTGGTAAAACGCTCTAATTTTAAGAGGGAACATTTCTTAAATTTTTAAAAACTATTAAGATTTGCCCTAAAATATAGAACACAAAGTCTAGAAAATCGCCCTTAAAAATAAAAAAAATTTAAAAAGACAAACCGTATAATTCTCAAGTACGAATTCCGTGCATACGGTATATAAAAGGGTCAACTGATGTTCGGATTGCCAAAAAAATTCGACCTAAAATATTGAAAAATAATCTAGAAACCCGACCTTAAATTTAGAAAAATATAAAAAGACACCGCATGTAATTCTCAAGTTCGAATACCCTGCTTGAGGAATATAAAAGAGTGCTTAGCACTTGACTGCTTTCTTTACTGTGACTCAAGCGCGTGCTTGATAGTCGAGTGTGATAAGATTCCTTTTTCGTGTTGAAGTTTCCCCGAGGTCCCGATTTGAAGTCCCAGGTAAGGTAAAGTCAGAAACTAAAATAATGATTACTAATTACTATGTGATTTTCAGAAAGAAACTTTAGTGAACCAACAGAAAGAAAATATCCTATAAAAATAATATATAAGGGGGGTTATACGCTTATTAGTGTTGTAGTCTCTTTCTCTTCTGTCTCCAGAGTCTACATATTAAGTTTGGAATCTTTAACCTTTATGATTTTTGAGATATGTCGGACTATTTAGACCAGCGATGTTCACCCATAGCCCCCAGGGGCCGGAAACTTTCGTCAATTTACGCCGAATGCTTGCCGAAGTAATGCTTCAGTGAGTGTCAGAGAGAGACAGACAGCAACAAAGAGCCTCTCTTCTTCAACATCGCTGACTTAGACTCTTTTGATGATGCGGGCCAGGCATCCCCATCACTGGCTTAAATTGTCGGAAATAGCCTGAGCAATCCAGAGGGCCAAATCGAAGCTTCTACCAAACAAAAGAAATTCTGATCATAATTGTTAATTTATTACAAAAAAAAACAAAATGTTTTTCATAAACTAGAACAACTTCTCTGGCTTGTAGAGGCTGTTCCACACCTGCAATTTCTCATACTCTGGCAAATCAATCAGTTTCACTTCGTTGCTAATGTTAAGCACACGTTGCGGCTTTTCTTTTGTGGAAGGTTGCCAATCCACTTCAGCAATTTCCTCACAATTTGGATTTGAATTTTTGGCAAAGGCTGTCCAAATGCCCACCATGCGCTCAATAGTGCGATATTCCATTGAAGACTTATCCAATTTCCAGGACTGAGAATTACGGAACAAATAGCTTAAATCGTCGGCATGGGCCACGCCTTGATTGAGGCTATCACCACAGAACTTTTTACGATAGAAATTGAAGTCGGGTGAATCGAAGTCAAAGCGATAGTAGTAGGTGGGAGCCGAGGCATAGGACAATCTGGCGTTTAGAGTGCGATCGAAGCCATGCCAGAATATCTTGTAGGAGTAGTACTGCAGAAACAAAGAGCAAAAATAAAGTCAACGATTGACTCTAAACTATTTCGAAATACTCACATCCAGGAAGTTCATCAACATGGCCGAACAGGGTGTGTCTTTACCAAAGTACAGTTGGATCAGTTTCTTACTAAACTCCATATTCTGTGCTTCGGTATTCACCACACTTACATCGTGTGGCACCATTCTCAACGGATCCTTTGTTAGACTATCCATGGACTTCAAATTGGCAGTCAATGCGGGATACATGAACAGCCCTTCAAAGGAAGTGCCACCCAACATGGCGGGCAAACTATTCGACCAGGCTTTGCGTGCCATTTCCAAGGGTTCTTCCGGCACCACACAATCTTCACCCACATATGACTCAATGGTGGGACCAAAAGCGAAAATCATACCTTTCCGACGATCCTCCACGGTCAGCAGGCTATGATTGACCAAGTCCAATGCAGGAACTCCCTGCAAATACTTTAAGATCCCCACCTCGTTATTATCACCCGGATAGCCATTTAACTTGGCCAAACGATATGCAAAGTCAGCACGTGGGGTAACAGCCCAGTAATTGTGAACTGTTCCTGACATGGGTATGGCCTTATGAAAGAGTCCTCGTGTCTGCTCAGAGCACATCATAAAATGGGTGGCACAACCTCCAGCACTCTCGCCAAATACCGTAATGTTCTCAGCATCGCCATTAAAATGTGAAATATATTGCTTGACCCATTTGAGAGCTAACACCTGATCCTTGAGCCCCGCATTGCCGGGTACTTTGAGGCTGGGGTCGTTCAGTGAAAGGAAGCCTGCAATCGATTGAAATTATTAAGACGGAAAGTTATTAATTAGAAGCTAAAATATAAAATTCAAATTTTTTATGGATTTGTTTTTCCAAATTGAGTGAAAGAACGCCACCAAACTTATCCAACCTGGCCACCTTTAATTTCTTAAAAAATGATTCAAATTTAGATTAATTCATTTCCAATTTATAACGCTGCTAAGCGGTCAAGAACAGAATCCCCCAGAACCAGTTCGGTTCGGTTTTTTTTGGTCCATTGAACCGGTTTGCTGTCCAAATTTTGTTTCTATGAGTTTGTGCATATTTTAATTGATAGAAAATGATCTGATTGCATTATGCATAAAATCCGATTTTTTTATCATTTTGAAATTCTGAATATTCCAACTATGTGAAAGATTATAACCTAATGTAACCCTTCCGAAACCTTTGTCTTAGCTATAATAAGTTCTATCATACCATTTCCTCTCACTCCCAATTTGTAATAAAAATTAATTTACTATCGTTTTTAAGCACTTTTAAGGCCACTTTAAGTAAGACAGATCCTTGTTAAACTACAAATAAATAAATATAAACTTCTCTAACGAGTACCTACTGGAACAACTGGAGACTTTTGTCTAGATCTATTCGGTCTTCGGTTTATTCGACTCAAGTCAATCTATGTTAATATCCATTTCAAATTGTTTGAAATATTAGTTGTGTTCAGCAGAACATCCTGCTCCATGATCATACTTTTTTATGATCATTCTGCTGAGCTCGATTGATACGGTGTCATCCGTTCGTTGCTTTCAAGTGATACTGCTGCCTGCAGCTGCAATTGTTTATCGATAGGCATGCTGCGATAGACTTGTCTTCGAAACAATTTGTTAATTTGTTGTCATTTTGATTTGCGCACCTTTTTTGAAACTAGTTTTCCTTCGAAGTCGCTTTTTGCATTAGAATACAAGAGCATTTTTCCCTGAGTGTAATAGTGCTCCGAGAGTAGTAAATTGTTTACTTTTTCGTGCAGATCTCCAGCACGTTTAATCGATTCACAGTTTAAGATTAGATAGATAGGCTTATAATTTTCTTTCTTTTTTTGTATTTTATACAAATGTTTAATTTTAGCTAAGTAAGTGAGTTCGATGATAAGTTGTAAGTTGTTGTGATGTTTCCAAATTAAAGACACACCAATCAAAACCAAGAACACTACAAAAGTCAGTTGAGGATACGGTTTCATTTCAGGACTCGAGCCTGTCTAATATAATCAAAAATTAATCAAAAAATTACTAAAAACCCCAGACAATATTTTGGTCTCTCAGTCACTTCTAAAAGCTTTTGCAGATGTAAGCCAGGGTTACTCTACAGCTTCTTATGAGTGCGTTTTCACTCACACAAACAAAAAATCAAAAACAGAAACAACAGCTACCGCAAGAAAAGGAAAGAGAAACCCGATTACTGCCGGTTGTGTGTGGGTGCTTGCGTTTTCTGCACGTATTGCTGTTCCCTTTAATCCCACAAGAGCAGCCAGCCTGTGCATATGCTTATGCGCATGGCTGATGCGTTTGCGCATTACAACAACATTGGCGCATGAAGCGTATAAAGCATGGGCATCGCTGATGAAAACTTTTAGAGCACTAAAATCATTCCACTTGGTATAAATTAGCTTTGAACATCTGAGCACATGAAGCTCTAAAGATTAGTTAATTTTATGCACTCGATTTGTTTTAAAAAAAAACTTTTTCCCTCGAAAAAAAGAAGGTTTGACTAAGTTAATTATATGTAGAAGTATAACTCGAATGATATATAGAAAATTCTGTGACCAATGAGGCTTTTGAAATGAATTTGATCCGCCTGCACGTGTAAAGTCATGACCGTGTCTTCGCTCATACAATTTTTCTGAAAATTTGTAACCCTTATTCTCTCTCTGTAGATAGTGTCAAAGTAAAACCAACCACAGATAAACCCACTTCCAAACAGATATAATTCCCCCAAATCTGCTTACCCAAACAATCAACACGATAATTGAGTGTCACCAGAACAACATCTTTGGCCATAAAATAGTCCGGACCATAAAGCTCACGGGTTGCCTCGCCAATACTAAAGGCCCCACCATAGATATAGACCATGACCGGCAAAGGTTTCGCCGTTCTTATCTGTGTACACATAAATATAATCAAACCTATTATCATAATCAATCACTGCCGTAGATACACTCACCTGCTTGGCATACACATTCAAGTAGAGACAATCTTCAGCACCCTCTATCAATCCCGTGAGCAAACCCTTCTGCACCGGTTTCTCTGCATAGTTGGTGCAGTCCAGAACTCCGCTCCATGGTTCTGCCGGCTGTGGGGCTTTGAAGCGCAACTCACCCACCGGTGGCTTGGCAAATGGCAATCTCTCAAAACTGTAGTAGTCCTCATCGTAAAGACTACGCCGTTTAACACCCTTAATCTGGCCCAGGGGTAAAGTGATTTCGCAAGTCTGCAAGCTAATTTAATATTAATTTACGTAGGAACATTCAAGAGAACTTACTCCTCCGTCATGATGTTGCAAGATCGAATGCCGTTTGTCAACTAAATAATGATGAGTTAGCAAAGAAAAAGAAACCTAATGTTTGGAGCACACTGATGGCTAGAATAACATGTCTACAGTATGAGCTTTTTCTTCTAGAAGAGAGCAAAGTTTCAAAGTTTTTAAACAGCTATCATTGCTGATATGGCAGATTGTAAATGCCACACGAACGGTTTTTTAACTGGCTAAGTCTTAAGATTTTGATAATTATTTTGTTTAAAAAGAGCCAAACAGAGCTCTGACTAACTGGTCTTCACTTTTGTGCTATTTTAATGATAGCACAAAAGAATTCGAATGTCAAAGTTTTAGAAGCTTTATCACAGCTGACTTAGCTGGGAGGGAAAGAAGTGGTAAAATATGGATGGAATGGATTTATTCAAAAACTTTAGGAAAAACATCGATATTAATCATTGTAAAAGTTTATGTGGGAAAGCACTTCATCAGTTAAGAAAATAGTTATAGTTATTCCTTTCTCGTAAAATAACAAGTAAGGGCGCTGCAGTCGAGTTTCCCGACCACAAAATACCCTGTTCATTTGTTTTCGTTTATTTGTTTTTGAATTTTTGAAGATAAATGTAACAAAATTATCATCCCAAATGTAGGCAACACTTTTTTCTAGTCCTGACCAACAACTGGAAGGGGGTGCTCTTATCAACTGTTTCGCTTATAACTCCGGTGTTTTTTGTCCGATCTGATTGTACTTTTCAGAATAGATAGATATTGGGCCTAGCTTGATGTATACTAAACCACGAAGCTCTAACTTAATAATTGTGGATCTGACGGTTTTTTAGGTCTAGGATGGCTAGAGGAGGACGTGGTTTTTTGGTGATAAAAGGGGGACGGAGTGGAATTTTCAGAATCTGAAACCAACTTGATCTGCGTACAGCATAAGTCTACCTTCATGCAAAAATTTGTGGCTCTATCTCTTATAGTCTCTGAGATCGGCGTGTTCATACAGACAGACGGCCAGACGGACATGGCAATATCGGCTCGGCTGTTTATGCTGATGAAGAATATATATACTTTATGGGGTCGGAAATGTTTCCTTCTCCCTGTTACATACATTCGCACAACTTCATGATCCCCCTTTTCCCATTTTCAAGGGTATTATAAACTACTGCAAAAGAAATCAGAACATCTTTCATTTTATATATAAGGTTAGCTTTCGCAGAATGTTAAAAGAATCAACCAGCGCATCCAATGGTTCGAACCCAAAATTCATAGTTTTAGTTTACTGTGAACCTCACCTTGAACCGAACCTTCTTGGGAATTAGTCCAGAAACCAGAAACTAAACCTGATCCTGTTTGGAGCGAAAAGTTTTGGTACGGCTTAACATAAAGTAGGGACATCAACAAGTTTTAGCGTCTACCTGGATGGCTTACCAAAATTTGAAAAATCGTTCAGAATAACTTATAAAATCTCGACCCACAATAGCGTCTGATTTTTATGAAACTCAACTTCAAAGTTTATTAAAAAATTTACATTAGTTAGGCTGCTTTCACTCTGTTCGACACATGAGACATAATAAATCTTACTTACTTACAAAAAGATTATCATAATAAATGCCCTTCAATGCATGCTATGCCTATGAATATTACAAAATCAGCACTTGTTCTTAAGTTTTGCCTACCGTTGATGCATTTTGAGTACCTTAATCTGTCTGACAATGCGAGTTTTCAGCATTTATGCTGCCGTCATTTTCAACCGCACTTGGTGCTAGCTGTGATGTAGCCATGTAACACCATTTTGAGCTCAGCTTAGTGTAGATAATACTTTTCTACGATATAACTAAAATAACCATCTTCTCTTTCTTCTTCCATTCCAATCCCTAGGTGGGACATAGGGCATCAACTACTGCTCTCCAGCGAACTCTGTTGTTAGCCGTCGCTTTTAGTTCTCGCTAACTTTTCCTGATGCTTTTCGCCTCTCTACCGACAGTCCTCCTCCAAGTTTCTTTGGGTCCAACGGGAGGTTCGAGTCGACTGTACTTGTACGGTCGGCTCAAGCAGCTCACGAACTTCCGACTCCATAAAACGAGTCAAGTGGCCTCTGGGTAGCCACGGACTCCGGGCCGCGGCGAGCTAATTGTGAGAAGGCGTATCAAGAAGCCGAATTGGCCTTTGTGCGTCTTCGGTAAGTTGGCTGAGAAATCGCTGAAGCTTGGTAAATAGAGGGCCTGGACTCTAAGATGGCACCCCCATCACCAGGATAGGGGAGTAGGACCAGCGACCCAACTCTCCGAACAAAACCAGCTACCGAAACATCAACTCAGCCTCGGATACAAAACCACCACCCTCCCATTGATGACGACCTTTAAATATCGAACAAGGACAACTCTAGGATTCTGGAACGTCAGAACGCTACTTGATGACAGCGGCTAATTGGAAAGAATAACCATAGAAACCTCTAAAGTGCAGAGAAGCTCCGCTTAGTCCTTTGGGGCTGACACTTAATTGATGTATAAGTTTTCAAAAACAGTTCTTGCACTTTTCTTATCAAAAAACAAAACCCAAAATAAATTTGTTGTTACTTTTATTTTGGTGCTAGGCAAATGATGAATACATTTCCAAAATTCTTATCTCCAACTGCAACAGAATCGATAAGCTATCAAACTCTCAAAACTGGACAACATCGCGTACCTTAGATTAGATTCCCACTAGAATAACGGCACAGAGGCTTGTTCATACAGGCGAGAAAAGAATTGAAAGCTCTTCATTTCTGGTTGTGGAATAAACTGCAAGTCTTTTTCAATATTCAGTACCATTCGCGGTCCAAAACGTGTCACTGGCTTCCAGTCCACCAGCTCTTCGGTAAGCTTCGCATTGGGATCAGATCTGCGAGCAAATTCAGCAAACATGGCCACCATTCGACAGATGGTTACATATTCTGGTCGTGATTTGTCCAACTTGAAGGTGAAGGGCAAAACAAATATATAACCCAATTCATCTACATGGGAAACTCCTCGTTTGTCGGTTCCAAAGAAGCGAATGCGATAGAAATTGAAATCTGGCGAATCAAAGTTAAAGCGATAGAGGTAAGTGGGTGCCTGGGAATAGGCCAGCCTCGCCAGCACCACCCGCTCCTGGGAGTGCATCATGCTGTGTGTGTAGAGTGCAATCAAATTCTGTTCATGATCTGCGTTCAACTGACCACTGTGAGCCTGGCAAAACTGCCGCAACAAATCCTGGGCCAGCTGTCGACGCTGTCCGGGATCGCCACACGCTTGTAGAGTGCGGGGTAAAACACCCTCTGGATACGTTTTGATGCTCCTTAGTCGCTCCCCGTTCTTGTCTAGCGAACCACCCAGCAAGCCCTCTCCACTGGTGGTGCCCATAATAATGGGAATCCTATTGCTCCAAGCAGTCCGCTGCAATTCGATGGGTTCAGACATGAGCAGTCCTTTGGCCGTGGCATAAGCTTCCACACAGGGCACAAAGGGCATGGGCAGACCAGCTTGCATTTTCTCAGCTGGAGTCCAGAAGTCGGCAGAGACCACCAGTTTCGGATCCGCTTTGCGTATGAAATCGAAGACATCGCTGTCCTTGTTCTCACCCTCGTAGCCCAGGTGACGGGCCAAACGATATTCCATGTTGGGTCTGCGATTCGTTTCTGTGGAAAAGCCTGCCATAAGAATGGCCTTGTTAAAGAGTCCTTCGGACTGTGGGCTCATCATGAGCAGATGGACTGCCGAACTGCCCGAACTGTGGCCAAATAAAGTGATTTGATTGGGGTCACCATTGAAATTGTGTGCATTTGCTTTGATCCATTTGAGGGCGAGCACCAAATCCTTGAGTCCTGCATTGCCCGGCACCTCCAGTGTTGGATCGGCAAAGCTGAGATAGCCTAAGTGAGAAGCGTAAGTAAATCAAAATTGTGTTCCCTATTTCAAATGTCTCACCCAAAGGACCCAGGCGATGACCTATGCTGATGTGAATCAACTCCTCACGCATCAAATAATCCGGTGCCCAGGCACGGCGTGAAGCATCTCCACCCTTGTAGGCTCCCCCATGCACATAAACCATCAGGGGTAAAGGCTTTTCGCTGCTCAGCTATCAAATGTCTTGATTAAACTTTGAAAGCATCAAAAATAACCCCCCAACACCTACCGTCTTCACCGACACATTCAGGTACAAGCAATCCTCGCTGCCCTCCACCTGTTTGGTATAGGAACTGACCTGTAGACACTTGCTTAGTGGCTTACTACAGTCCCTTATACCATGCCAAGGCTTTAGGTCATGCGGTTCCTTGAAACGCAAAGTGCCCAGCGGTGGCACAGCATAGGGAATACCATCGAATGCATAGAAGGGGTCGTCATAGAGGGATTTAAGTAGAGTACCCCGCACTTTACCGTGCGTGGTCTGAACCACAGGCGATGTTTCACCGCTGAAAGAAACGACACGAACAATTCTTAAAAGAGTTGTTAAGTAGCTGAAACTAAGCCAGAACCTACTAGTCCGCTGCCATTTGCGTTAATTCTTCGACTGTTCTCCAGAATTGTGGAAACTTTGTATATGCCATACCATAATCAACGCCTTTTTTTTTTGCTGATAAACCCCAACAAGCATAGTTCATTGAGATAAGCAGCTGATAAACAAAAGCACAGCTTATCTTCTGCATATTTAACTGATTTACATCTTGACTAAAATGAATATGTGGTCAGAGCCATCCTTTTAAAATACACTTGTTAACAAACACACATTGAAGATTGTTATGCCAGGCAATTGGAAAAGTCCACTGACAATAGAACCAGAAGGCCCTTAAAGCCGCAACATATATGTTGTGGAATGCTGAAACTTTTTTGTTGATTTTCGTTGTTTTTATTGTTGTTGATATGTAAAAACTATTCTTTTGACTTTTAATCCAAATAACATTTAGAGCATACAAATAATTTGACTCCATTGATAACTTAATCGTCCAATATTCCATTTCCTTCATTTTCTCTCAGTCTTGCATACGCTTTCCCATACCTTCAACTTATTTAGCTCTGGTAATGCCATCAATTTGATATGGTCCGAAATATTCAAGCATTCCAAATGAGCGTTAACCAAAGGTTTCCACATTTGATGTTTGGGCAGCTCCTGCGACACACTTTCACAATTTGGATTCGACGTTGAGGCAAATGTGGTGACAATATCTATCATTCGCTCTATGGTAATAAACTCAGGTGTATGCCTATCCAGTTTCCAGGAGAAGTCACCAAACCACAGATAGGAATGATCATCGACATGGGCTACGCCACGTAATTGATTGCCACAATACTTAAGACGCTGATGGTTGAAGGTGGGCGAGTCGAAATCAAAACGATAGAGATAGGTGGGAGCGGTGGCATATTGAAGGCGTGAGCGGAGAGATCTAAGGATGGGGTGCCAGAAGACCTTGTAGCTGGCGTACTGGGGGAATAACAGAAAAGGATTAGACAAGGGAATTATTGAAAATTAGGGAAAAGAATTACAGAAAGCAATTAAAGAATGGAAATATTAAAAGGAATTAAAGAGAGGAATTACAGAAAGGAATTTTGAAAATAAATAACAGAAAGTGGATACGGAAAGAAACTTTAAAAAGGAATAACAGAAAGGAGTTATATGCGAACATATAAAAAGTAATTACAGAAAGGAATTACAGAAAAATCTAGGAACTATATAACCAACTAGATATTTTAGAAAGGTTCTTGAGATTGGAACTAGTAAAGGAAATTAGGAACTAATTTTAAAAAAAGAATTACAGAACTGATCTTTGAAAGGAAATTACAGAAAGCGGATATGTAAAGGATCTTTGAAAAGGAATTATAGAATAAATATATTAAGAGATATTAAAAAGAGGAATTACAGAATGAAACTTTGAAGAGAAATTATATGAAGAACTAAAAAAAAGTAATTATTGAAATAAAATAAGAAAAATAGAGAATGGAATCAGCAACGGAAATTAGAAAATATAAGAAGAAAGGAATTACAGGAAGCTACTTTGTACACAAATTACTGAAAGCGGATACGGAAAGGAACTTTGATAAAGAATTACAGAAAGGATTTATATGATGAGCTGAAAATAAAGTAGTTACAGAAAGGTATTACAGAAAAAAACGAGAAACTAAAAAAAGAATTTCAAATACGATCTAGAAAACGGAACTAGGAAAGGGAAATTAGAAAATAATTTAAAAAGGAATTACTCAACCGAACTTTGAAAAGGAATTGCAGAATGGAATTATCCGAAGAGCTTCAAAAAGAAATTACAGAAAGGAATTACCAAAAAAACTAAAAACTAGATAGAAGTATATCAAAAATGTTCAAGAGAATGGAACTAGAAAATCATTAATAAAAACGAATTTCAATAAGGAACTCTGGATACAACTTACTGAAAGCGAATACGTAAAGAAGTTTGAAAAAGAATTGCAGAGTGGAATGAAACGAAGAACTTTAAAAATAATTAGAGAAAGGAATTATTTGAAGAACTTACCAAAAGTAATCACAGAATGGAATTACAGAAAAACCTAGGAACTAGATAAAACTAGTTCAGAAATGATCTAGAGTGGAACTAGTAAGAGAATTAAAAAATAATTACAAAAGGAATTAGAGAGAGGAACTTTAAAAACAAAATTACAGAAAGCAGATACGGAAAGGAGTTTGAAAAGGAATTGCAGAAAGGAATTATATGAAAAATTAAAAAAAATTAATTACAGAAAGGAATTTCAGAAAAAAACAGGAACTAGAATAAAAGTGTTTCAGAAATGATCTAGAGTGGAACTAATTAAGGGAATCAGAAAATAATTATTTAAGGAATTAGAGAGAGAGGAACTCTAAAAACAAATTACAGAAAGCGGATCCGAAAGGATCTTTGAAAAAGAATCACAGAGCGGAATTATTCGAAGAACTTTCAAAAAGTAATTACTGAACAGAATTACAGAAAAAACTAGGAACCAGATAAAAGAATTTTATTAGGTATTATTAGGTAAAGGAAAGTAACTTTAAAAAGGAATTGCTGTAAGGAATTTTTGAAAAACTTAAACTAAAACTAATTACAGAAAGGAATTACGGAAAAACTAGGAGCTAGATAAAAGTATTTCAGAAAGGATGTAAACAATTATGAAACTATGAAAGTTAATTATAAAACAATTGAAGAAAATAACTTTGACAATGAATTACAGAGAGCGGGTACGAAAAGGAGCTATGTGACTTATTACAGAAAGTATAGCAAAACAAGGGAAAAGTATTACAGAAGGGAGTTGTTGGAAGGAATTGGCAAAATGATCTACAGAAAACAACCTCTAAAAAGAATTACAGAAAGGAATTGGGGAAAAGAAGTTGGAGAAAGCAACTAACAAAATGAATAGGAATTATATAAGAAAAAATCAAAGAAGCTAAGAAAAGAAATCAAAGTACTTCGCATATTTCCAAACTCACCTCACAGTAGGCCAACAGCGATTCCGGAGACGGCGACAACTCCTTATTCCCGAAATGCGTGTCCTTCAATCGCTGACCCAGACTTCTGGCAAAAGCTTGTGGCAGTGCACGTTTCACCTCCAGCGGTAACATGTGCTCCGGCTCATCTTTCAAACTGGTAAGCAAATAGGGAGCGATCTGCACTCGGGCATACATCAACAGCCCCTCAAAGGAGGTGCCACTCATCATCACTGGAATCTTATTGCCCCAAGCTTCGGCTAACATTTCATACGGATGCTTAGGCAGTACACAATGCTCAGTCGCATAGGGTTCCACCATGGGTCCAAATTGAAAGACACAATCATCCAAATGCTCCGCCTGACTGAGCAAATAAGGCTTCACCAGCTGCTCCCCCGGCACACTCTGTAGATAATCCAAGAGCTTAGCATCGCTAACCTTATCCGTCTCCTCCATGCCCAGAACGGTAGCCAGGCGACGCGGTAGATCCGTGATGGGGCACAAAGCCCAAGAGCAAAGCACATTTCCCGACTGCAAAATGGCCTTGTGAAACAATCCTTCGGCCCTGGGATTCAACATTAGATAATGAGCCGAAGCAGCGCCTGCACTCTCCCCAAAGGCTGTCACATTACTCGAATCCGCATTGAAACTGGAAGCATTTGCGGTAATCCACTGCATGGCCATAAGTTGATCCTTTAGTCCCGCATTGCCGGGCACACCCACACTGGGATCGCTGAGACTGAGAAAGCCCAAGGCACCAACACGATAGGAGACGGTGACGACCACCACAGGACGCATCATAAAATAGTCCGGACTGTGCAATTCGCGCGTGGGATCACCCTTCTCAAAGCCACCGCCAAAGAAGAAGACAATCAGTGGAAGAGGCTGAGCCGAATTGAGCTGGTGAAGAATGGATGTTTCACTACTGTTAAGAACTTCCCCTGCCCACTCACCTCCTTCGCGTACACATTCAGATACAGGCAATCCTCTACACCCTCCAGTTTTTGGGTGTATTGATTAAACTGTAACGGCTTCTCGCCCTTCTTTCGACAATCCAATGGGTCGGACCAAGATTCCATGGGAAGCGGTGCCTTGAAACGTAGCTGTCCCGTTGGTGGCTTGGCATAGGGTATACGCTCAAAACTGATGTACTCATGCCCATAGACGCCAGTGCAGCGTTTGCCCAGAATTGGTCCATTCCGGGTAAGCACCTTTACATCACTGGAGTTGACATTTTCATCACACTTTTGGGTTTCGCACCCGACTCTGGCACACCTCTCCATGTTCCGCTTTACAATGAACTCGATTACACTTTTTTGCGCGTTTTATCTAACAGAATGAAAGCATTTATGACGCCTTTTTATCGCGACTTTCAGAGCTGCGAAAGAACCACAAACTACAAGTGTACATAAGTGTATATATGTACGACAACAAAAGCAAACAGATTTCACAGACAGCTGATTCTTGGTGTGTGTTGTTGTTCATGTTGGAATAGTTGTTGTTGTTGTTGGGTTTTATCATTTTAGTTGCTTGGTGGCGATTACGCAGATTTGTAAGTGCAAAGCGATCGCAAGTACTAAAAAATGAAAAAGCTTCTCCGTGGGCGTTAAAAAAAGCAACAGTGAACTTTTCCATTTGCCAGGGCTGCGAAGGCATTGCATTCAATGGAGCTTTAAGCTATGCATTCAATATCTTAAGATGAGACATTTTAAATAATTTGTTTGCCATTCTGTTTCCATGCCTTTAAGGCAAACCGGTTTTGAACCGAACCGGTTCGAGTCCGGAACTCCGACTTTTATTTCACTGTGAACCGAACCTTGAGCCGAAACTCTTTCGAATTAGAATAGGAAACCGAACCTATTTCGAACCTAATATTATATATCGGTTCGGCTCAACAAAAATGGTGGAAATCAGAAAAATTGGCATTCTGTCTAGAGATTCCATCTGTTATCTGGTTGATTTTGAGCAACTGAGTCTTAAAATGGGCTGCAAAGTGATTTTAAAAACCTAGAATAGCATTGAATGCTGCTTACAATATTCCCATCTAATGTATCGGCTTGCAGCCCTGTTACTAATGCCAAATTCCTTTCTAGGCAGAATATCGACACGACATTTGGATCGTGATAGTCGATCCAAATGCCCAAAACCGGAAGAGAAATAGGCCCGAAAATCAGCGGACTTTTCGTAGCAGCAAGCAGTAGTTTCTAAACGGTTTTGACTTAACCCTGTTCGAACCCGGAATTTCCACATTCAGATTATCAGGAGTCGAACCTTGAACCGATCCTTTTAAGGAATTAGAGCTGAAGCTTATCTAAAATTTTACGTATTCACTGGCGACTTCTTTTGTTATCCTGATGGTTCTGGAAGACTGAGTCTTACAATCGGCATGTAAGTTTTAGGTAAACATGTTTAAAAATGTTCCAAATTAACATTAGAGTCCCCAACCAAATTAGCATCTGTTTTCTAAGATACTCAACTCCAAAGATTCTTGAACGATTCAGGGCTTAACATTACAGTAGAAACATATTTCGTACGTAGACTACGAAATGGAGTTTTACTTAAGGAAATGTATCCATGCCTTACATTTTGAATAATCCCATCCCAACCCAAATCGATACAGTTCCCTTACAGTTTATGTAGCTTTTAGTTCGATTACCAAATAATATTACGTAGAGCATGGGCTGAACCATGACAGGCTCGAACCAAAACCTTGAACTTCAAAATTCGGAACCTTCGAGCCCGCAAACCGGAGCTGCCAAAATTTTTTGCATTTTTTGTTTTTTAAAGCTTTTTACAAATACTCCACTTCTAGTGCACAATTTTAAGACCAAAATAGTATTGGCTTTATAAGCTTTACATATTATATTATAAGGTTCTCAATAAGACAGTAAACTTAGCTTATCATCATTTAATCATTCCAAAAAACCTGCAAAATCCTTACCTTCTATTCTTTACTAGGATAAGAAAATCTCCTGCAAAGTTTATTTGATCAATATATCAAAATATCGTAGGCCAATCCCCGCCATTGCATTTCTTATCCTATTTCTGTAAGTAATTTGAAACGTTGTCAATGATTACTTTTTATTCTCTCCTAAACATTTTTTCTGGCCCAAGAAACCATGTACAAACTCGCTTGCCTGTCCTGTTCAATTCGTGTTTTCCAAATCCCTTAAGCAGTGTAAATTTATCACTACTTGAAAGCTTTTATGATTCCCTGATATAAAAAGGCATCACGGTTTAACATTTCTAACTACAGGTTCACTAAAAAACTTTATCTAAACTCTTTGAGCAATCTTTTTGTTGTATAATATTTAAACAGGGTCAAGTGTAAATCTTGGACGAAATCAAAGAAGCCCCCTTCTTATCAGTTTGAACCATTTGAATCTGTTCATGATCTGTGTATTGACATTTATTCCAAATTATCTTTTGGCACATTGAAGCAGTTTCTTTTGTTTGGTAGTAGCCAACTGGTCTTGGACCCACAGTTGAGACTTTCTTCTTATATATATTGCGAAGTAAGCTTTTCGACTTATCAACACTTCAACGAAGACTCCCAAAGTTGGAATTAAAGTGTCTGCACAAGTTTATAAAGAATAATATTGAACCCGAGTACCTACTTGGATGTGCGAACCTACAAAACAGACACGGAACCTTAAACCCTTGATTCCTCTTGAGGCTTCTTCGTTATATGCCTCCAACTATCCGTTTCACATTCTGTGTAAAGATTACAATAAGGTCTTTCCTTTTCTCCGAGGTATTATTTCTGTCGAATGCTTTAGGTCAAATATTTTTAACAATCTTTAATTTACATAGCTTTATAGTAGTTTTAGGAACATGGGGCGTGGCTGGTCATTGAGACTAAATATATTAGAAAACATTATATATATTCCTTATGGTTCCTTTTACATCTCTATATATTGTATTTATGTAACTGCGTCTAGTACACGAAGTACGAACCATCTATCTTTAAAATTGTGGGAGATATGACGTTTTTTCCAAAATTGAAAATGAACTTGATCTACCTGCAGATATAAGAAATGTTTGTGCTATACACATCAAACCATCTCTGAGATCTTTGCGTTTATACGGAGAGACAGACATGGTCATATCGACTCGGTTGTTGCGAACTAAAGCAAACTTAAAACGAACAGTTGTTCGGAAATCATGAACATCTTGATTTCTGGTTTGAATTTTTGCACTTATGCTGCTTTGGAATTCCCAAACAGTTATGGCAATGCTGGTATGAGAAAACCACTGCTTCTGCTCTGATGATATGGGACTATTCTACTTTTGTCAACGATAGTGGTATTGATTTCTGAGTGTGGGAAATAGAAAAATGAAATCAGGTAATGGTCAATGATATATAAGATGGTTCCTAAAAAGCTTATGTTGGGCATGATGATCGTTAACTAATACAGAGTTGAGTTTACCTCACAAAAATCATCTGGAATAACTAATAATTTGGTGTATTTAAAATCCAAATAAAGTTGTATTGAGAAATCGGTTGATAGGTAGAGTTATCCAAAATAAGTTGGTTGTGTCAGATGCAGTATTAACTATATCTATGACTGAACGTTTAGTTTCAATAAAATGCTTGATCTTTCATTTATTCAAATAGTCAAACTGCCCTCCCATCCCACCTAGATGTAGATCCAACAGTATCGGAATAGTCTATTAGTTTACAGCTTCAACATCATAAGCAGCTGAGAAACCCGCAAAGATATCAGCATATAACCAGGAAATGGGGTTAGAACTCAGCACAGATTAGAACTAATCGCGATGTATCGTTTCCCCAATCACAAACCAATGCCAAACGAATTTAATCTATCTCTTTGTGTGTTTACAATCTATTTACATTTAGCTTTTTTGTTGATTAAAAAGCTTTGAATAAAAAGCTTAATAAAAGTGTTGAAAAATTAGTCTTAGTCTTAACACTTTTAAATTGTCCAGTAACAAAAATGTATCAAAATGTTAAAGTTCCGTTAAGAGTTCACCCAAAACTTCCCCTAGTTCTGTTGAAATTACCTATCAGTCTCTGAATGGGTCTAAAGGTAGGCAGATAATGTCTGAGACCAAGGCAAAGAACAGCTGCCCCGGTGCTTTCACGCCCATGTGTAGCCATGTACATATGTATGTACGAGTATGTACAATGCTGGCGTCCCCAGAACTTTATTGCCGAGAGAAATCATTTCAGTCGGTCGGCAGCGGGCAACAAAATTGGATCCAAGACACATTGTAGAAATTAGTTCATTTTTGGAAATATATATAAATAAATTTGTATTTTTTTTTTATTAAATTTACAACAAACATGGAGGTTCATGTTGGGTGGCCAAAGCTGCTAAAAATGGGCGCCAAGTGAGTACGCAGGTCCAATCGATCAATCGACTTTGAACATCGCCTGACCTGTATCATATTCCTTATCTCCCTATATTAACCTTCATTGAAATGACTTACATTATCTATTTAGATTGGTGGGACACAAACTGCAACAATATCGTTTGGCTACCAACAACACCATTGTGGTGGAGACCAAGTATGGCAGGGTGAGGGGACTGCAGCGTAAGACGATCTACGATGAGGAATTGTACTATGCCTTTGAGGGCATTCCGTTTGCCAAACCACCGGTGGGTGAGTTACGGTTTCGGGCACCACAGCCACCGGAGCCATGGCAGGGTGAACTCAACTGCACCACCTATCGCTCGAAGCCGCTGCAAAGGAATATGGTGACGGGCATTATTGAGGGCTCTGAGGATTGCCTCTATCTGAATGTGTATGTGAAGACACTGGAATCGGAGCAGCCATTGCCGGTGATAGTTTGGATCTATGGCGGTGGCTTCCAGAAGGGTGAAGCTTCAAGGGATATGTATAGTCCGGACTATTTTATGATGCAGCCAGTGATTCTAGTAACCATCAACTACAGACTGGGAGCTTTGGGTAAGTTTTCAAACATAATGTGAGAATTACTCGACTGGATAGCTAGAAGGGGGCAAAAGGTCAAGGTTTTTGAACATGAGTTCTACATAGCTGCTATGTGCCAGATAAACATACATTTTACACCATTATTTGTGAGTTTATGTGACAGATAGCTCTATGTAGCAGATCAGAAAACGGCCCTAAGAATTTCTGGTTTAAGAGCTAGAATTCTTAGTTGAAGTATGTTTTCTGTATTCCGTATTAGAGGAACTATTTTCTCAGTTTTCATTGGTTTAGAATTTTAGTTGCTGATGTGTATTAAGTAGAGATGGCCGCGTGTTGAATATTGTCAACACGACACGACTTAAGCACGAATGGCATACCTTAAACAAGCATGGTGAAAAATTGTCTATGCATAACACGACAAGACAGTCACGACTTTATTTCTTTAACTTGATTTCCGCCCCTATATTCATCAAATTCTTGGATTTTTTTAGGTAAAGTTCATGAGTTATATAGGAAATGTTAATGGATTGATGGTGTGACAGCGTTGAAAGCTCACTGATGAGATTGATTGGGAATTCAATTGAAACAGTACTGTCTGAGCAACCTCTAATTGTCCATTGTATAAAAATCTAGTTGATTTCCTGTTGATTATTGAATTATAATCAATCTGACATCAAGCCAGCCAACATCCACTTTGAATAAAAATCAAACCATGTCGCTTAAACCCATAGTTCACGAGTTAGTTAAATTTGGTAAAATGACTTAATCTATTCAAGACAGTTCAGTGGGTACAATACGCATTTCCCGTAATTTCGGAGTCTTTGATTTAAGCTTGGATCTATAATGATAGTACAGCAATTTCGGTGCGCAATGTTTTTTTTAGTTTGTTGAATATTTATACATAAATATGTATTTCGTTATTTCTATCTTAAAACTTTCTGAGTAGGAGCTAGGTAGTACCGGTTTATGTCGTGTCTAGTCACTAAAAACTGACACGCATATGCACGCACGAAAATTGAGCTTTCACCACGAACACTTCATGTCAAGTCGTGCGGGTCTGTGACACGAAAAGAGCACGATACTGCCCCAACTCTAATACCAGTCCCAATAGATTAAGAGAAACTCGGATTAGATCTTTGGGGCTGTAAAGTCAACTATATTTGTGCACCATCCAGCGCCAGCAATGAATATGGTATGCCGCTCACGTTAGCCAGCTGCTTTTCTGGCTACATCGCTCTGCTCCCTTGAGTGTGAATAGGTTAGAGAGCCAATAAGTTAGTAAAGAGCTGGGGTTTTTTCCTCACTTACGCCGCACGGTTTTGGGAGGTCAAAATAGATAAATCAATGACCCTCGACTTCGATTTCAGCCTTGAGATATTTATGTAATTTATGTAATAGCATGAACACTCAAAAAGAATTACTCTTAAAGTTCTTCGACGGATTGAACTTACATAAAATCCTAAGTATTCTTGGAAAAAATCTATTGGCTGTGTTCTAGAGAGGTGGAATTTATCCAAATTAGTACCAAACATTTAAATTATGATTTATATAAGAAAACTTTTCAATCGAAAAGCGACTTTTTAAATGTACTTGTGGCTTTTATAGATCATAAAACATGTATGGAGGCGCCCTTTGATATGTTTATATAGGGAATTACCACACTCAGAAAACATTCTCCTATGAAATCCGTCCCAAGGCGATTCACACTAAAATTAAGAAAAATATTTTCTCATTAATTGAAAATTTTCAAAGTTTCGGAAAATTTTTCCATAAATGAGAAAACGTTATCCTAATTTTAGTGTGAATCGCCTTAGGACGTATTTTATAGGAGAATTTCTAATTTCGAGGGCGAATTTTTTTATGAGTGCAATAGCTGTTGGTGTCACAGCGGCTAAACACTCACTGATAACTCCATTGATTATTGATCAAATATCTGTTTGAGTAACCTTATCTGCTTGTGTCAAATCCTTGTTGTTGATTTCTGATGATTATTGAATTAAAATCAATCCCCGACCTTGAGATGGCTAACTAACATCTTTGATCATAAAACATATTTAGGATTGATAACAACATAGAACTAAAATCCGTTCTCCAAAGAAGTAACATGGCAGTTCAGCACTGTCCTAAGGCCTAAGAGGTAAGGTCTTACATATCCATAAGTCACCCAAAATGGACAGGCCAATCATCAGCATCGCATTAAAAGAAAAATCAACAATTTTCGTTCTAAAATCAATTTTTTATTTTCGTTAATCTACAAGAAGCCAGAAAATTCTTGATAAAAGTACAAACTTCCTGAATTCAAGATCGATTTAGATATGTTAAGAACGAACCGATTAGAGCTCAATATAATCCAGGTTGCCCGCGCTGTATACGCTGCAGGCGCATGTGTTGTTGTTCCTGCGCAATTCTATTGCCGCGCGAATGGGACTCACGCATAATGAAATGGCAGAAACAGCTTCGTATGTGTCTCACTTCTCATTCTCTCCTAAGTCTCTTGCGAAATCGAAGGTAACAATAATTCGAAAGCGTTGATTTTGTAGTTGCGGGCCACAAGCACACACACGCACAGATCTAGCTTAAACTAACTTTGATATTCAAATAAGAACCAATCAAACCTAATTTAATCAGATCAATTCCAATTAATGCTTAAATCAATATTCAATATAAAATTTTTCTCGATTTGCCATTGAGTTATGCATTTTATTTCTATATTTGAATTTCTTAGGAATATTTTTCATTTAAGAACGGTTTGTAGTCCAGAAAGTATAAGTATTTCCTACAAATTTCTAGACCGATACAGAGTAAGCTTAATTGGGTTTTAAAAAAGGGAATCGTTATACCTTTTTTTTATTGTGGGACTATAAAATTGTTATCTAAACGATCATAGCAAGTACTACGTATATTCTTATTAACATCATGTGTTCTTGGTTCAAGTACAAATCATAAACTTACAAACTGTACCTCAAACACAACGAAATAGAGTAGAGAAAAGTTTACTTTTGATTAAGTTAATCAATCGATCCATAAACTTATTCTTTTATTACCCCCTCCCTTTATTTCAGGCTTTCTTAGCTTGAAAAACCCCAAGCTAGACGTCCCAGGCAATGCAGGACTTAAGGATCAAGTGCAGGCCTTACGCTGGATCAGTCAAAATATTGCACACTTCAATGGTGATGCCAATAATATCACCGTAATGGGTGAAAGTGCAGGAGCCGCGTCCACCAACATTCTGATGTCCACCGAGCAGACACGAGGACTCTTCCAAAAGGCCATCATGCAGTCGGGATGCTCTCTCAGTGAATGGGCTGAGGCACCGGATCGGAACTTCGGTTTTCGCTTGGCAGAGCAACTGGGCCACAAGGGAAGTGAACAGGATGAAGATGTCTTAAAGTATCTCAGCAAGATCTCAGCACGTCAAATTGCGGCCACGGATCAGGATATTGTTACCAAAGAAGAGCTGCGTAGTTTTCTGTTGTTTGCCTTTGGTCCTGTGGTGGAACCATACGAGACGGCTCACTGTGTGGTACCCAGGAGGCACAAAGAGCTGCTGGCCCATGCCTGGGGCAATGAAATTCCCGTGCTCATGGGTGGCAACTCCTTCGAGGGTCTCTTCTCGTATCAGATCTTACGCAGCGATCCTTGGGTTATGGAAAACTTTCACAATATCATTCCGCGGGAGGTGAGTGAGTCGAGTACACCGCAGCAAATGGATGAGCTGGTGAAGCGGCTGAAGCAGACGTACTTTGGCGATGAGCAACGCGAGTCCATGGAAATGTTTGAGGCTCTTAACATCTTTTCGCACCGACAGATCTGGCATGATCTGCATCGAGTGGTGATGGCACGACTGACCTATGCCCCAGCCACACCCACTTATGTCTATCGCTTCGATTTTGACTCTCCACACTTTAATCAGTTTCGTCGCCTTGTCTGCGGGGATCGCATTCGAGGCGTGGCCCATGCCGATGAACTTTCCTATATGTTTTATAATATCGTTGCCACCAAACTGGACAAATCCAGCGCTGAGTATCGCACCATAGAACGCATGGTGGGTATGTGGACGGCTTTTGCCGCCGGTGGCAATCCCAATTGTGAGGCCATAGCTCCGGCGAAATGGCAACCAGTTGAGTTGTCCAAAAATGGGGCTGAACTCGTTTTCAATATCAGTCACCAATTGGAAATGATCGAGCTACCAGAGGCCACAACGCTGGCTGCCTGGGATAGTTTTTACGCCAAAGGGGCACTCTACTGAATCAAAATTTGGAAGACAGAGTTCTGTATACTCTTTTTTAAATGGTCTGTGTATATTTGTGTAAATACTCTTATTTTTTCCAAAATTCCCAATAAAATTTTTAATAGAAAGTTGATGTATAGGCGAATCACGATTAATTATAGAAATAAGAGAAATCTATGCTTATTTGGCTAGTAGAAAGTTGATTTATGGGCGAAGCAAGATTTTTTAATAGAAATAAGACAAATTGAAGCATTTTATTTTAATAGACATAAGACAAATTTAAGCATATTTTACTAGTAGAAAGTTGATTTATCGGCGAAGCACGGTTTTTCATATAAATTAAGATAAAACTATGCATACTTTTTACTAGTAGAAAGATGATTTATGGGCGAAGAAATTAGACAAGTCTTATCTAGTAGAAAGTTGATATAAGGGCGAAGCACGATTTTTAAAACAAATAAGACAAATCTAAGCTTTTTTTTACAAGTAGTAAGTTGATATATGGGCGAATCACGATTTTAAGTAGACATAAGACAAATCTAATCATTTTTTTACCAGTAGAAAGTTGATATATGGGCGAATCTCGATTTTTAATAAACTGAAGACAAATCTTAGCTTAATTTTCCTATTAGAAAGTTGATACATGGGCGAAGCTCGATTTTTAGTAGACATAAGACAAATCTAAGCATTTTTTTTAAACAGTAGAAAGTTGATATATAGGCAAAGGACGATTTTTCATAGGAATAAGACAAGTTTAAGTTTTTTTTACTGGTAGAAAGTTGATATATGGGCGAATCATGATATTTAATAGACTGAAGACAAATCTAAGCTTATTTTTCCTAGTAGAAAGTTGATATATAGGCAAAGCACGGTTTTTCATAGAAATAAAACAAATCTAAGTTCTTTTTTATTAGTAGAAAGTTGATTTAGTAGAAAGTTGATATATAGGCAAAGCACGGTTTTTCATAGAAATAAGAACAATCTAAGATATTTTTTTACTATTAGAAAGTTGTTATATGGGCGAAGCACGGCTATTCATAGAAATAAGAGAAACTGTTTTATTCGTAGAAAGTTAATTTATGGGCGAATTATGATTTTTGAATGGTTTTTTCGCGGTGAAGCAAGCTGAATGAAAGTTTTTATAAATTTTAAAAATCTTACAAAATATGTATGTTCCTAATCGAAGTGTTCTTTCTTCTGGAAGTACTTAGTTCATCCGTCGATACATACTTTTCAGGGTGATGCTTCCTAGAATATACCCTTAGAAATCCAAATTTGTTTAACTATTTTATTTCTAAGTTTCATTTTTACAATTATTTCGCTACAAATTATTCTATCACATGAATTTGAATTATTGCACTTAGTTATTTTTTTTTTGTATAACATAGACTTTGCACCACTGTTGGCTGACAGTGACGCGTATGCATTCATAACTGACCTCAGCTGTGGTGCAGCACATTGGCTTAACTACATATCGCATTCAAGTTGAAGGTGAATTGATGGAGAACTGTGCATATTGTTCCCGATCACGCAAACCAGTTTCCAAATTGCACACAAAACGCAACAACTGTCTAACCAAACCACGCCCCACTTAACGTCAGCACAACTTTTGACGATCATAAAAACTATCCCATACTTTAAACAGTTTTCTTTCGGGCAGTTCCATAAACTCCACTTGTTTTCCTATGTTCAGGCACATGGTCGGCGCATCCACGTCCAGGGCATCCCACCTAGCGGGTGCAATTTGTGGACAATTGGGATTGTCAAGCCGTGCAAAGGCGGTCCATATGCCAATCAAACGTTCAATGGCCACATACTCCTCCGAAGACTTGTCCAGTTTGGTGGCAGCCACATTATAGAACAGATAAGAGAGATCATCGGCATGGCAGACCCCACGTGTATGGCGGCCACATGTCAAGATGCGATAATGATTAAAGCAGGGCGAATCGAAATCAAAGCGGTACAAATAGGTGGGCGTGGTGGGGGCATAGCAGAGGCGCGCCAACACCGTGCGATGAATGCCATGCCAGAAGTGTTTGATGGAGAGCAGATGCAGACACTCCATGAACTCCATGCGTCCTCGAGTGGCGTCCTCGAAGTGGGAGATCTTTAATTGTCTAACCATTTCCTTGATTTGATTTTGATTAGCCTGCCCTCTCACCTCCAACGGCAGCAGAGCCTCGAAAGCGCTTAACAAATGATCGGAATCCCTTAGGGTGGACTGGTACGAGAACAGACCCTCAAAGGAGGTGCCGCCCAGCATTACGGGCAAATCATTGCCCCAGGCCTGGGCCAGCATTTCCACAGGTGGCTTGGGTAGGACACAATCCTGGCTGACATATGGCTCCACCGCTGGAGCAAAGGCAAAGAGCATGTAATTCCGTTGCTCCTCCTGCGTCAGCAGCGACCCGCTGTGCGCTGCCAAATCACTCGCCGAGGCACGTTGAAGATATCGAAAAACCTCCTTCTCATTCTCACTGCCCTCATAGCCCAGGTGACGGGCCAGGCGATAGGACCAATTGCGCTTGTGTTGGGTGGCCCAACCGCAAAGCGAAGTCCCCGACATCAGTATGGCCTTGTGGAACAGTCCCCGCGTCTGCTCGGTGCTCATCAATATGTGCGCCGATGCCGATCCCGCACTCTCGCCCATCAGTGTGATATTTTTGGGATCACCATTGAACTGGGCGATGTTCTCGTGTATCCAACGTAGGGCCAACACCTGATCCTTCAATCCCGCATTCCCCGGCACATCCAAGTCGCGATCGGCGAGACTGAGAAAACCTGTGGGGGAAACGAGTCGAACAATACAATTGTTAGCATCACTTTAATAGCGACGGGTTATTGCCAGGTAATGCGTTATTCAAAACAGTAATTTTTCCGTTAGATGATAGACAATTAAAATGAAACGATTTTAATTGCTCATGTACAATTTTACGGGCTGTTTTATTAATGACTTAAGTGATAACTAATGGGATTTAAATTATATTATATGCTTTGTTTCTAGTTTATTGGTTTTCTACCTAAAATTTCTTATTTTCTATTGAAATTTTTACGAAAATTGCCGATGAGAGTCAAGAAGTTTTCATTTAAAAAATTGTGTAAGTTTTCAGTTCGAAGCTTTAATGGTCCTGGTTTTGAATGGCCCGAACCGATCCGGATACTGAACTTACTACTTGCTTTGCTATTAAAGCTGTTTGGGTCCAAATGGAAACACAATTTATTTTAAATTGGTCATACAATTGTTTACATTAAGCCCTTAGCAAGCTTTCACTGGACCATCCGGCTGACTGACTGTCATCCCAGACCGCTTATCCCAGAGACTTAGTAATTTATTCAAAAAATGTTATAAGCTAGTAAGAAAGAAGGTTATACTCTGTACTTTAGGTACACAAAGTATTATAAGTTTGTGAAAAAGTATGTAACAGCCAGAAGGAATCATCTCCGACCCTATAAAGTATATACATTCTAGATCAGCATCAACAGCCGAATCGATATAGCCATGTCTGTCTGTCCGTATGAACGCACAGATCTCAGAAATTGAAAGAGATAGAGGTTTGACATGTATGGAACATATGCTTCTTATGAGTGCAAGCAGATCAAGTGTATTTTCAATTTTGGCCACGCCCTCTGCCGCCCCCTCAATTTAGATAAAACGTCATATCTTCAACAGTTTTAAAAATAGATGTTTTGTTCCTTCTGGGCATATTTAGTAATAAGGATAACTTATCGATCCTCCAAAGAAATGGTTAAGATCGGATGAGCGGTTGTCGAGTTATGATCAAAAGTCTGTTCGCTGCTGCAGCGCAGTAGCAGCGCTGCTTTCAGCTGCTACTGCAGTATCAAAACTTATTCTGAACGATTAATTTCGTTGGTACAGAGTTTGTTATAGTCGGGCTTGACCGACTTTCTTTCTTATTATTTATCACAAATATGCTCAGAATATTCTCTCCATAAAATTGTGGAAGATATGACATTTTTCCAAATTGCGGAGATACTTTTCTACAAACTGAATATACTCTGTGTACCTTTGGCTCAGAGTATTATTACCAGATAGATGGTGCAAAGTGGAGGATAGCGATGGACAATATTTAACAAAAATAATTTGTCAGGAATTGTTCACAACAAAGCTTCAAACTTGAAAAAAAAAAAATACTTTAAGGCCTATTTCTCATCTTCTACATAGCTGCTATGTGTCAGATAAACAACGATGTAGTAGATTACAAAACGAGCCTAAATCTTATTTGTACAGAAGAAAGCAATATGTTTCGTTGTCATCTGTGGTTATTTTAAGTGGGGATGTTACAGAAACCACTTCCAACCAAATTCCAATCGAATTCCAACTCTTAGGCGACACAGAATTCTCTTTGGGTTGGTTTCAAACCTTCCTTATTTTGGTAGAAGATTTTGACAAACCAATCAAAGCCAATATGATAAACAACCACAGCGAATTCTCAAATCAACGCAGGTTTTCATGGACATCAAATATACTTCCAGGGTTGTCAAGTTGTTAAGTTCAATGTTATTTTGAGATAATGATTTGAAATTCATCTGAAACTTAACTAGGAACTCTTCTATAACGAAGTTTTCTTTATAGCAAATTAGTTTTCAGAACACTACAACTTAAAACAATACTAAATAACGAGTTTTCTATATAACAAAGTTTACTTTTCTCCCCTTCAGACAAAAGTTCGACTGTATAATAGGACCGTTAAATATTTTACGAAGCATCAAAATAGTTATGAATAAATTGTGTTATAAATTATTTAAGATAGAGACGCAACCCTGTTCTTGTATTTAGTTAGGCAATAATCTTATAACTGGACTTTCTCCTGAAGTTCTGTGGCACTGACGAAATTATTGAGAGATTTACAAACCAATCGACGCAATCCCATTAAACGTTGCAAAAGTCTTAACTTTTGAACTGTTTAATTTGTCAGTAAGATATTTTTTCTAATAATCTGCGAATATCAAATATTTTAACAGTTGGCAGTACAGTCGTTAAACGGTCTCACTAATCATACATTTTGTATGATTTTATCTCAGCAATGATTGTCAAAATTACCAAAACTATAGTATTCGGCAAGTAAATCAATTATCGGAAACCAGATTGATATACTGAATAATCACATCCACTGAAATAAACACTTTGAACATCCAAGACTGGTAAAATTTAACATTTTTGGATTTCTTTGATTAAATTAGATGTTATATTACTTTGTATACGAGCATTATCTATAGTCTGACAAATTTTTATGACAATCAATTATTTTTACAGCGGAGATACCAGTTTCTGATACCATCTGTCTTAGTATTGTAAGTCGGCGGTGTTCCAGAAATCTTCTCCAACCTAAAAGCAATTTATCGTGTCCTAGAAATCTCTTTCAGTTGCTTTCAAATCCCTCATGTTTTGTAAAGAGATTTAGCTAAGTTCACAGATAAAACTATAAAGATAAGCTTAATTAATAACTAATAAACGAATAACATGTTTAATATGTTTCAATATTAATATTTAGCTTTATTATACAAATTCGCACAGCAAACCAAATATTGCCTTATCAACGGAAATCAACTTTCCACTTGGCATTGCTGGCGCCATCTATAAAATTTGACACATAAAGGGGCTTATAGGGTTGTCAAGTTTTACTTAATGAATTTTTGGTATTTTTGAACCTATTTTTGAAGAACATGACTCAAATTTGAATTATATTTTAAGAATGATCATTAATTAAAATGGCAAAATAAACATATTTCAGCTCAACACAGAATTAACTCATAAAATATTATATATTTTATTAGTGCGAGATGCAACCCTGTTTGATAAGATGGACATTTCTGGTAGACGAGACCCTATTCCAATAAGAAAATGAATTCTACCAGAGATCTGGGACACCAACTGACAAAGTCTCTAGAGATTTCCAGGACGGCCATGATTAAGTTAGTGCTAAAAAAGTATATTACAGGCAGAAGAAAGAACTTTCAAACAAAAAGATCTCAAATGGAAAGAGATAGAGGTTCGATTTGCATGGGACATAAGCTAATTTTTCTTGCAGTCAGATCAAGTTTATTTTCAGCATTTAATTAGTAATCAGGACTATTTATCGATTTGCCATAGTGTATTGGAAAAGATCGGAGTTATGAGAGCTTTGAGTGGTTGCCCTGAGCTGCAACTATAGCATCTAAACTCATGCTGAGCTTAACCATTCCTTGGTCAGAGCATATTATACTTGGACTACACTGTTAATGTTATGTTAACGATTAATACCACAAATGTTATGTTAATATAATGTTAACAAATGAGACTGTAAATGTTATGTTATAGACTAATACTGATAATGTTAAGTTAAAGATTAATACTGTAAGCGATATGTTACCAATACTGTAAACGTTATGCCAACGATTAATACAGTAAAAGTTATGTTAACCATTAAAACGAGAAGCTAAGCTAACTTCGTCTGTGCCGAAGTTTTTATACCCTTTCCAAAAATACTGTTTTTCCCATTTTCCGACCGATCGTTCGTATGGGAGCTATATAATATAGTTATCCGATTTGGCCTAAAATTTGTAAAATTATGAGAAAGCATGTGAAACAAACAAATAGAAAATTGCAGGATGCTACCATTAAAAACAAAAATGTTTTTCTAACTAAGACTGTTTTTCCGACCTATCTGTTGTATGGCAACTATACCATATAGTTGTCCAATTGTAATAAAACTTGGTTGAATTATAAAAAAACATAGAAAACCTACAATTACAAAGTTTGGAGACGTTTCCAATAAAATGAAAAAAGTTTTTCTCACTAAAACTAGTTTTCCGACCGATTGTTCCTATGGGAGTTATGAGATATAGAATCGACTCAGCTCGTTACGCTGATCAAGAATATATATATAGTTGATGGGGTCGGAAATTAATATTTCTATGCGTTGCAAACTTCTGGGCAAAATTATAATACCCTTTGCAAGGGTATAATAAAGGGTACATCAAAGTATGGCACCTGAAACTATTCAGGAAATAAAATCTCAGTAATATTTAGCAGATCTTACACAATTGCATACTCTTGTGCGATCTGTTCATTTCGTGCTGTAAACTATCAATAAACTGGTCACCACCAGCTTAGCTGGCTCAGATCTTACATCTATAACTTAATCAGCATTATTTGTCGATCCAAAGAGTGTGATAATGATCAGATTGCTATAGCAATTAGTTGACATGGAAACGATTAAGTTTTACTATTAGTAATATTATATTAAATTAAATACAGCAAATATAGTGCTAAGATCACATAACTAGCAGAGGAACAGGTATCAGGATTATATTCACTTTGAGTTTGCTCCAAAGTCGCTTAAAGATTATTATAATTATAAAAGAAACACAACAATTTGCGTGTTAAACTTCAATTATCGTCATGCGCAATCTATACAGATATTTTTGGATTTGAACATTTTTGCCACCTTACTCACCCAGTGCACCCAGTCTATAGTTGAGCGTGATAAGCACCACATTTTGTTTCATAAAGTAATCCGGACTGTAGAGATCCCTGGTGGCTTCGCCTATCTGAAACCCACCGCCATAGATCCACACTATAACCGGCAGCGGCTGCTCTGACTTCAATTGCTTCACATAGACATTCAAATAGAGACAGTCCTCGGATCCTTCGACCATGCCCAATACAAAATGTTTCTGTATGGGCTTCGCTCGCAGATAGGTGCAATCTCGAATCCCTTGCCAAGGATCCATTGGCTGCGGAGCCCTAAACCGTAGCTCTCCCACGGGCGGCTTGGCAAACGGAATACCCTCGAAGGCATAGTACAATTCCTCATCGTACAATGTTTTCCGGCCCAATCCCCGAAGTTGGCCGTATTTCGTGCTGATGACTTGTGTCAGTTTTGTGCCCAGTCTATACTGTACGATCTTGTGGCCAATGAGCCTGCAATGGGTTAAGATTGGGTTAAAATCCCTTTATGGCCCTTATGGCTTATCTTATCTCGGGAATTTTTGAGTGCGAATATTAACCCTTGCCACCTACTTGGTGCCCATTTTGACCAGATCGCCAACGCCCACACGCACATCCATATTGCACTATGTGAGCAATGTTCTCTCTGAAATCTATGAACGCGACACTTCCGCCGCTCGCAATTGACGGGCAACAACTAAAAAGTTCTACAATCCATGAATAAAGTTGACTTATTGCAGCCTCAGTTCAGTTTGGTTGGTTTAATCACGCTCGACGAAACTGAACTTAGTTGCTTATCGTTCTGATTGTTCAACAACAAAAACAAAAACTGAAACATATGGCAATGGGAGCATGAAATCAAAATTGATAAGACCGGCGGTACATGGAGAGTCTACTGTTGACAGCTGTTTTTAATGAGGCGTTGTGTGGTGGGGTTGTTGGGCGGCTCATAATGAGGTACAAAGTGGTTTTTTATTGTGTGTCATCGGGTTAAGTGCGAATAATTTGGTAGATGTAATGAAATATTGCGCACTTTTAGTTTGACTGATTTGATGCCAGCTTGCACTTGGGAAGTATTCTGAGAGTTTCCCGGTTACGCACACTTAAACATGATCTTTCAATTTTTTTCATTTTCATTTGAATGCGCGCGCAACTTTGAACTGCTTTTGAGTTCAACTAGCAAAAAGCTGCTTGCACAAGCGCACTGCTGGGCACTGCTGGGCACTGCTTCATGAACTGCAAAGCTCAAATTCAAAAATTAAAGTCACACGCGCTAAGCTTTTTAGTATGACCAGCTGGAGCAAACTTCAAAATGTAAAAAAAAGTATATTTCATCAGTGTTGTCAGTTTAGCTATTTTACGCAAAAATATATAGCTAGTCTGTTAATCGAACATAAACTTTATTTCAACACAAATAACAGCTGGAGAAAAGTTTGACAGTATCTTCAAACAATACCAAATATTGAATTTTTGGCATTATTTGGCTATCTCAGCACACTATTTGGATATTAGAATCCACTCGCGCTCTAAATGACTATTTCGTGTGCCCAAACATGTTGGCTTTCTCCTTACCCCATTTAAAGAAAATTTACAATTTCTTAAAGTTCGGAATTTCATGAATCCCCAGAAAAATTCAGAAGCATAAACTTTGACTCTGATTGATTGCCCAGAAGATAGTGTTGGGTAAAGGTTGTTCATTTCAGTGAACATGTTCACTTGTTCTTTTTTTTTAAGTGAGTCAACTCAGTCAAATTGCTCAGTTGTTCAGTTGTTAAGTTGTTCAGTTTAGTGAACAACTCAATTTTGTTCACTCACTCATGAACAACCCAACACTAGTTGTCATACAGTCACCGAACTAAGTGAACAGTCACTGATCACCTCACTGAACTAGTTACTGAACAAATCTCTGAATTAGATTCTGAACAACTCACTGAGCAATAGAGACAGAACAAGAGCTGCTGAACAACTCTTAATGAACCACTCACAGAACAAGAGCAACTGAACAACTCTGACAGAACAAGACTTACTGAGCGACTGAACAACTCTGGGTGAACAACTCACAGAACAAGAGCAACTGAACAACTCTGACTGAACAAAAATGAAAACCTGATGAAGAACATGTTCACTTGCTCAGTTTAGTGAACAACTCAATTTTGTTCACTCACTCATGAACAACCCAACACTACTAGAAGAGCACATTTCAAATCAGTATAAAATAAAATCTTCGCCTAAGTTGGAGATGTTTATACCATAAGTGCTATTCATTCATTCAATACCGCTTTCAACTTCTGATGAGCAATCTAATTAGTCTCATTAATTTTTATGATTTCCAGTGGCGTTGCCACATCGATAGCTGGTGTGGATTGTAAGCACAGCCGATTTGGTGCAACTGAATTGAAAATAAGTAACTTACAGCACATATTTTCGAAACACCATGGAAAATATTGGACGCAAAAGCAAGTCGCAGCAAAAATGATCATGCATTATTTTGTAAATTTGCTTTTAAAATAGATCAAATTTTGAAATTTTTATTACCATGTAACCTTCTTTTTTTTGAGTATCTACCAAGAATTAGTTCTAGCTGCAGAGTTCATGAGGTTCATGTTGTAGTATCTCATGCGATTTGTACATCTGTGAGGTTATTTATGATTATTTTAACTTAATTTAAATCGCATTTTGATTATGAGCGGGCTTTAAACCAGTGTGACCCTTCCATTCGGCAGCCGCTTCTGGATTTTTTTTAGGAGTTTTAAAGACTGCGTGGCCGCACTGGAGCTTTCAATCCGCATGACACAAGTTTCGTGACATAAAATTGTATTTGTTCTGTAAATCCGGAAAAAGGCAGTTCGCAGTTCAGCTAAATAGTAGCTTTAAAAGTTGAATTAAAGGCAATTTTTCTATTTATTAACTTTTCTATTATTAACCTTAATTCCAAGCTTTACGTTTTTTTGAGTGTAGCTGAATCCGCCCTGATATGAAAATGTAAATAGGTTTATTTGAGATTCAGATATTATTTCAATATGGATATGTACGTCATGACAAAACTGATTTCAGGCATGATTTTAGTACTGAAATCATGGGTGAGCTTCATGGAAAGAACTGAAACATTTTTGATGCTCTGAATCAGCCCTCAGCTCTGAATCAGCCCTGAAAAACTCAGTACTGAAACGTAGAGTTGCATTTAAAAAGTTCTGATTGGACAGTTTTGAACTTCTAGAAAAGCGTTACAAAGCGTTCCGTTCATTGGCAAGTGCTGGGTCATCACACTACAGGTCTGTAGTACCGGTGCGGCGTTAACGAATCCCCTAACCACTCGTAGTTAGCACTTGCCACCATACCAACCACCAGCGAAGTATTTGTCGAAATAATTTAGTGTGGGACTGTCTGCAAAACGTACCAATGGGTACTACCATGATACAACTAAGATGGTAAGGCGCTTCATTTTTTTTTAGTACTGAGCTTTTGCGCAATGAACCTCACGCATGATACAACAATATAGGTAAGGCGTAATGAGTGTGATGAGTACTTTTGCCAAAAGATTACGCTTCAAGAGTACGCGCAGAAGGTACTTTGAAAAGAACTCACACTGTCGCCGCCTTACCTGTATTGTTGCATTATGGGTACGACCTTGCATGACTGGTCGTTAGGTTGGTGATGGGTGCACACTAATGATCATGTATTGAACTAGAGCTATCAGGCATCACCTGTCGTTAAAAACGAACTAACGCTCAGTGATGCATCAGTTCGTTAAAACTGGAAGTGTCTTAACACCAGGAGAGCTTCAAGAAAGCTTCAACCACTGTTAATCTTAACGGAAGCCTCTCAGAGTCTAAAACCAGAGAAAAAATGCAGCTAGTATGGACAATATTATAAGGATAAGATTGCCGAGTATGAAGAGATGAAAATTATGAGAACAAGTTGGCTATAGCCGCATCGTTGTCGGCAGTTGCATGGTCCAGGGAAAGGGCAGCTGGATGAGCACTTGAGTATCTAGCTTGCAAATTAATGAAAATTCTCAAAGTCTAGTTGAAAGTGTTATATGCAGCTAAACGGATAGTTTTGGTAGCACTCATATAATTGTATAAAGCTAACAAGTATATTTCTGTATACCTTTGGACCTCATCCTTTGAGCCAATTAGTTTACCAAACTGAAATTTGGCAATATCGAAAATTGTAAACATAATACTTCCCCTCCACTACCCAAATACAGTTGATTTTCCATATAATTTTTCGCCTTTTGCTGTTTGTTTGACAATTCCCAATCAATGCACAAAAATTCCAACCAACTTTCATAAATTGAAACTCGTGCATATTTTTGGCAGAGTGAAAAAAAAGTTATATTTACGCTTAAATTGTCCATTTATTAAATCGTTTGCTAATTAAAATTTGTCATAAATCCCACAGAGTTTAACCCATTTACAGTTGACTTGCTGGTTGAGAAATGGAGCTGCCGGAAAAAAGGGGCAGTGAAAAAGAGCGAGGGATTTTCATACAACTTGGTACTTAATTACACTTGCGCGCACTTTAATTTCCAGTTTAAAAAGAAATGAGCGTTCTTTTTTTTTGCACGAGCCTAGAAGGCGTGCAGGAAAAGTCAAGACATTGTAAATTATTGGCTTAAAATGCCAATGGGGCTGGAGAGTTGGTTACATGACGCTTGGGTGGCTTATGAATTGTATAAAAGGGAACGGAGGGCTTAAATCTTAAGCGGCCTCTAATCTCTGAGCAAAGCAACTCCAATGTCAAAAGGGTTAATTGAAAATACCGCTAGGACACACACACACACACACACACAAGGATGTAGCAGGCGGCAGTCATGAAAATAAAAATCACAGCCAAGCAACAAGGACGACCCAAGACTGTAAAAATAATTTGGGTTGCTTCTTATTGCTGCACCCCAAGGGATTTCCCATAAAACTATTTTGAATTTAAAATGCAAACAAATTTCTATGCGTAGAAAATTATGCGGCTTTTGTGCGTTGGGCAAAAGGACTCTGCAACAATCCCAGCATCAGTGGGAAATGGCAGAATCTGCAATGAATTTTCCCTCTTTTATTGCAGGGAACCTACTTTCGTCCGTGGGGGGGGGTGGTGATTTTTCTTTAGAAACTTTTCCTCTCAGTCAGCTCTACGAATCTGCCAAGCGTTTACTTTTGATTTCTCTTGCGCTTTTTGTGTGTTGTTTGTTGTGAATTCCCCCCCCCCCCCCCCCCCTCCCATCTACTTGATTCTATTGGATGGGGTAACTGGGGATGGGGGAAGTGGGACAGATCTCTGTCTTTGTCTGTGTTTGGATTAGCGTTTAAGATGTCTGTCAATTAATTAATTGAAGTTTTTATGGCAGCAGCAAAGTTTTGGAGTAGTTGTATATAATCATTGACCATTAAATGGAAAATGAGCAAAGATGGGCCACTCTTTTGATGACGCACTTCCTCAATTGAGGATATCGAGACCCATTTTTAATTAACCTTCAACACGCGGCTTATTAATTAAGCCAGAAGCCCGAAAAAGTATTATTTGGTAGCGACGAAAAAAGAATTAGGACTTAACCCACACATTTTGATTCCCATTTAAAAAGGTTTCCTGTTGTCTATCGTTCTTAACTTTTCAGTTTCGGCGCTGTCATTTTTCACAAAGTAATTTGGTGAAAAAGCAAATGAGTAATTATTTCAAAACAAAGGCAACAACTTGGGTGGAAAGGTGGGCCCAGCACACAAAAAAAAAAATACAAAATTTTTCCCAACTTTTCCCCCAAAGAAGAAGTTAACCATTTGGTTGTTAATAAATGCGCGTTTCGGTCTCTGGGCAAAGCAAAGGAAGTAAATGAAGCTTTGTTTCAAAGGGCGACTCATCAATGACTAAGTAATGGACTCGGCGCGCCTGTCCTTGATATTAACTGCTGAATGCTTTTTGATCTCGGCGGAGCACAAATTACAAGCTCCAACGCCTTAGCTGCCTTTTTTTTTCTTTTCTCCAGAACACTTTTTCCGGACAACTTCGTCATTTGCCAAGTTGGCACTGTCAGCGTTGTCGTCTGGTTGGCATTTGTAATTCACTTTGATTAAATATGCAAGGATACTATTGCTACAGACAAGGAGCGCCGCATTAAAATGCCGCAACAATGCAACAAGGGAATGCCATCGGGTGGATCCGCCTTCTATGGCGCTGCTCCTTAGTCAAGTCAAATAGTCAAGACAGCGCAAAACAAGTTTGTGAATTTTCGGCAACTGCATCGTGTCCTCTGACAGGATATAAAACAATCAGTGCAAGCTAGCGGAAACGGAAGTGTTGCCCCGTCCCCTCGTTCCCGCTCTCCCACTGTCCATTTCAGTTGTGTGAAATTGTCTAAATTGTGGGCGTGGTTGTACCCCTCTCTCTTTCGCTCTCTCTGTGTGTGTGTGTGGCTTTTGTGAAATGTAGTCCAAAGTTGTTTTGTGGCCGCCAAAAGATAGTCCTGGCTAACTATGTACATATATATGGAATCCTTGCGTCTATTGTCTATTTGTCTTCTCTGCCTTTTTTTGTTTGGCTTGCATTCGCTGAAATTCTGCTGGCGGGTTTATTAATAGAAGAAAATTGAAATTTTACGCTTTGCTGCAGACTGACGAGGTAACCAGCTCGCTGTTTGTGTGTCTGTGTGTCATGAGGAACCTGCTTGAATTGAAAAACCCACCATGAATTCAGGTCAGGATTTAGGTAGGAAAAGTTGTCGCAGTTGTTCACTGCCAGATTGGCATTAAACTGTCAAATATTGGTCAGATCTGGCAAATGCTGTTGTCATTTGTGCACAGTTTGGCAGGCCAGAACAAGATCTGAACATTTTTTTGCAAGGCAGTTTCTGTCCCTTTTTACAGAGCTTACATAAAATTGTCCTTTTTTTTATAGGCAGTCGAAAAAGAGAACAATTACCTAGGGTCATCAAAAAAATGGGAACGGAATTGAGCTTTTTGCTTACACTTTTTTTTTACCATTAGACACTTTGCTGGAAAGAAGCTGCAGCCACATGTATGTGTTCGTCTCTGCCTCAGTAAACTGCAGGTATGTATGCGTGCTAGTGTGCTTCTCGTCCTACAACAACAACAAGCAAAAGGCTTTGAGCTTGCAGAACGAAAATATTTGTATATTTCATGGCGTTATCGTAATACAGCTGTGTTCGTTTCTCTTATCGAGAACCTTAAAGCAGAAAGGCAAGAGAAACTAAAAAGAGAGCGAGCGAGTCTGCTTGATGTGTACACTCGGATAAAAAATATAGAATTTCACACTTGGATCAACAAAGTTTGATGTCAGCACTTCAATAAGAATGCAAATTATTGGTCCAAGTATGAATTTTTGATCCCATTTTTCATGATCCAAGAGCTATAATCCTTGATCCAATCATTAAAGTTCTCAAATCAAGCAGAATAGTTCTTGAAATTAAAAAGAGAACGAGCGAGTCTGCTTGACGTGTACACTTAGAGAAACACTAGAGAATTTCAAACGTGGATCAAGAATATTCGATGTCAGAAGTTCGATAAGAATGAAAATTCTTAATCCAAGTATACATTTTCGATCCCGTTTTTCTTGTTATAGAATTTTAATCCTTGATTCAATCTTCAATGTTCTCAAATCAAGCAAAATAGTTCTTGAATCAAGTGCAAAACATACTCAAACTCAAGATTGCTCAATCTAGAATGAAGAGCATACTATGTTGTCAAAAACCGAGAGTGTTCTTTTTAGAATCAAGATCTGATCAGTTTCAAGAGTAAAATCATTTATTCATAAATCAAGTGCTTCACTGACTCCAATCATACAACAATTTAAAATCATTTTTTTTTTCCACTTTGTTTAAATTAATTTCATGGAAAACTAATTCTTAAGACATTTAGCTATTTTAAGCCTGCTCGAGGAATACACAACACCTCAAAGCAGCATCAGTCTTTGGTTGTATCTCCATGCCAGCAATGAAATAACTGGTTAGGAATTCTTAAGCAACATAAGTGCAAAATTCGCTCGCCGCTCGATAGCTTCACCTCTCTGAAAACAAAACTTAGAGAGCGAGTTCACTGCTGTGCTTGCATGCTCTTCTCTTTATAGCACGTTTTCTAACTAATTTGAAGGACATTTCCATTGAAAACAAACAAGTTATTCTCACTGAGACTACTTTTCAGACTTTAGAAGTACGTTTTTGACAAAATTTGGTGTAATCATGTGAAAGCATTGTAAACTAGCAAATAAAAAGTTTGGAGGTTCATTCATTGGAAACAAAAAACTTTTTCTCCCTAAACCAAGTTTTTCGACCGATCATTCCTATGGCAGCTATATGCTACAGTCTTCCGATCCGGCTGATTGCGATACTTGTGCAGCGTATTTGTACTACTATATAGTACTTAGTTCAAAGATTCCTGAAGATAGCTTCCAAACTGACGGAGGAAATCGCAAAGAAACAGACGGATGGATTTATCTACTTAGCTCGCCATGCTGATCACGAACATATATACTTTATGGGGTCGGAGATGCTTCCTTCTATGTGTTTCAAACATCTGAACAATATTAACATACCCTCTGCAAGGATAAAAATATATTTTTTTGAAATTATATTCCAAAATTTCTTAAGTCCCTGGTCTCAGGTTTGGGGATTCATTGGGATTTCAAATCAGTTTATGTAAAGTTAATGATCCTCTGCGATGATGTACGAAATCGATTCTCCATTCAGACAGACATTTGATGTCTTTTCCTAGCTCACTTTGTGGAAAACGCATTCATGCCGCCCTCACTTCCACTGGCAGCAAGAAACAGAAGGATATTTATATGTCCTTACCGACATGAATCTTCAAAGAAATGTGCCTAGTTTTTCGAGCTATTTGGAAAATACGAAATGTGAACAGGCTATTATGAATGTAGACCAGGCCTGACCAAATGGAGAGCATAAAAACATATGCCTGTCTTTCTCTAACACACAGTAATGATAGACTTCGGCATGCATTCGGCTTGATTTGCCCAGAGACTTCGGCCCCCAGGGGCTATGGCTGACCAGACCTGATGTAGACATCTTAATCTCTCTACATATAATATAATATATAAGAGATTGTCCTGACTGATTGGCAATCATCGCACAGCCTAAACGGTAAGAGATAGAAGGCTGAAATTTGGACTGGAGTTTCCAAATGTGGCGAAAGTGCGTACTAAGATGGGGTTTTTGGAAAACTCCACCTGGAAATGCCGTAAAAGCGTTTATTTTTCATCCGATTGACTTGAAACTCGGTTTGTAAGCAAAGTAGGGGAAAAAAAGGGAAATACCCCGAGCGATAGAGATAACGATACCGATAGCTATAGCGATTGCGATATCGATAACGACAGCGGTAACTATAACGATAGCAATAGAGATAATGATCACGACTATACTGATGATGACAGCGGTGAAGCACGCCGGGATATATGCTAAAGGCTATATTGCGTGTATATTTCTTAGTTCAACATACTGATTTATTATTAATAGGTCTGTACTGATCGTGAAAACGGGTTATATGCAAGTACTTATATACTTTTATGCCTGTTTCCAGGAAATATGGGCTTGTCCGTCTTTTGTGTCCCTTCACTTCATCGTCCTCCAGTGCCACATCACCATAGCATTGCCCATAACCTCTGCATTCATTAAAATGTCTTTCAAGCTAAATTTTCACAAAAAGATTGACCGCTGACCAGTACAGAGTGACCATTGCATATTCTCTGACTTAATGCTGTTGTCTGGTCACACTACAAGCTCAGAGGCCGCTCTTTTTTTTTATCAAATAATTCTTGCTCCGTGAAAGTTCTCATCGTCTGCGTACTTGGCTTAAGGCTAAAGTCTATCAACTTTTGCTTACGCAGAATCAAGCAACCATACAAAGTCTACATAAAGTGAACAAAATTTCCTATATGTGGCCTCTGGCGACTTTGCAGTTGCCACTTTGTGGCTGGAGAGCCAGTGGGGTGGATCGAAGAATACTTGCACAAACTTTTCAAACCCGATTAGCATTCAGTTTTATTTTCCTCTCGCCGCTAAGCTGCCAAATCTCTTAAACTTATTACAAAATATTCTTTGCAGTTTCTGACCAAAAATTCCTCCCGTTCATTTTCATGCACCAAACTGACTAATTTCCTTGCCTTCATTTCCTGCTCGTATAATTCCATTCATCTTTGCGCACTTTTTACACTTGACCGCAAAATAGTAAAAATAATAATTGAGTTAAAAAGTTGTCCGAGTGAGTTAGTCACCCGAAGTTCTCGTCAAATTGAATTTGGCCATTAATGCATCACTTATTCACACATTTTAGTTTTACAATTTCCAGCAGGGTGGGTGGTGGGGCGTGGCGCTGTGTCAAACACAAAAATTGACTGACAAACTTTTACTTTCTCCGCCCGGCAGTTGTGGACTTGCCATTTTCGGTTCATGATGACAGCTGTCGGGCCTCTTGCTCCGGCTGCTGCCCGGCCAGGGAAAAGTGCAAATGCAAGACAAGAAAACCAAACAGTTTTGTGGTCTTGCATCGGAGCTTTCGTTCTGGCCGATGTCGTCGTTGTCTCGTTGGTGGTTATAAATGAAGGGAGTGGTAGCTGCCAGCTTTTGCACTGCCAGTGACGTCGTTCTCCTCCATCTCTCTTGTTGTTTGTGGGAACAAATGATAAACTGTTCTTTAGACGCCTTCGGGTCAGGGGCATTTGGACATTGGACCACTGCCTTGGGTTCATTCTGTGCACTGCACTTTTTGAATTTCTGGTCTAGTTTATTTTTCCCATTCTGTAAGTTCATTTTAGTTGTGAATGTATATGCAGTCATTGGTGGTTGTGGTTAATGCCATTACAATATTCGTTCTGTTCTTGGCTTCTTTATTTATTTTTTTTCTCAAAAGCAAGTCACTCTCCACTTACCAAATTACTTTGCAGCTGTTGCTCATTCTTCATTCTACTTAAAAATTTAATATCTTGTCTGTCACACATTTCTCAGCTTTTCATTTTTATTTTACCCCTTTTGGGCCATAAAAAGACAGCCATCACTCTGACTGACTGTCTGTCTGTCTGTCTGTCTGTCAGTCAGTCTGTCCGTTAGTGTCTTCCTTTTGGACCATTGTGAAATCACGAAGCCACTCAACAAAAGCCAATTTTCTCACAAAATACTTTGTCGCCATTTTAGATACTCAAATGTGTTGGTCACATCCAATTCATTCCGTTTTGTTGACTGTGAACGAGAAGGAATTGTCCTGTGTTGAGGAACGCTGGCGGGCTGGAGAAGGTACGTACATTTGTTCGTTGGGGGTAGTATTCGAGAATCGGTCTCTGACTCGTCCCCTGTTCATAAGTTATTGCCAGGAGAATTCAGCACTTTGCAAGGATGCAATGTGCTTGCACATGTTTTGAAGCGCTGAAACTGGCCAAGCTGGGGCTTTGCTTGCTTTTTACATTTTCGAGATAGAAATATATAAAACATTACAATATTGGTTCCATGATGGTCAGGGATACCATACACTAAAATAATGAATTTTTTAAGCGAGTCTTTCCTTAAAATTCCCAACTGTTTCAATCACTTTTCCTTGAGCGTTAATTAAATAACGTTGCTAAACTGTTTCCAGCATTCGTTTGATCAAAACAGAGACTTTATTGAAGCTAGAACACTTTTTGTAATAGTTCGATGTACTCTTACTTGGGTTTAAGTAAGTAGAATTTAGTTTGACTTCGTCAAAGAATATAGTATACGTATTATAACAGCCTGAAAGTACGATCATATTGATTTTGAAATTGTTTAAAAGGAACTAAAAACATCCTGAAACAGTCTTAGATCAAATATTTCGTGATTCAATAAATCGAAATTAATACAGGAATTTTATACTGGAGTCATCTTTGGTTGTCGCATTGCGTCTTATATGCCAGGGTAGAGATTTAAGTAAATATTTATGATATTTGAATCTTCTAAGAAAAGCAAAGTGGAGACGGAAATGCAATTAGTCTAACCGGTAGTATCAATGGGCATAACTAAAGGATTTCCGCTGCGATTATAGCTTAACTATTAAACGCATATAATACCAAAAGAAAGTTTTCCTATTTGAAAAGTTTCTAATTGATATGGAATCATAAAAGAATATGATTGGTAACTATATTGGATTGTGCCTTTTTGACGAATTGAACCCACTTTTCATTGGATTTTTGTATTCCATCTTTTCCGACCAAATTTGGAATGTTGCTCCTGTCTCTGGTCTCCGCAGTATCTGACATACCAGGATCAAATTGAATGTGTTCATAAGCAGTTAGTGCTATTTGCCCTTCGTAACTTGAACTGGGACACCAACAGGCAATTACGAAGAAAGACTACGTCTAACTGACCTTCCTTCACTCAAGTCCCGGAGAATTTGCCATGCGTTAATTTTTGTTCACAACCTTTTTTCTGGTGAGATTGTCTCCATGGGTCTCTTAAGCCATATTAATTTGTCAGTACCAGCCAGATTAACTCGCCACTATACTCCAATCTACCTCCCGCCTCGCCTAACTAACTATGCTCATCGAGACCCTCTCCGTTGCTTTTGTCTTAATAACAATCATTACTATCAACTGTTTTCCACAGATTACTTCATCTTAAGAGATCTTAGATGAATATTTCAATCTCCTGCTAACGTACACTCTGACCTCCTTTGCTATGAGTCGGACCATAGCTGGCTTCGGCAAATAAGCTAGTCCCACCGGGTCAGAGATCGTTATACCTGGGCTCTCTTTGATCCTTTGTTACTTTATATTTTATGTTTAATAATAAATATATGAGGTTTTCTTGAATTCAGAACAGCCAACAGTACAACTTGCCCCACTTTCACTCGCTTTCAGAATCGGGAACAGGTCTGAGTTTATCTTTTGGTATACTGTAAGACTATGGCCGATACGAAAAGACATTCGGAGTACCTAAACTGGCCTAAAGCTTCCAAAGACAGCAGCTGGAAATGTTAGTGTCTGATAATATCCTTGGCCAATATCCATTGCATGAGATAAAACTTGCAGATAAGCCAAAGTAATACTGACGTGGTGGTATTCCACGTGGATATTGTTTCTTTCTGCAATTTGCCATCTTAATCTGAGAACAAGTGATATGTTGGTATCTGAAATAGTGCAATATTTTTGTTGGCCCTGACCTCTAAGCCACTGCTGGCAATAGGAATTTCTATAAAAATGTGGTATAGGAAATCAGGCAAGCAATGGGAAGCATCTTTTTTAGGAAGTCATTACCCATACTATTACTTTGAAAAATTTTCAATTTGTTTGAAGGCTGAGTTACTTATAGGTCTTCTAGGCCCACGTAAGCTGCATCACCTTTACCACGGGTTTTATTTCACTGGACTTCATTTAACATATTAGCAATGCATAAAGTGTGGCGTAAGCTTTTGTAATGGCAATTGATTTGCCACAATTTTATGATTGCACTTCAAATGGCTATTTCCAGTGAATAAAATTATTATTTGATTAATTGAAATAAATGTTTTTAAACAATACTAAAGCTGTCGGGCACATCACTGCAGTTCCGAGGGGCAAGAAGTGTGCTTTGAGCTCAGATATCTAGAGAAAGTTTTACATGCATTGCCCCCAACTTTGTAAAGAAATGCTTCTGGTAAATAATCTTAAAGGACTACAATCTAATAGTGAGCTCTTTAAATGTGAGCATCGATTCCAAGAATATTGCCAGAGCTGTGATAAATGAAAATGTATGAAAATATAGAAATTAAATTTTTCCAATATTTTAAATTTCTTACTATTCTCTCATTAAGTTCCCCCCCGTAAACCCTAATGCCACATGGCACGTCAACTCTACCCACAAATGCACAACAATTACCAACCCACCCAATTTTCGTATGGAAAATGTTCCGCCAACAAATGAAAACTTACAACTTTGTACTCAAATTACCTACAAATTACCCAAAAGTCCATTTGCACCGCGACTCTGTTGTTAAATAATAAAGTGTCCAAAAATGAAAATTTCTTTTCGACACGCAAACAATAAAATTTGTGATAAACCTAGCATAAACACAGCAAAATTTGTAGAGTGAAAAAAATATTATTAGCACAAATAGAAAACAAACAAAATTGCATGTGTTTTTGTTTGTTTTTGTGGGGTACTCACACACCCATACCCACACACACACCCAGAGGGGCATTTGCATAATGAGGCTATTATAATTTCAATTAAAATTTCTCTGTACGATTTTTGGGTGCTGCGCGCATGACTAACGGGGTTTGCTTTAATTATATACAAGTATTTTAATAATTGCAAGTGTAAACAAATAAATAAAACAAAATGTTTGTGTTAGTGTAGGAAAATTGAAGGTACTTTAAGCAAACTGTTGGCTCTTCTCAAAGTCAAGCCAACTTCCATAGATTACAATGAGAAAAGAAAAAATAACAAAAAATTAAAATTGCTAACAAGCCAGACCTCAATGTTGTATCGAATGTGTGCGGGAAAGTAAACCCCTCCCCCCGGCTCCCATCCTCCCCCAACCGCGTCATATAAAAAGAGGCGCAAAACTACACTCGGTGCTTTGCCAGCCAGCCATATTTCCCGGCTGCCAGTGTCAATGCAACCAACCCAAATGCCATAAATTTCGCATGTGAGCCACCGCCCAGTCGAAGCCAGAGCCAGCCACTCGCTCACAGTTGCAGTCGCATTCGCTCCACCCCGTCCCCGACCCAACCCGTCCCCGCTCCACCCCACCACACGCTCTCCTTGCGCTCCTTGTCGTGGCATAAATTTTATGCCAATAAATTTAAATTAGCAAAATGTCGTCGTACAGACAGCAGGCCATGTCTGCTGCACACAGTATTTATGACACCACTTCGAGGGCGCCGGGAAACGGCAGCGCTGGCCCATTTGGCTGGCTCCTGCAAACATGGGTGTAATGAGAGCAGGAACAGCGTCAACCCACACCTTCTAAGCATGTTATGCTGTTGCTACTAATTAGAGTTGTCTTGCGAGAGCCGCAGCTAATTGGACGAGAAAAGTTAAGAGCGACCGCAACGACCGGGCCACGAGTTAATATTGGAAAACCTTTCGGCCTAATGCAGGAAAAAGGACAAGTTTTGGATCATCAAAAATGTATTAAAGTTGGGTTGCATTGTTAATATCGGTCAGCGGCAACGGTTGCCGGTAAATTAATATCCCAAAAACCCCATTTAGCAGTTTGGTTTTGCATATTCAAAAAATCATAAATAATATAAACCAAACTAGGTTCGAAATGCAATATCACACTTCTGTCCCCCACCTGGTCATTGTGCAGTTCACTGACCGACCGACAGACATATTCTCCACTCTCTCTTGAATACGCATGAAACGTGTGAGTATTACAATTTAATAGCATTAAGCGGAAATATATGTAACACAAACAAACAAACTAAAAATAATAATAATGCACAACCCAATGTGAAATGGACTGTGGTAAAAGGGGTGAACATTGTAGGGTATCGGGTCAGTTGAGTGAATCAAAATTGGTGAGAATAGGCGAAAAATAGGCTTTAATGAAGTTTAAACTGGTGTTGTAGGGGTCTGATGTTATTTAACTATCGCTCATAGTATATAAATATAGTATATTTACACAGTGCAAAAGCATGTAGAAGTTCTCGTATAGAACTTTTTCATAGTTTCCTCGGGACCCCCAAAATCAGCAGATATGGCCCCTTTTTTCACACTTAACATGAAAAAACTCGCAAAAGGACCATCTTATTTTAAATACAGGCCTGTTCCGGCTTCCACTTTCACTAAAATTTTGCTCAAACTTGATGCTTGTTGCCGGTGAACTCAAAAGTAAACTCAATATTTTATATGAAGTCGTCAAAACCATGGCTTAAAAATATTTTTAACGTACCTTTTTAAGATACATTTTGTTGTCTTAAATTCTTCTAAACATTATTAGAAAACTAGTAAGTTTGTTATATGAATAGCTTCAACTTTGGAAATCGTCAACCAAATCGATTACACATTTTTTGTTCAACCTGTTTTGGTTTTCTCTTCTTTAGGAAAAGCTAATAACTTGTTCACAAGATTAAAATAAAAACTACATTTTAAGCGGCTTAATTTAAATACTATTTACTTATTAAGGAGTTTATATTTTGTTTGTTTTGCTGATCCAGCTGATTAAGTTGAAAGAGTAGTCAAATTGAACCTTTTGGAAGTGAAACACTCAAATTGCACATCAAATGCAAACAGTTCGAATACCCAATAAAAATCATTCGATTCAGGTTTCATTTGATCTCAAAAAAATATGTGAAAACTGGTTAATTCCGATAGCGACGAGCAGATTGTAGTATATTATTATCGTTGGCTTCATAGATGTATCAGCGATGGCTGATAGTTGCGGGCTACAGATGTGGTATTTTAGACATCTTTTTGGGAAGTTTATACTTTAACCACCTTTGGCTTAACAATGTTATGACTAGCTATTTTTTGTTAGAATTTATTATATTAACCCATTTATTTCTTAATTAGTCAAATGTTAGCTAGATGAATTTGTTTGCCGTTTGTCAATGTTATTAGCCATTAACTGAGCAAACATTATCAATCTAGTATTCACCTTTATTGTTCTTCTTTAAACTTTCCAAAAAATGGGTGTGCAATTTGACTTATATTTTACAAAAGCTAAAAATTCTATTATAAATTTACGAATATATTTCTGGATCAAGACTTACACTTTCCGAAGTAAGCTTAACGTAAATGTGCACAAAACAATATGATGCGCATTTTTTTTACGTTAATTAAATTCCAAAAAAATCTGCATTTAATTCCAAGATCCCTTAAATAATTATTTAATGAATCAAAACTTCAAAAATGATTCAAAATGATGTGAAAAAATTGGTTAAATACACATTTGCCTTAGTCTATAAATATTAAAATAGAATTTTTACTAGGTTTGGTGGTATTTGATATCTTTTTCGCAATTTAATGATTCGTCAGTCGCGTTAATGGGTTAAATATTGGGCACCATTAAACATCCATGGAATTTCCAAACTTAAAAATATAGTTTTAATAATGTATCCACAGTTATGTAAGCTTACTTGTGGTCTTGAAAAGCAGCTTCCAAAGTGTTTTAGCCTCTTTGGTAGTTTTAGCGAAATTATGTTTCGTCGTCATGTTAACTGATTGTAACTCCCACAACACCACAGACCAGCAAACATTTCCCATCGCGCAAGATAAGATTGCGATTCTTCCAATTGGTATCGCTTTACTCCAGAATTGCTCTTGAGCTCACATACCCCTTCATGTAAAGGAATTTGCTTGCTCATGCTTTAAAGGAATTTTTTTTGGTAACTGTATCACTAATATATTAATTGGTCTACAGTTTAACCATGCATCGAGAACCAGCTCTTGCTCTTAGCTCAAAGCCCTCGGCTCTTGGCTCTGAACTAAGAGCCCTACATCGAGAGCCGTGAGCCATCAACCAGCTGTCGGTTCGTGAGCCACAGCAGACGGCTCTGAGCTTGTAGCCACAGCTCGGGAGCCGTAAGCCATCAATCGGGCATCGACTCGTGAGCCACAGCTCTTGGCTCGTGAACCATAACTCTTGGCTCGTGAGTGATTGCTCTCGGCTCGTAAGCCATTGCTCTCGGCTCGTAAGCAATTGCTCTCGGATCGTGAGCCATTGCTCCTGGATCGTGAGCCAAAGCTCTTCGTTCGTGAGCCACAACTCCCGGATTTGAGGTCAGCCCCTGCATACTTTTGAGCTGTGGCTTTCAGCTCTGGGTCAGAAGCTGTGGCTCACGAAATGTGATACCTTTAGTCGTCTCTGAGGGAGAGTCGAGAAGAGGCGGAGCGCTCGGCTCGCTCGTGAGCAATTTCGAACACTGAAAGAGTATCTAAATTTCAAAACGTTAAATTTTCTGCCCAAAAAAAATGCCGATCTTACAAATAAAACTAGTTTATATTTTGTGTTTCAAGCCTTCCATAATTACAAGTGTCGAAAGTGTGTACGGTGTGTAGAGCTCTGCAGAACTTCTTCAACTAGATGCAGCTCTCACTGAACTTGGGTAACTTATCAATCTGTACTCCCATGACACCAAGGACCTGTTGTGAGGCGAATATGCCTGTCCGTATGCAATAATCGAGTGGCATTTTCTGCACCAACTGCGATAGATAGCCACCAACGAAGGCATCGCCACAACCATTCGTGTCCACAATCTTTTTCTTATCCACCGCCGGCACCGGATACTCCAATATCTTTTCATTCTCCTGGAAACACAGCACCGGACATTTCGCATCGGTGATCATGATGAGGCGGGGTCGTCCATTCTCCTTGGGCAGACACTGAAGACGTTTGCCTATCTCGTAAACGTCCTTCGTCTTCCAATCGTGGGAGTCGGCGTAAGCAATGACCTCCTCCTTATTGCCGATGATGATGTCCACATAGGGTAGGATCTCGTCCAGCTGTTGTTTGTACGTGTGTTGGACAAAAACGGCACTGAAATTGAGAATGGTGGTGCGTTTGCTGTCGCTGGAAAATTTGGCTACGCGATGCACTGTACGGGGACTGACAGCTAGGAAAAACCCGGTCATATAAAAGAAGCAGGCACGTTCCAATAAGCAACAGTTCTCCTCGGTTTCCATCCACTCTGCAGTGAAAGTGGCAGCAGCTCCCAGATTGGCCACCAGGGAACGGTTTGCGCCGCTGATTATGACGGCACAGGTGCCTGGCAAGTGCAAAGCGGTTAAAGATGAAACAATTTGTAGAAAAGCAAACGAAATGCTTACCTGTGGATCCTTCCTCATTCACCTGGTAATGCGGTTCCACCCCATCGGCTTTTGCTCGCTTGGCAATGGTCTCCCCAAACTTATCCCTGCCCACAGCTCCGAAGAATACAGCACGAAATGGTGTGCCCACGATCCATTGAAAGACGCGCATGGAGTTCTGACAGGCGCCTCCAGCTGAGTACTGAACATTATCCTGGTTGGACAGCTCATCGAAGAGCGGCACGTGCTTCTCTTCGGCAATGATGGCGGCATTGGCCTCCAGTCCGTACTTCTCCAGCAGCATGGTGTCCTCAACGACTGTTGTCATATCCAGCAGTGGATTGCCAAAACCCACTAGGACGCCCTCAGGCAACTCCATTTTATTTTTCTCTTTTTGCTTCTTCTTTTCACACTCCTGGCTGGAAAATCTATACTGATAAAGCCTTTGAGCCAATGGCTGTTTGAAGAGGGACCTTTTGGGTTGCGATGCTCTCACTGCAGCCTTTTGCCACAGTTGCACCAAAGTTAAAGAGCTTAAAGAGCGAGTCATAGCACCATAGTTTTTAGAGAGACCCACAAAAAAAATTGGAAAATTTTAAAGAAGAATTTTTTGTGGAAGAAAAACGAGACTTAACAATTTTGGAATGCCATGTTCTGTGTCCGTGTGACTTGTGTACAAATTCAGTTTGAGTGAAAAGGGGCGGAGAGAGAATGAATCGGAATAAGCTGAACTATATATTTAGAATAAGGTCCACCGATGTCTGGGCGACACAATTAAGATTTCCTTTTTATAAAATCTATCTAGTATACTAGTATACTATACTATACTATACTAGTTTTTCGACCGATCATTCCTATGGCAACTATAACCTATAGTAATACGATTTTGACAAAACTTTGAAGAATTGTGTGGAAGCCTATTAAATAAATATATGCCAATTTTAAAGATGCTTACCTGGAAAACAAAAAACTTTTTTGTACTAAGACTATTTTTCTAACCTTAGAAAACTATGGCAGCTATACTATCTAGATGTCCGATTTCGAGCAAACTTGGCAGAATCATGGAGAAGCATTGATATCTACACTCATAAAAAAATTCCCCCTGGAAATTAGAAATTCTCCTATAAAATCCGTCCTAAGGCGATTCACCCTAAAATTAAGAAAACTTTTTCTCATTTATGGAAAAATTTTCTGAAACTTTGAAAATTTTCTATTAATGAGAAAATATTTTTAGGGTGAATCGCCTTAGGACGGATTTCATAGGAGAATTTCTAGTTTTCGGGGCGAATGTTTTCTGAGTGTAATAAATGGGGAGTTTGGAAACTTATGCATTGAAAACAAAATAGTTTTTCTCACTGAAACAGGATTTTCCATCGATCGTTCCTATGGCAGCTATATGTTATAGTCATCCAATGCGCTCCGGTTCCGACAAATGTGCAGCGTATTAGTTCCAAAAGACTTTGTGCACAAATGGACAAATGGAGAGACGGGTATGGCTATATCGACTCAGCACGTCATGCCGATCAAGAATATATACACTTTGTATGGTAGTAAATGCTTCCTTCTAAAAACATCTGTACAATTTCAATATAACCTCTGTTAGGGTATAATAAAATTCATTCCAAATGAATTTTTGCTCACAGGTTGAAAGGAAATTTTTTTGCACATATGGCCGCGCTCAGCAGAAGAACTTGCTATCTGATCAATCATACATTTTCGCTGATCTTTCTGCTGAACTTCAGAGATACAGTATCATGATAAAGAATATGACGTATCATTGTAGAGGAAATAGTGCGATACTTTAAAGTGATACTGCTACCCAAAAGCTCTTCTACATTGCAATAATACATCGATAGGTTTGTTTTTCGATACCGCTAAACGTTCCTTCGCTCAATTTGTGCACTGAATTTAAAATTGAGTATTTTTATGGAAAATAAGCTAAGAAATGTGTTAAAACTTAAGGGGGTCTTCTCATTGAGCAACTTTTTTTTCTTGCATTTATTTATAGCTTGGGTAGTTGTGAATATGCCCCTAAAAGGATTTTTAGAAATTCGAAATACTTTAGAAGATACAGCCTTTTTTGTGAAGCAAGGTCTTCGTCAAAATGAGCTATTTTTTTTTCGCCTCTTTTTCGAACGAAGCGGAACCAATTTTGATGAAATAAAGCTTTAATCACGCAGAATTACCTCCTTTTGTTAATTGCGTACTTTAATTTGTCACTTTTTTTTCCAAAAAAATTACTTCAAACTTTAAACGCGTTTATTTCGAAACCACGTTTTTCGAACTGGCGGCCATGATATCTCCAGTTCAACTGAACCGATTTTCATGAAACAAAGTGGAATCGACGCAGAATTGTCACCATTCTCGGGTGAACCTCGACCATAATTTTAAAAAACTTTTTACTATTTTTTTTTTACACTAAACTACAAAAAAAAAGCCCGAAATTGAATTTTTTTTTTTTATTGGCCGCCATTTTGTCAAAATTAAGCTTGAGGTTCACCCGAGAATTACATCTATACTGATTATAACCCCGTTTTTTTTTTTTAATTCAGACGCTCCGGAGACCCGGAATCGTGGCCGCCGTGACGACACCTTTTTTTTCACCACCAACTTTGAAGTCTCATTACTTTTTGAACAGCCCACGTATCGAGGCAAAACAATTTTTTTATTTACTTTGAAACTTTTGTAATACAATAAATAAAAAAAGTTTTCAATTATTCTTTGCGTTTTCAAATAAGAATTTTTTTAAAAAGGGTCCAAAAAACGGGTTTTGAATGAGAAGACCCCCATGTCCATGTTGGCAAAGAGCGTCACCAATGAGTGTTTTTTTGAAAGACTTTATCCTAAAATGTAGCACATCGTTCAGCAGAATCGTTTTGATGTATAATTTTCTGCTGAACACGGCCAATCTCGATAGTTAAACCCCAAATTTATGAAAGTTTCGACCCAAAAGAAGAGCAACGAAATGTCCACATACCCTTTGCTGCCGCACAGTATTCGTATTCCACCAAGCACAACCAATTATGTTGCCCTTGCCCATAAATGTGTGTATACATACATACTCATTGGTGGATACTTTCCAAATGTGCAATGGTGCATTGTGTATACCATAAATATTGGTGCCAGCGATGCATTAAAATTTATGCAAAAACTAATTGCAATTTCAGATCATTCCCAAATGCAATTGTCCCGGCACAAAAAGGCCTTAAAGACAATCCAGCGCCGAAAAGTCTCTCCAAATGGGCGGGCAATTAGAATGATTACGAGCGTTATGCACCCACTGGCAGATTTGCATTTTGGAAAAACATGTTCAAATGTCACATTAAAACTGGTTGCTGCTTTTGCATTAATTAAAAACGTTCCCGGTTCAATCGAGGGATTATGAATACAGCAACAACAACAGCAGCAACAGCAAAAAAATGGTCATAATAATTATTATAATAACCGGCGGGAAAATGCAAAATACTTTTCTCATATATGGTGTATGCACATACATACACACATATGGCTGGTCAATGGACGAACGTTCGCACAAAACGCCAGTCAATAAAATTTAATTGTTATTTTAATGATTCATTTCCACATTTTTACTGTTAATTGAAAAATGCATTAAGCTTAGCTCAATGGGAATGAAGGGTTGAGGCGCTCATACACCGAATTTCATTGAATTAAAATTTATGCAACTGTGTGGCATATTTTACCAAACTTAAGATACATTTTATGAAATTGTAAAAACTTTAAAATGACTTACTGGCCTCTATCAGGTTAAAACTGTTGAAGAGTTGAACAAAATGTGGCCTTACACAAAACAGTTTTGTTGCCAGTACTAATAGGGTTTCATATATGGGCAGACTTCTAGGATGTTTCTATAAGTATCCATTCTAAAAAAAAGTACAGCCTTAATATCTCAATTATTTGCAATTATTTTAATAGAAGTTAAATATCAGTCCTCGCAAAGCCAGCTTATAGTTTAACTGTTTTCCATTAACACATACCAAAAGCACAAAAAAGATTAGTGGACATTAAAAAAAATGGGTAAACCCTCATAATTGATTTTATTAAATTAACATGATGCAAACATTGCACAACAAAAAAAAAAACTCTAATTAAACTACAAAAGATAAACATTGTGAAATGCACACGCAACGGATTCTAATGCCGAATTGTTTACTGAACTGAAAACACAATGAAAAATTAAGATAGAAACACATAATCAAATGGCAAACAATGAGGGTAAATAAAAAATAATGTGTTTTAGTATGTGGGTGAGTTAGAACAAGTAAATGTTGACATAAAAGCTGTAAAATTGTATTCATTATCATCCCAATGCAGGCACCTAAAGCACCTCTCGGAGTGTGGTGTATGCAGAACAATTAAACTCCAACATTTGCTTAAACATGCGGTGGGCATGAGTAAGCATTGAAAATACAATATTTTTTAAAACATATTCTATGGCATCATTCGTACTCGATGTGAGTATAGGAATGTTTTCTAAAAACAGATTCATTTGAAGAAAATTTGTTTGATTTAAAATATATTAAGCTGCAGTTGACTTAGGCTCCTGTTGTGGAGAAAGCTCAGGAGGATTACAAGATTTAGTATTAGAAAACCCTCTACAAGTTTTGCCGAAACAAGTTGTTGCAGTTAAATTGCTCATAACTTTATCAAAAACAGCAACCTGCGATATCCATGAACCTGTTTCAAATAATTTTGCTTACATTGGCTACACTCTCCAGCAATACCCTTCTTTAAGACCTGAGGGCAAAAATATATTAATTACTTCACTCATCCCCTGTTTAAATACAACAAAATTATCACGATAAATGCTCTTTAAGGTATGCTATGCTTAATTATATTGCTAATTCAGGAAAACAACTCGCTTAAAGTTGGCTGAGAACTAACTAATTTTGAATACCCTGAAATAGGCCTTCAATCTTAGTGAATGCAAAGTGTTCTTATTTCAATTGAGAATTGCTTAAGAAAATGAAAGTGGCATACTTTTAGTTTGATATTCTTTTCGTGTACAAGCGGGTTAACACAGAAAATATCCAAGAGCAAAGTTCTTGAAACAAGTATGCATTTTAGAGCTGGTTTTTCTTGATACTTCTGTACTCAAACCAAGTACGCAACAATCTCAGTTCTACTACGTATATCAATACATAAATTAAGTGACAAACGAACTTAAGTTCAAGATGGCCCATTCTTCAATCATTGTCAATAACAAAGTATGTTCGTTCGTATAGTAAGACCTCATCAGACTCAAAATTAAGATCGTTTACTCTTGAAACAAGAGTTTTGCAGATGAAAATTTCATATATTAAACCAAAACTTAATATCAGTTAGTTTTATAATTTATAAACTTGCAAAGGATTTTATAATTTTGCCCAGAAATTTGCAATGTATTGAAATATTAATTTCCGACATAACAAACTATACTATATATATTCTTGATCAAGATGAATAGCGGAGTTAATTAAGCTTTGTTCGTCCGTCTGTCTGTCAGTTTTGAAGCTGTCGAGCTGAAATTTTGCATAAAATCTTCGATTTGCTGCACGCTACTAAAAAGTGGGAACCGACCGGATCGGATGACTATCTCTCATAGCTCCCATAGGAACTATCTGTCGAAAAACTAGTTTTAGTGAGAAAAACTTTTTTCTATGCTTCTCCATGATTCTGTCAAGTTTGGTCGAAATCGGACATCTATGTAGTATAGCTGCCATAGAAAAGTAAGGTTAGAAAAATAGTTTTAACAAGAAAAACCATTTTGTTTTCAATGTAAATCTATTTAAAATTGGCATATATTTATTTTAAACGATTTCTCACAATTCTTCAAAGTTTTGTAAAAATCGGATGAAAATAGGTTATAGCTCCCATAGGAATGATCGGTCGAGAAACTAGTTTTAGTAGGAAAAACTTTTTTGTATTCACAGAAAACGCCTCCAAACTTTGTATTTCTTAGTTTGCTATGCTTTTCCATGTTTGCACTTATTTTAGTAGAAGTCGGACATCTATATAGTATAGTTGTCATAGAAAAGTAGAGTCAGAATAGAAGTCTTAGTGGGAAAAACTTGTTTGTTATCAGTGGAAATCATATTATTTTCAAATTTTTTAAAATAATTTTAATGGAAAATGTTTTGTCTAATAGTTAATGTATGTCAGCTCTCAGTCCATACCAGCCATGCCATAACTGCTTGGGAATTTCAAAGCAACATGAGTGAAAAATCGATTGCGCTCTTCGCGCGATAGTTTCGTCCATGTGTATGTTGTATACAAGACAGGTTAGGCGTGATGAGTGTGATGCGTACCAAAAGCTTACGCTACAAAAGTACGCGCAGCACTGAACGTAAAGGTACTTTGCAGAGAGCTCACACTGATGCCACCTTACCTCTCCTTGTTGTATCATGGTTTCGTCACACAGCCCTCTGCCATAAAACACATAACTGTGATAGCGCGTTCAACGATATTCTCTCAAATGAGCTTGCTCTCCTCTCTCATGATTTGTACCTTTCGGCCCTCGCTTAAAAGCAAAAAGCTGAGAACGGATTTCGCTAGATTTTAAGAGCAAAATTCTTAAAAATGCAAGATTCTGAGATTATTTGTTCTTCACTCTTTCTAGGTAATCGTGTAACGGTTTGTACATCGAATTCAAATTTCAGGATTTTTCCTATTTGAACAAAATATTATTGGGAACAAATCAGCCTTAGCAGGATTTGCAGCCGTTTCATATAACATCCACATGAATTCAAAAATGTATTTTGAAATGGAAATCAAAACACAGGCATCCCCAGATTGCATATTTAAATATATAATATAAATTCAGAACTTTTACTCATCTTTGTCATAAATTTTTTAAGCAACATTTTTAATTAAAAATTCCCAGCAGCAGTGTAAAAACATATTTGTGATTTATTCTGGCAATGCAGTTTATTTATGTGGCATAAAGAAATTCCAGGGATAGGAATTTGTTTGCTTCGACCGAATTCTGTTGAATTTGCAATTTAAAGTTTTAGCATTGGGCTGACCAAAACAAGAGACGGCAAGAGAGAGAGAGAGAGAGAGAAATGGCAAGTTTGCTTTTATCTGCTTACTGGTCCAACTAAAAGTAAAGAGCATTACTTGCAATTTAAGTTTACATTCCTTGTGTCCTCTGAAAAAGTGTCAAATCCCAATTTCTTGGCCGCCGCAGCAGCTGCTATTGCTGCTGCTGATGCTCTCTTCTCTTCTTCTCAGGCCCTTGGGGATCAGCATAACACATGCCCTATTGAGACGACAATGCCTGAGTGAATGAGTGTCCTTGTCACTGCAAAAGGGTTTCCTTCGACTTGCGGTTTATTTGCATAAAGTTGCCCATACGCCACGTGGTCCACCCGCAGTGCAAAAAGTGCAGAAAATTGCTTTATTTGCCTTTTAGCTGGAAACTTGACTGCAGAGAGTGGCAAGCATTTGAAATATCCTTGAAGTTGGCTTGAAATTCAATCATTGAGTTTGGCTTTGACTTTTGTATTTGTGTATGATTCTATACACTTTTTTTTATTTTTGTCCGATTGAAAGTTAATACAAACTGGAACGGAATGTGGATGTGTGTTTTTTGAAATCATATCACAAAATGGATATGAAATTTCTTTCTTGCCTATGGTCTTCATTTAAGTTGATGTTTAAAGTTAACTTTCTTGTGCCAACATCTTTTTAAAGCTAAAATTCCAATAAGTATGGACAAAATACACGGAAGCTATAAGCGAGTTATTCAAACGAGGGGGGGAAAGCGACGACATCTATTTGTGTCAAATAAAGGGTTCAGGGCATTGCTCCCCTCTCCTCTCTTTTGTGCTCCCTTCCTTTCTTCATTCTTCCCATACTGTTCGAATTCTTTGGGTCTCCTTAACTCTTCATTTCTTCTTCTGCAATTTTTCCTTTTTTATTCCTTTCTTTTTTCTTCTACGTTCTACCTACATCTTCACTTAATTTCCGTCTTTCCTTTCTTCCAATTCTCATCTTCCTTCCTTCTTCCTTCGTACTTATTTACTTCCTACTTCCTTTCATACTTCCTTCTAGCCTATATTGTCTTTCCTCTTCCTTCATTCCTAATTCCCTTATTCTTCCTCCCTACTTCCTTCCTTATTCCCTTACTCTTCCTCCCATCTTGCTTTCTTTTTCCATTCCTTCTTTCTAGTTTCCTTTGTCTTCCTTCTTTTTTCCATTCCTTCTTTCTGCTTTTTTTCTTCTTCCTTCCTCTTCCTTTCTCTTCGTGCGTCTTCCTTATTTACATCTTTCTACCTTCCTTTATTCTTCCTGCTTCTTTTCCTGCTTCTCTCCTTTTTTTCTTTCTTTTAGCTTTGTTCCTTCTGTCTGTCCTCTTTCTTCCTTTCTCCCATTCCTTTATTTTATCCTTCTTCATTCATCGTACCTCTTACAACCATACTTTCTCCTTCGTTTTCCTTCCTTCCTTCCTTCCTTCCTTCTTTCTGCTTCCTTCTTCTTTCCTTCCTCCCTTCCTAACTTCGTTCCTTCTTCTTTCCTTTTTCTTCCTTCTTCCTTTTCCCTTCCTTCTGCCTTCCTTCCTTCCTTCTTCCTATTGTCATCCATTTTTCCTATTTTCTTCCTTTCTTCCATCTTCCTTCTTCCTTCCTTCTTCCCTCCTTCTTCCTTGCATCTTTCCGTCCTTCCTTCTATCTTCCTTCCTCCCTGCTTCTTCCCTCCTTCTTCCATTCGTCTTTCTTCCTTCTTGCAACCTTCTTCCTTCCTTAATTTTTCATTCATCCCTTCCTCCTTCCTTTAATCTGACTTCGTTCTCCATTCCTTATTTCCTTATTTTATATTTCGTTTTTTTCCTACAAGTTTGTTTGTCTCCTTTTCTCATCCATCTTCTTTCCTTTCAGTGCAAATCCAAGTGCCCTTTTCGTCCATTAATGAATCGTTTTAATCTTTTAAATAATTAACTGTATCTTCGTATTTCCCGTTTAACCTTCACTTTTTAAATTTAATATACAAATCCATTCCACTGAATTCACAAAAGTCTCCCACAAACATCTCTCCTTTGATTACATTTCATATTTTATAGAATTTTATTATCAAAGGACCTTCATTTGGAGCATTGGCAATTCCGCAATTGCTTCTCGTCTGGGCTGGCTGACAAATGAGCCGAGTCCCTTGGGGCAAGCACAGTTCAATAAATTGAACCTTTTCAGTTGTGTCTCGTATGTGCAATATTTGTAGCGCTCAAAGTGAGCAGCTTGAAATTGTGCGATTTTTCAATTAATTTGCAATGACTTTGACTCTCAATGGGTTGAACATTTCACGCTCGGTTGGAGACCCTGGCCCATTGCGCTTGACGAGATTTCCGTACTCTTGGGAACCGAGGGGAATACTGGTTTTTTGTCAGCAGTTCGTAACGCCCAGTGGGAAGGATCGGAAAGGGTATCTGGCAGTTTTGGCTTTAGCTTTGTTTGAAATACTTTTTCGTTTATTTATTTTTCATATTATTTATGAAACAAGTTTCAGCCTTGGCTTGCTTACGGTTTGCCATCATCTCCGTTGCCATTAATTACCAAACTCATCCAAAGTAATTCTATGGGAAAATTAGTTTAAGCGGGACGATGCTGCTGCTGCTGCTGCTGCCGTTTCGGCGCCCTCTCCCCCCCCCCCTTGGGCCGGACTGTTGGAGGCGCCGCTGCAATTATTATGCAATTACAGGCCTGGGCTGATGTCGAGGCAGTGAGGATAACTACATAAAACTGTTACCTAAGCAACCTGCTGCATAAAAGCTATGGGCCTGTGCTGCCCGTCTCGTCCAGGAATCCAATTTAGCGGTGGCAGCCCGAACAGCAGCAGCGCCGAGGCAGCGCGCTGCCTTTGTCTTCTTTACGCGTCGACGCTGGCTGTGTAATATTTTCTTTCATTCTTTTGTGTGTGTGTGTGTGTGTGTGAAGGAAAAGCTCATAAAACTTTTTCAATTTCACTTTAATTTCGCTGGCACTCATTTTTTTTTATCTAGCAAGCAAAAAAAAAAAAAGAGCGCACATTTGGCGACTAGGACTGCGAGAAGTGCCCGGCCCTGTGTAGGCATTTTTCCATTTTAGTTGTATGAAAATTCAATTATATGCATTACCTTCGCACAATGTATCACAGCAGAAACACCCCCGTCTAATGACAATCAAATTAGCGCAGCCAAAACTTTTTCCATTAAATGTGAAATTTTATTCAGATTTTTTTTCTTTATTTTTTTTTTTGTTTTTTTTCGCTCTCAATAAATTGATTGCCGAAGTTTACGCTGCGTTTGGCGAATTTGAGACTTTAGCGCTTTTCTACATTTCCAGCTCTCCACCAATAATGTTTAACACTAATTGAAGTTTCTTGTAGTTTCGGTTTAATTCATGTAAATAATCCCCCAAAACACACACACACACGCGCTTAGGTCTCTGTAAACTTCTCGTAGAAGCTGACTAATCAAATGTGTATATGCTTGGATTAAGAGTGGAACAATTATTTGAGTGTGGGTTTCTGTTGGTGGTGGTTGAACATAGTCTTTAATGGATAAGAATGTTTAGAATTATTAATTACCTGCGGCCACACGAAAGATGGCCAAGGCGTTTGCCCAAATTGCTCATTTGTTTTTGCCAGGCACACACTAGAGATGGACGCAGATATGAAATTGCTTAACTTTGCGTACAAATAATCAATTTTACGATCCGGACAAAAGTAAAATGTATCTTTTGCTTTTTTCTTCAGTAATCAATTGCCACACGCAAATAATTTGCGCAAATGTTTCTAAAAGTCTGCCCATTTTGTTTGCCTTAAGTAAGAACCCTGAGCGCAAACATTTATCAAGTGGACTTTTCCCCTCATTGTGAATCAATCATTTGAAGCAAATATTTTGCTTCAAAAATTATTTTATTTAAAATTTATTTGCATGTTTGCGAGTTTGCTCTTACAAGCAAATTGAAAAAACAAACACGTCAAGCACTAAGAAAAAATCTTGTTTAATTAGAGCTGTGGTGCTTCCAGTAAGATCTAATTAATTCAAAAGACCACGAAAGAAATTATCAGGTCTGTTCTCGTTTCCGAATTCAATCGATCGGAATGGGCAAGAGATCAGATATCCAAGAATTTGATTAGAGAAATCGGTTAAAGCTGTCAGCCATCAAAATTGTTCTTTGGAAAGCCGAGTCAAACAATCGGCTTTTCGAAAAGGGAAGAGTTTTCAATTCCGATTTCACATAATTTGATAGAAATCGAAAACGGAAACAGGCCCGTATATTCATCAACGCATTAACGAGAAAGCATCGTATGTTAATTTTTAAGCCCTTGCAGAGGGTATATTGAAATTGTGCAGATGTTTGTAACGCAAAGAAGGAAGCATGAAGTATATATATATTCTTGATCAGCATGACGAGCTGAGTTGATCTAGCCTTCTCCATCTGTTTCAATGCTATCTTCTCCGTCAGTTTTAAAGCTGTCGCCACCAAACTTTGCACAAAGTCTTCTGGAACAAATACGCTGCACATTTGTCAGAACCGGTCGGATCGGATGACTATAACATATAGCTGCCATGGGAAAGATCGCTCGAAAAAGTAGTTCCAGTGAGAAGAACTTTTTTGTTATTAATGCAAACGTGTCCAAATTCCTAATTTACTAGTTTTCTATGCTTCTCCATGATGCTGCCACATTTGTTCCATAGAAAAGTAAGGTTAGAAAAATAGTTTTAGTAGGAAAAACTTTTTTGTTTTCAATGTGAACCTCTTTAAAATTGACATATATTTATTTTATAAGCTTTCAACCAATTCTTTAAAGTTTTGTCAAAATCGGATGACTTTAGTTTATAGCTGCAATAGGAATGATCGGTCGAGAAACTAGTTTTAGAGAGAAAAACTTTTATGTTTTTAAAGAAAAAGCCTCCAAACTTTGTATTTCCTAGTTTGCCATGCTTTCCCATGATTTTACTAAGATTGGTAAAAATCGGACATCTATATAGTATAGCTGTCATAGAAAAGTAGAGTCAGAAAAGTAGTCTTAGTAAGAAAAGCTGGTTTGTTTTCAGTGGAAATGTCCTTGTAATTAATAAGAAAATCGTAGCCGAAGTTAACATTGCTTTCATTTACTACAATGAAGTATATAACCCCTTCAGTTCGGGTCAGACCCGAATCATAGCTGAATCAGCCCTGAAATGGAAGGGATGGTATTGAATTCATGTCATCCTTTATATGAGTTTCAGCCATGAATTTAACACAGGCATGTCCTACCACGTCATGACCTCTGCTGATTTTATGCATGATTTCAGGGCTGAACTCATGGGCTAGTTTCATGGGAAGTACTGAAGCATGCCTGAATTCAGGCATGAAATTTAGTTATTCCCTCTGCCGAGGTCTGATTCAGCCCTGAAAAATTCAGTACTGAGTCGTAGAACTTTAGGGCCATGTTAATAAAATGATTACGATACTTTTGTCAGCCTATTTCGTGCAGTAAATAATTTTTTTTTGGAATAAGTATCTTTTGTCTTACTTCTAGCGGCTAGGCCCACAAAAACATAGCCCTCGGAACTATCGTATGCTTAAATATCGTAACCTTATTAAGAAACAGGCGTCAATATCTACAAAAATATAAGTTAACATTCGTTCCTGTAGCTAATACAATGCTGCCTATATAAATTTGACCATTTCTTACCCACTCAAAGCTGGGTAATTTAAATAAATTGAAATCCTTCTCCTGCAAAATTGTTTTTTTGACCTACGATACTTTGAAAATGCGTCGACATAGTTAAAAAATAACATCTTGTTTTACTCAAATTTATAAAAAATTGGGGCAAGGGCACAATTTCTGGAATTTTATGGTCGCTAGAGACCAGGCCCCATTACAAGTATTTTGATGGCAAAACCGATTCGTCAGAAATATGGCCGTTCCTGTTTTCGAAGGATCGCATTTCGCTCTACGGAATAAATCAATAACCGGTTCGGTTCAGTTTATTTAAGACGTGAAAACGTTGCGAGTATTAAACATCTGAATCACATATCGATGGAGCTTTAATACAGCTGCCAACAATTTTAAGATATGTGACCTCTTTACTTTCATTTGCCTTAGATTGATATCCTTTCTAGGAAGTTGCTAATCAATTTATATTGTAACTAATTTTTTAAGTCACAAATTCACTTTAGAAAGCATAATATTTCAAGTGTTGACAGCTTTGACCAAGCAAACAGGTTTGAAAATGCTTTGAATGACAAAATGTGCATTTTGTATTCTTTGCAAGAGCCAAAAGGATTCATCTCCGACCCCATAAGTTAATATTTTGTGTAATAAATACACACTTTGGAAGGTACAGAGTATGTTATAGACGGGCTTGTCCAAGTTTCCTACTTGTTTAAACTTGCCGTAACTTCAAAAGTCCGAAAAATAATTTCACGAGTTAGCAATTGGGACATTTTAGCCTATTCACACTGAGCACATCTAACATTTCACATCCTGAGTTAAAATGCTTAATACCCATCGGTTATGCCAACATCTAAATATTTTTGTTTTGTCAAATTGTTCAGCAGATCAGTGGCTTTTTGAAATGAGTTGCAAATATGTAAAATTTTGTCCGGATAAATTTTGATGACTCATAATTTTGGATGTTGGATTTTAGATGTGCTCAGTGTGAATAGCCTATTAAGGATTGAGATTTGGGAACCTTTTGGGCGAGCCAAGAACATAAATTATACTTAACTTTAAAAGTTTGAACTGTAAGAAGAACTGTTTTTTCTTTTTGAAGATTTTGCAATCTTATTTTGCTATTCAATAGGCAAAACCGGTTTAAATGGATTGGCCGCTTTATATTTTCAACGATGAGGACGTCTGAAATATAATTGGTAAGGAGCATCCTGCCGATAGGACAAGTGGTTGAGACGGCATATTAATTGTGTTGAAGCCCAAGGGCCCACATTCGAGTCCCCCTCAGAGTATGTTAACAATTTAGTCAATTGTATAAAAGAAATCTGCTCTTGGATTCCATTAAAAAATAAATAGAAAAAGGAAGGAAAAGTGTTAAAAAATATATAAAAAAGTCTATACAATTGTAAATCAAGGTTTAAAATATTTAAATCCAAGTGTAAGAATTAAAATATCAGAGCATTTTTAACTGAGTTTAACCAAAATATCTGGTTCTTATTCATTAACATTAAGTTTGTCAAATTCAAGAAAGTTTCTCTTCTTTAATTGATTTAGCATGAATTTGATTCTTATGACTTGCTTTTCAAAAGCCGCACGAATACTACACAAAATCGAATCGCCCCAAGCAGTTATGAATAAAGTAATTTAAAAACCAAAAAAAAAAAGATATTTTTATTAACACACGTGAAACTGCTGGCTGGAAAATATCCTTTGATCCGGTTGATGGTGCAATCAATATGCAAAATGATTTCTGGCCAGCTGTGAGTGAATATAATCCCAGCATGCGAGGTAAATTGTTATAACTAATAGCAAAGCTACTTATGGTGTCTCCATTTGACAACATTTAGTTGACCCAGATTTCACCTGGCATAAATCATAATACAGAAGCTATAATCTAGTCATTCAGTCAAATCAAATCGAGTAACGAAAGATGCTTCACATCCGTTGCAACTGCAAACACACTTTGAAATATTGAGTACCCATGCCGTTCTGTCCCCCCCCTCCTGCTCCTGCCAGCTCACTTACACTCTTTACTCGATGGCTGTCAATGGTTTAGGAGTAGTTCCAGCAGCTACTCCAACAACTGGCCCGACAAGTGTCGTATGTCGTTCTGTCTAATGTTAAGCTACTTTTCATGTACCGTGAATGGGAAAGGGGAGCAAACTTGCGCACGAACGCACACGGAGCAGAGTCCAAAGTCTCCTGAGCTTTCAACGCCCGTTAAGCAGGGTAATTATTCATGTTTATGATGCGATGACGTTTCAATTCCAACCCTCTTGAATTCGTACTTAATAATCAAAGCTCTAATAAACCATTCAGGAGTGGAGGGACGACCAGGACTGATTGCATTGGTTTTGGCTTCATTTGATCAGGGAGTTGGGACGTCGACCCTATTCCACTCTGTAGGGTTTAAGTAAAGGACATCTATTGATCAAAATGCTGTGGCTTTGTATATTTGCTGTCTCTGTGATGACTTGAGTTGCCCTTTAGCTGCTTGGTTGTCTCTGAGCTGAACTGAAAATGAGGTTGAAATTGGAAGTAGACCTTACGAGGCTGCAGCAGTACAGCAGCATTTAAGTGATTTGATTTTTCTTACCTCGAGTTGAGATATGCAGTTCTTGGATCGAGACGATCAACTGGGTCACATTTTGCAAACTAAAAAATGGTTAAACAAGTTTAAACTTTGGGTTGTTAAACCTCTCCGTTAGCTTGTGCATATATTATGGGTATATAGTTTTGCCAATTGGATTAGTCTCCCCTCTTCCTCCCCTTGTGTGTGTGTGTGTGTGTGTGTTGGTTTTTTGCTAAAGTAAACTTATTTCAACAATAAACTTTTGTTTCAGCGAACTGCGTGCACAGAGACATGATATTGGTCAACAACTAATAAAACTTTTCTGTGGCATTCAAAGAGCATGGAGCACCGTTCCATCGCTTCTTCTTTTTTTTTTTCCACCTGCCAGGCGTATATAAATATTTAAAAAGTTGAAATATACAGCCATCCAGCAACAACAAAGTGCAAAATAATACAAACTAATTGCTGAAAATAAAGTTTTGCGTCGTACCAAAGTGGTATAATGTGTACAGCAGTTGTTTCTTTTACAATTCGATTTCTGTTTCAACTTTTTCCCGTCAGCTTTTTTGTTTTGCCGGTTGTCCAAAAAGTTGCACAAATTGTGCGGAGTTTAAAAAATATATATATACACAACATTTTTTGTGCCATTTTTTTTTACCGCATCAATTTGCGCGAGAGCAGCAATTGGATTTTGTGTTCGGACACAATTTTTGGCTTGGATTATCGCTGATGTGCAATAAACTGGAAAAGTTTGTAACTGGACGAAGCTCTTAACAAAGTCGTTCGTTTTTTTTGTGTTGTGTTTGGCTTATGGTCTATTTGGAACTTTCGTTATTTAGTTGAGTTTTGATTGAACATTTTGAACGAAAAGTGTGTAACTAAAAAATAATTTTACTGCCCAATGACAGGTTTCATTTAGATCATTAAGCAGCTTAACAGCTGCAATTGGAAGGAAGAGTAACCACTGAACCGAAACAGTACGCAGCCGGAACTCGAATTTGAAATCAAACCAAGTAGGAAAGAAATAGCTGTAGCTGCTTCAAACTATTAACATCGTTTTGGTTCAAGTTAAATGATTGAAATTAAACTGTTCGATCTTCTATCTAATGACCTTATGTTTGTCTGGTCGATATTGTGCCACACATTGGTAAATATAGCTGGCGAGTATAACAAAAGCTGATAGCTTCGAAACAGGACTGACACAAGACTCAAACTGCATCGCCTCTTGGCAGGAGTCCACATGAAAACCGCATACATGAAATATTTCAAAAAAAAAAAGAGAAACATGAAAATTACAATCAAGATGGAAGCGACCCATCCAAGGGGGTCCATTAACGCACATTTTCTTAATGTCCGGTTAGTCATTGCTCATCTGGAGCAATAAAGTTGAACAGTGGGTCAGCCAAACGGAAGTTTAGAGAAATTTGATATAATAGGTAAACATTATTGATAAAATCGTCCGACTGAGTTGCAAATCGATCGTCGGACCACATTAACATAGCACATGACTCTTGAGGACTTGTCCAAAAACCGTTTTCTCAAGCTCCTGTTTTTGTGTCAAAACCAGCCGGATCGGTTGACTTTAGCATACGGCTGACATAGGAATAATTTTTAGTGAGAAAAAGATTTTGTTTTTACTTTTTTCTTTCCCATGATTCCATTAAGTTTGGTCGTAATCAGACATCTATATAGTATAGCTGTCATAGATAATTGGAATCAGAAAAGTAGTCTTTGTAAGAAAAACTTGCTTTCAGTGGAAATGTCGTCCAAACTTGTTAGAAAAACGTTCTGCAAGCGACGGGCCGAAGTCAACTTTCCTCTTTCCTTTTTCAAGAATGAATTGTTCATTAGATGTTCTTAGGCGGAATCGAATCTACGACATCTTGCACAGCATTTACACACACTACCCGCTGCACCACACCCAGCAACAGCGATAAGGCAATAGAACGGAAATTAGCTGAGCAATCAGGAAACGGTTCTAAGTGACCTGACCGCTTAGCTGAGCGGCCATAGGGTTGCCTGATTGAAGTGTGCTATCGTTGCAACTTCCATCGATTTTAAGCTATCGGCCTGGGTTTTTGTGGGTGTCAAGCAAAGCTTCCAAAAATGTCCCCGTTTTACAGGCAGTCAGAAAAAAGAAGTTGTGAGCATAGAACAGCATGAGAAATGGAATCAAAATGATATCGTACCTCTATTTTTTTCCAAATCCGTCTTTTGCTCAACCAGTGAGAGTTTTTTTTTCGATTTCTTTGTTCAACTTCATAAAACAGTTTTCTGTTGACAATCTGACGAAAGTGTACTTGGAGTCAGCAAACTTGAAGTCTTTTCTTTTTTGTTTTTTTGTACATTCATTATCACACTCAGTTCTAAGGATCAGGCAACTGTGAGATCAAGTTGTGTAAATAGAGCTTCAGTCTTATGAACCCCGTAGAAGGAGCATCCTTTCTCTATATGAACCTGAATTAGTTTATTATATTAAACTGATTTCTTACCTACTGCTTAGTCTTTCTTTTCTTGCTTTATGGTCAAACCACAACATCAACAAATGGCCCTTTTAAAGAGCAACACGTCGAAATGATAAAATTTCTTCATATTTCGAATGATGGATGATTGGATTGTATGTAGCAAAATGTATTTTGGGATCCGCCGACATCGGTAAACATGAATGGAGCGCTACAGAACCTTGGCAATCAACTTCGTTCGGTCAAATTGATAATTTTGTACGCATACTTGTTGTTTGAACAGGAGGGAACACAACGTACGTCAACATAAATTTTGCTTTAAGGGTTCGAAGGTATGCTTATATGTTGCAGTGGTGACTTTTTGGGCCTCCAGGAAATAAGCCTCCCTTCCCTGATTACAACCAAAATTCTACTAAGACCCCACACTCGACTTATGAAACAAACTGACTTCAAAATAGAAAGAAACATTATTAAAAGCTGCGTGCCAAAGGCAAGCGTAAACAAATGGCTCTAGCGTGGACCATAAAAGGTCGTTAAGTGTGTGTGTATAAATGGGGGGGAGTGTACAAAAATACACACACTTCACCACACACCCTCGCCTGCCACTAACCAAATATGCTCCCCAGCTTCTCTCTTTGCCAATGCCGGGATGCCTTAGAAGGGATGATGGAGCACAACACAAAAAAAAAACCGATATCCAAAAGTATAATAATGCCTTCTATTGATACGTAAAAGTGAAGCAAGAGATAAAACTTTCGCATATGGAGGAATAAGAGAGAGCGAAACCATTGGAAATAGATTTATTATGCAAATTTGCCAAAGCGTAACTGAATACCCTCGCACATATCCTGGACGAAATGCCGCAGACTTTGCCCGACTAAACTGCTTAATTTATAAAAAAAAAAAAGAAAGAAAGAATGAAAGTAGTAAAGTAGAGCAAACGTTTGCCTTTCTCCATGGCTTGCGAGTGTGTAAGCCCTTCTTCCATTCACATAATTGAATAAAAACATTTCGTTGGCTTAAGAATTCCCTTGATTTTTATTAGTTGCGATTTTTAGCCCTGGCAAATCCGATTCCCAGGCATTGGCCCAAAAAACTTTTGGCACATAATCCCCTCGGATTAGTTTTGCATATGTTGTTGTATTAATTTCACATGTGAGTGTGTGTGTGTGTGTGGGGTGTTGAGGGGTGTGGCATTTGCCCTGCTGTTTTTAATTTATTAGCAGAAGCTGCAAAATTAAATAATAAAAGTCTTCCAAGTGGCTGTGAGAGTGAAAATTATCACTTTTAATGCTGCCAAAAAGGTCACGAGTCAGGAAAAAAAGGGGTGCATAGGAAGCAGGAGGGAGCAAGAGCCACTAAGCGCTGGCAAGTTGATAATTTATGCTGCCAAAGCTGTTTAAGATTGAAATTATACGCTAATAAATGTTTGCCATGGACAAGACACAACTTAATGAAAGGTGCGATTGTGATGTCAAGAGGCTAAAGAAAATTCTAAGAAATACAAATGGAATGAAATGCGGGGATGTATCAAATTGAGGGGATGTTGTGGCAGAAAAGTGACTAGCTTAACATGTTTTACAGGGCGGGTTTCTATTCATAAAAACTGTTTAAGTAATTATAATTTACCTGTGGTTCAAGATGATGGAGAGCCAGAGAAGTGGTAGCTCGCTGGGACAGAACTGAAAGCTTTGAAAAAGAAAAAGTGCCCTAGGTGTCACACTGACACCCGAATATGGAGCTTAAGACACATCTACTTATTTTCACAGAAAGGTTCACCAAGACCAAACAATTAAAATTACTTAAAAACACTCCGCTTCATAGCTATCAATCAACATAAACTAGCGTTAGCCAATCTCAAAACAATTCATTACCCATTTAGTGATTTTCAAAAGCAAAATTGACCAAGCATCATTTACCTCATTTGGGTACATATTTTGCACTCTTTGTTCAATTGGTCCAATATCTTTTTAAGAGTACAAAAAGTAGAAAAAGAATGAATATGAAAACATAACAAACCATGTGATTGCAATTAACTGATACTATTTGCTTTGCATTAAACCAGAAATCACATAAATATCATGTTGGAAAAATATGTCACGTGCGGAATGTCACGTATGAAATCATATATTATTTTGTATGCAAAAATTTTAAGAAAAGCTACATTCGGCTCGGCCGAAGTTTGTATACACTTGCAGCACGTTTCTCTAACGAAGACTACTATTTTCTATGGTAGCTATACTATATAGATGTTCGATTTCAACCAAACTTAATGAAATCATGCGAATGCCTATCAAACTAATATGTAAAAATTTTGCAGTCGATTTAATTTAAAACAAAAATGTTTTTCTCAATAGAACAACTTTTCGACCAATCATTTGCATTGCAGCTATATGATAGAGTCATCCGATGTTAACAAAACTTTGTAGAATTGTGTATATGACAGTTTCAAGTACATTTCCATTGAAAACAAATACGTTTTTCTCACTAAGACTACTTTTCTGACTCTACTTTTTTATGACAACTATACTATATGGATGTCCGATTTCGACCAAACTTTGTGGAATCATGCTAAAGAATAGAAAACTAGTAAAATAGGAGTTTGAAGGCGTTTTCTTTAAAAACAAAAAGTTTTTCTTACCAAAACGAGTTTCTCCACGGATTATTCCTATGGCAGCTATAACCAATAGTCATCCGATTTTGACAAAACCTTATAGAATTACGCAAAAGCATATCAATAGAATATACGCCAGTTTCAACAACATTTCCACTGAAATCAAACAAGTTTTTTTCATAATGACAACTTTTCATTCTCTACTTTTCTATGACAGCTGTACTATATAGATGTCTGATTCCGACCCAACTTAGTGGAATCCTGTCAAAGCCTAACAAACTAACAAACACTAAATATGGAGGCGATTTCTTTGAAAACCAAAATTTTTTGTCACTAGAACTAGTATCTTAATTGATCATTCCTATGGCAGCCATAACTTATAGTCATCCGATTTTGTCAAAACTATGCAGTATTGTTTGAAAGCTTTTAAACTAAATATATAAAAAAAATTTTAAAGAGGTTTGCATTGAAAACAAACAAGTTTTTCTTACTAAGACTTTTGTTTTAACATTATATTTCTATGACAGCTATACTATATAGATAGCCGATTTCGACCAAACTTGGCAGAATAATGGTGATGCATAGAAAACTAGTTAATACGGAGTTTGGAGATGTTTGCATTAAATACAATAAAGCTTGTCTTACTAGAACTAGTTTTTCGACTGATCGGCAGCTCAATGGCAGCTATATGTTATAGTCATCCGATCCGGCCGGTTCCCACAAATGTGCAGCGTATTTGTACTAGAAGAGTTCGTGCTAAATTTGGACTCGATAGCTTTAAACTGAGGAGATAGCACGAAACAGCTGGACGGACGGATATGGCCAAATCAACTCAGTTCGTTATGCTGATCAAGAATATATATACTTTATGTGACTGTAATGCTTCCTTCATTGCATATAAATATCTGGACAATTTCAATATACCCTCTGCAAGGGTATAAAAATGCTTCCATCAAACGAATTTTAATGTACCCTAAAACTGTTTAATAACATTCTAAAAAAAGTCACACTAACAAATTTTTGGCAGGTTTCAGTGAGTTCTTCACTCATATTGATGGCCTAAAACGCCACTTCTATTTTTGGTCACGTGCAAGTCGCTTATTTATTGGCTTTATATTGGAACCAGCATTAGGTCTGAATATATCAAATATATTATATATATCAAAAGCAATGTGGGGCCATGCTGAATATGGTAGTGTGGAGAACTAACACAAAATTTGTTGAAGAATCTCTTAAGACCTAACACCTCTTTAGACATAACTTTACACCTAAAGTCTAGACAACTTACCCCACACAAGAACACACTTAACTTAACTTAGGATTCAATCACTTTTCATTTTAAAGAATGGAAAAAGACATGTCTGGATACAATTTTAAATCTCAGTGTAATACCTTCTACGTCACTGCCCAAAGGAGCAAAACACATCCTTAATATAAAAGCCTAAGCATTATCCTGTTTAGTTTTAGCAATAAGCTGTAGATCCCTTTCTCTTGGGCAAAAAATAAAAGCATACAAGAATTTCGGCTTGGTTTTCATTCACTTAGGATCGACTTGACATTTTCAATAAAAGGTTCACAAAGTTTTCAATTTGAGTGGCTAAAGTCTGATTTATTTTAATGAAAATTGATATATGTGCAAATTAACAATTAATTCTTATTGTAGTCTGAAGATAGCAGATATATGACTGTCAAAACTTTGAATCGACCAAGTTGTGGAAGACCGGTCCCCTTCACCAGCTGTTTGCGTCATGAAAAAACTTTTCAATGCCAACAAGACCCACTGTAGCAACAGCTAGGAATGCGTAAGTATTAAGCTTTACGGATCTTACTTACCTGCATCCATGTGATGACTAGCTCCACGTTATCAAACAACTTGTTGAACCTCTAGAAGCAACATTTTTGATATGTTCAGTTGTGTTTTCTTCCCACCGCTTGATTGGAACTTATTGAATCTTGGATTGACTCTGCGAAATGTCTGCCTTGTAAGGCATATATTAAAAACCATAACTTCTCATTTTTTATAATTTTTGCAACTTTATTATTACTTAAATTTCATGTTTACCTTCATCAATTTGTTATCATCAGATTTTGGTTTTTGCTGTTGTTGTTGTTGTTGTTGTGTGTAACCGTTAAATTAAATTGTCCAACAATTTTCATTTTTGCTGTTTCGGTTTTTATTCTTTTTTTTTTGTTTGTTTTTTGTTTCGTTTATTATTTAGTGAGATTTTAAATGCTAATTTCTTTTGCTCATCTCGCACTCGTACACATTTCTAATGCAATAAATTTGAATTAATTTCTGGTTTAATTTGCATTTTGCTCTCCTTCTGTTCAGTTATGCAGCACACTATATGGGATTTATGTATATACTTTAAACATTATGTGTTTTATTTCGCTAGTTTTACATCATTACAGTTATCTATTTTGCGCCATACATTGGCCCTATATCCTTACACATGCTGAATTTAATTCTATGTTGTTTTTTTTGTTGTTTTTTTTTAATGTTCTACCTTTATATAATTTACAATGTATTTTCACATGCGCCAAGTTAATTGTTTGTAATTTGCGCGTTGTTTCATTTTAATGAGCATTTTTTTTTTGTTCTGCTCATTTCATTTTCAGTTTTAATTACAGTTTGGGCAATTGTTGGTAAATGCACAAAACAAAAGGAAAATGATAAATATTTTGCCATGTTCCAATTGGCCGTTTCCTAATGGAATTTTTAAACTATTTTCTTTGCGGTTGGAATTGCCTGTTTGTTTGTTTGTTTCTCTATATGCATTTTAATGTTAATAGATATATAAATATTTATTTAGTTACATAACAAAGTAGCTGCATGCTTACAATTAACAATACATTTCATTAGTTTAGGTTTTGGTTTCGTCTTACTAACAGTTTGTCATGAAATTTAAGTTTTAGTTTCACTTTCTATTGCCTGATTTATTGAAGGTGGAGTAGGGGGTAGTTTGAGGGGCAACAAAATTTCAAGAAAAGATGTTGGTTTTTTTTTCGTTTGCTATTTTCATTTGAAGAGAATAGTTGGCTTAAAGAATTACTTGTCACTAGTTTTATTTACACACACACATACACAATTATAATTCAGTCTTTGGAAGAATAACATACATTTTTTTGTTTCTTATGGGTTTTAGGTAAATTTTTGGTTACTTCTTAAAGTTTTCTATGCATTTAATGATGAGTTTTTTCTACAGTTTGAATTTTGGTAATAGAACTAGTTTAACAAAACAAACGAAATGTGTTTGATAGTAGCTTTTGTTGGTCCTAAAAGATGAAAGTGGTGAGAATGTTTGCAACATCAACGAAAGATACTTGAGAAAAATTATATAAAATGTTGGAAAGTGAAGAGAATGGAAGTGGATGGTCACTGAGGAATCCTGCAACATAAGTTTCTGAGTTTAGATGAATTGGAGTTTCAGTTTCCTTCGAAGTAATTGCTTAGGCTGCCTTTACACAGCCTGACACATGACGACACGATAATCTAGTAGGCCTTCATGTTGTCCAGTTTTCTGTGTAAATAACTTATCAATCGTCATGTTTGAATATTGAGAGAATGTCAGATGATACTTTTAGTGTAAATACACATGATGACATAATGAATGTATCAATGAGTTAGTTCAGTTCCAAAAATTGATTCCTTGGGTGCGCTTTAGGGCTTTGGGCTTAATAAAACCCATTGTCCGAGAACCTTTGGTTCACAGGAACTGCCTAGAAAGGAATTCATTGTGACCCCTGCACACACTTACCTTAAGGAATTCGTCATCGAGCACTTTGTTAATGGCTCGGGTATTATATGGGATATGCTTGCTCCAGACATCATGAATCCTCTGTCATGCTTGAACCGGAAGCTAAGTATCTTAGCGTTACCGCAAGTCTAGCACCTGGTGATATTGGGTCTCGCCAATTTGTTTTATTTTTTTTTAATTAGGCGCCCAACCTTTGCTACCAGCTCGTCAAATGTTTTGGCGCTCATTTTCAAAAAGTTTTTAAATTTTGCTGGGATGCTTCTGAGCTCACCATTTAATTTGGCGAACATTCCGTCTTGGGGGCGAGTTAAGTTTAGCTCGTCCACCCAGCAAGAGCTGAGCCTCGTTCTCTTCGTCGTTAACAGCAATACCAAACCCATACCAACGCTGACAATTGCCGCTTCCAGCTGGACCTGAACTTCAGACTCCATTTTTATATCTTGACGAATCAATGAGAAAGGTTCACAGATTGATCTAGTGCTTCAACTTGAACACATTTTATCAGGGATGCAAACCGGTTCTGAACCGAACCGGTTTTGAAACGAACCGAACCGCTTATTCCAGCCGGTGAACCGAACCGCAAACCGAACCGGCTTCCTTTCAGAATTGCTGAACCGAACCGAAAACCACAAATAAAAACGGTTCGGTTCGGTTCAGTTCTCTGACTCAAATCATGCCTAAAATCAACTGAGGTCATGACGTAGTAGGACATGTCAGAGTAAAATCCATGGCTAAAATTCATAAAAATGATGTCATGAATTCAGGACGAGCCCTTTCATTTCTGAGCTGATTCAGCTATGATTCAGTTCTGAGCCTAACTTAAGGGATTTGATAAAAAAAATAATTAAGATGCATAGTACGTATTCTTTTCTAGAAAACTTTCTCAATTTTCGAGAGTATTCATCTAGAAACTTATAGACGACTCCTGGAAATCGGCCATAATAAGCATTGGATATTCTTCTAAGGATTTTAAAAATATTTAAATGGATTATAAGAATTATATTTCAAAAGTGTTCGACAAGTCACATTACTACAACAATCATAATATTTCATAATGTGCCTTTGTGAACCACTGAACCGAACCGAAACCGCGGTTCAGCTGGCTCCAAAAACAATGTAATGAACCGAACCGGCGGTTCAGAAACTGTATGAACCACTGAACCGAACCAGTCCTTATTTTCGAGTGGTTTGCATCCCTGCATTTTATTACACATGATGACATGACAATCAGTGTAAATGGAATCTCATTTCTCAATTCTCATTTTTTTATCGTCATGTCTCATGTGTCAGACTGTGTAAAGGCAACCCCACTCTCAGCATTTACTCTGCAATCTTTTGAAAATATACAAATATGATACTGATTCTCCATGCCAAATCTTTGTTATCTTCAAGTCTATAAATCTTCGTCAATTCAGAAGTATGTTTGGTCTGCAGGTTCCTGAACTTTGAAAGCATCGAACCCGAAGTTTTGGAGTTAAGCTAGGTTTACTGCTGATGGGATCGTAGATACATGTTATTCAATTTCGATGGTAAGTAAGCTAATGTCTTCTTGCTGAAGTAGAGCGAACGAGGCCGCTGAAGCGCAAATGAGATTGGCAAATGGAATTTAAAAAAAAGAAACAAATTTGTTTAAAAACTAAAAAGTGAAAAAGGAAAGTATACTCCATGAGTTAACATTATGTTGAAACTTAAACTAAATTCTATACAAAACAATTAGTTGGTTAAAATCAATTTCCAACAAACTTCCTTACACACACACACACACACACGCACACACACTCTCTGTCTCACACACCCACTTACTTGCTAGTTACACTCACCCAACTGAAACACGTAGGAGCAGACGACTCTGGTGATTGGACTGTGCGCTTAGAGATCACATTTGAAACGCACGGTCAATTAATGTCACACACGCAACTCATCCATCAGCGGATGTGGCTGCTGCTGGGACTGGGATTGCTGCTGCTGGTGTTGCTGTTGCTGCTGTTGCTGTTGCTGCTGTGCGCTGTTGGCCACAATTACTGGCACTGTGGGCGGCGTTGGCACCACCAATCCTCCGGCTGTGGTCAGCACGGTAGTCATGCTTTGATTATGATGATTCTGCAAATGTTGCTGATGACTCACCACGTGCTGCTGCTGCTGCTGCTGCTGCCCCGGGGAGTGCTGCTGCGCCTGTGTCTGTTTCATGCAACTCTTTTTGGTCAGGGTGCCACATTGATTGCCCAACACTTGCAGGGCATGTGGCGGTGGCATCATGCCAGGTCCGCCACCTTGCCCACCACCGCCGCCACCCGCATCTTGTAGGGATTTCATGTGCTTGGGCGGCGGCGGTGCCCGATGCGGTATATCGGCAAACTCGGGCGGTGGCAGCTGATGATGTTGCAGGGCATGATGGTGCGACAAAATGGTGGCCGGATCACTCTTGGCATGAATGGTCAGTGTTTCCAAGTCTCCGCAAATATTGTTGGGCATTTGGCCATTCTCCTGGCGTTTCAGTTTGGTCTGTGGTCGCGGTTCGCTCAGCCGCGTTTTATCCCTCTGATAGTAGACACCGGCAAAGATCAGCACATTGAGAATGAGCAGAGAGCAACCAATTGCTATGGTCACGCTCAGCGCAGTGGAATAGGCCGCAAATCCATCATTATCCTGCGAAGCACTGGCCGCACCGCCGCCACCCGCATGATCTGCATCCATCATGTCATCGGGATAGATTTTATTGCCACCATAACGTGTGCCATTGCGCTGCAGCGAGGATGAGGGCGAACTGAGATTCAGTAGCGAGAAGACTTGATTCGTGAAAATGGTAAAGTTGCCCATGGCGGCGGCATTGGCCGCTCGTGAAGTGTACGGCGGATTGAGCGGCTTCACTGAGGCATCGTTGGGTATATTGTTGTCCTCGTCATCGTTGTCATTCAGCTGATGATGTGCAGCGGGCACATTATCACCGCCTGGCTTATGCAAATCGGGTATAAGATTTAGCCAAAACGACAGACGATGGGCGCGATAATGGTTTTTCAGCTTCGGTTTAGTGTCTGCAGGAAACGAACGAGAGGGAAACGACATGAGATTAAGTAAGAAAAGTTTCGCAAAATGAGAAAAAGATGGATAGAAGGAAAGGATTTAGACCAACAAAGCTTGTTTTATGCCCAAAGTGAGCTTATTTCAACAACAAACAACTTATTGATATTTCGATTTTGAGATATTGTGTGATTGTACCTAAACTTTCTTATAAGTCAGACACATTAGCTCGCACACTTTCAACAACTTCAGATTGCCTATTGAATAACAGGATGTGTCGGACATCCAGTATGACAAAAACTACTTTCAGTTCAGTTTATGTGGTCTTTTAATTCATTTTGGAATTCAAGTTAAATAACATTCGTACTCTCGTTCCCTGTTAGTGACTTTTTTCCGATCACGCTACACCACAACAATAACAAAAAATTCGAAAAACATTAACTTTGTTAATGACAACGTCCTCCTCTCCTATATAAAGTTTAATTTTCCGATTTTATTACTTCACTAACGTCAAAGATTTCGAAAAATAGTGTGAAATAGTTATTAATAGTTAACTGTGATGGAGTCTCAATATGGAGGAAAGTATGAAGATCACCCTGTCTAATGCATTGGCTCATCATCTCAGTAAAAAGTTTGAATCCACCACTCACGCAACATTTGGAAGATCATTTTGATACAGAAAGACTAATGCTCAAAATGTGATTCGAAATTGATTGCAGCAGATATCGATTATTGCAATTTATTCTAAAAAAGGATACTTCGAATATACCATTTTCAAAAGTAAAAGCTGTCTGAGGGCAATTGTAAAAGTCTGAAGTTTGGTTGGCTGTTTAATTACATAAGAAAGCGGGAAAATGTATGTCACCTTTGCTAAGAGAATTGCAGGTATCCCACCCAACACTAGGAAGATCATTTTAACAAAAATCACATTGATGAGTCTGTTCCGTCTCCTATTGTGATGATCGAACAGAGCTACCTAACATATTCGATTAATTGAGACTCGAAAAATTCTCGTGAATATGCTCAAAATGTGACTTAATGAAATATTACTAATAAAAGACTCTCAAATTACTCGAAACTGATTGGAAACTAACTAGAAAAAACGTGCTAAAACCGACTCTTCAAGTAGAAGAGCGGTAAGGGTACCATTTTCTTCCGACTAAAGTATCATTTATGATCGAAAAATGAGCGCATTTATGATTTTATTTTAATCAGCCACCCAACATTTGGAAGAACGTTTTCATAAAAATCACAATCTTAAAAAAGATATTTATATCAAGTTCGATTGTAAGAAGAATCGAAATATACAAATTGTGATTTTTTGAATTAAGATTACAAAAATACATTTAAATGACTCAAAAATTGGTTGAAGCTGATCAGAATCTGATCAAAAGGATGGGTTAAAAACGACTCTTCAAAAAGAGTCACCGCTAGGGTACTATTTTCTCCCGACAAAGGTCTAATTTTTGGTCAGAAAATCAGCGCATTTATGACTATTTTAAGCAGTTCTATGACTCGAAAAAGATATAGTCAAGAATTTCATTAAATGTTTGCTGGGAGGACTTGAATAGTCTAAGAAAACGTACTCAAAACTCCTTTCCTCTGTGGGCTTCAAACTAACTTTTGCCCACTTTTGGCTAAAAATTTCATAATTTTAAAGTGTTCCTGAAGGTATGCTTTTCAACTTGTAGTCAACACTTTTTGCCTGATTTTTCCCGTTCTCCGAGTTTTAGGAAAGATAAGCTCAGCCTAGGACTTGTATTCGATGTGCAATCCAGAAAATCGATAATTTTCAAACTATTATTAAACAATTTAACATGCAACACGTAAGCTCCAAAACAAACACTAATATAAAATATGAAAAAACTTATTAATAAACGAGAAAGCTAAGCTAACTTCGGCTGTTCCGAAGTTTTTATACCCTTGCAAATGCTCGCTTAAATATTTAAAAAAATACCCTTTTTCCCATTTTCCGACCGATCGTTCGTGTGGCAACTATACGATATAGTCATCCGATTTGGCCAAAAAATTTTAAAATTATGTGAAAGCACATGAAACAAACAAAAACAAAATTGCAGGATGCTACCTTTAAAAACAAAAAAGGTTTTCAAACTAAAACTGATTTTCAGACCCATCTTTTGTATGGCAGCTATACCATTTAGTTGTACGATTTTCATCAAACTTGGTAGAATTATAAAAAAACATAGAAAACCTACGATTACAAAGTTTGGAGACGTTTGCGTTAAAAAGAAAAAAGTTTTTCTCACTAAAACTAGTTTTCCGACCGATTATTCTTGTGAGAGTTATGCGATATAGTCATCCGATCCGGTCGGCTCCGACATATTAGTAGTGTGCAGCAAAAAGAAGACTTTGTGCAAAATTTCAGCTCGAAAGCTTCAAAACTGAGAGACAAGTTCGCGTAGAAACATACTGACAGACGGACTGACGGACAGACGGACGGACAAAGCTCAATCGACTGAGCTCGTCACCCTGATCAAGTATATATAATATATAGTTTATGGGATCGGAAATAAATTTTTCTATGCGTTGCAAACTTCTGGGCAAAATTATAATACCCTTTGCAGGGGTATAAAAATGAAATAAATAACATTATATAATATTACGCATCCGCCACATGGGACAATAAGGGCGCTGAGGTAGGAGCGGTCGGATCGGCTTAAAACCTATTCCAACTGATATTCAGCTTGGTGCCATTATATTCACCAAGCTTCAACTCTATGGTTGAATTTATCGTCTTTATGCCAATCAATTGGCCTTTCAGTCCAGTGTGCATTGGCTGTGTTCAGCAGAAGGATTGGTCGCTAAGCACCAAAGTGCTGAAGTGATGCTTCTGGAACAAAAATTTGAAAAAACCTTTTCAGACAATGGCGCCGTTTAAACTTAAGGTTCTACCAATTTTATTAGTGTGTTAAAAATATTTGTCAAAATGAACCAACCATACGCAAATTAGTTCGAAATTGAATTCAGCAGAAAGATCAGTGGAAATGTAGAATTGATCAGGGACCAAGTTCTTCTGCTGAATGCGTCCATTTTCTTCTGACATTAGTATCATTAATGATCACAAAGCGAACGCATTAACGATGATGGGATCAAAAAGATCATACAGTGTTCCATGGATACAAGGAATTAGGGCTCCAGAGAAGAGACTGTAGACTGTTTCGAGATAAATCTACTGGTCACTGTTAAGCAGCTGCTTAAGCGAAAAGGTGGTCCACGACAGGGGACTTTTGCAGGATATCCAAATTGCCCAGCAGTTGAAAGGAGGACCTTCTGGTCTTAGGGTGTGTTCGCACCTGGAGTCAGCCGTAACTACCTTAAACTTACCAAAGTGTACCTTCTTATGTATTCGACTAATACTGTTCTTTTAAGTTCTAACTGAACTGTGCTTTATTAGATCTCTCTCTCAAAAAAAAGGGAAGAACTTATTTTCTGTTTTTGATTTTAACAATTGAATGATGAAAGCATTTTATCATCGAACCTATTTTCGAGAAATACTTTAACAGCTCGTCCCCTTATTCGGTATGTCAGGCAATTCATGATTCATTGAGATGACAAGACTTTCATTTCACTACTTACCAAAATTTAAATATTTCTTATGCACACTCTCGTAGGCCGTCCACTCGATGGTCTTGTAACGACTTCGCTCCTGCCGACTGCCATGTTCCGTTTCCATTTGCTCATTTGGATTGCTGTTAATGAAGCTCAGTTTCAGTTGCCTTCTTACATATTTACATTCACACATTCGCCCACTTACCCGGTGCGCACAAAATTGGACCAGTAGTACATGACAACTTCCGATAGACTGATTTCGGTTTTTGTGTAATTGCGTGTGAAATGATTGAAGCCACCGACAAGAGGGGCACCAAAGATGTAGGGTAAGTCCTCGCCGTGTATGCAGCCCTGGCGCTGTAAAATGATTCCAATTGCAGAACAGGGAAACAAAAAACGATTAGCCCCAGCTGCGGTTCCCCCCCACTCACCTGTGGATAATCACCGAATCGTGTCTGATAGTCAAACACATACAAATATGAATTGCGATGATCTGCCGAATGCAAATCAACTGTTTGAGCCGCCGGTGCCACAACCTGAGCATCGCTCAGGGCCTCCAGTGTTTCATCGCTGCACAAAAAGGGGGGCAAGAGGGAAGAGAAAAGGCGAAACAAAATCAGCATCAAATAACAATTTTCGTTGTAATTTTCTGGCCATTTCCCACCCATCGAGTTGTGTTCAAGTGCGCAGCTAACAAGCCATTTCAAGTGGCACTCTCCGGCCGTGGCCCTCACAACTGTTTACCTGTCAAAATGATGATCCCCTCAAGTGGACTCTGTGCTTTTCGTTCAGCCTACTTATTTGGCCATATAAATTCGAATGATTTCGCTGCTCGCTTGCTCGCTTGTTCGCTTTCGTTGAATTAAAGTTGTCTATTTGGCTGCTTTATGCATCTAAAATGCACTAGCGCAAAATTTGAATAAAAACCATTTGCCGCATTTGCATACGTATCTCGCTCGATGCAGAGGGACCCCAGAACGGGCAATAAAATAGGAAAAAAAAAAAGGAGAAGGCAAAAAAAAAAAAACCCCAGCTGGGCCCAGTAATACCGAGCACCGAGCAGAGGAAAAGAAGAGCCTTTGTGTTCTTCATGTTTTTGTATAATTTTTTTATGCTCGCACACACACACACACACACACATAAATATTTAAAGGTAAACATTATTCTTTTGCCTGTGACAGCAGTCCTGAACTTGGCGCCCCGAGCAAGGTCTTAAAATATTGTCAACTTGGGCCAACAAAGGGTTTTTTTTTTGGTTAACTAAGAATTTAATAATAATATTTGCAGATTGATAATGAGGCGAAATGGAGCATAAATATCAAAGGCGAAAAATCTGCATTGAAATGGGTACTTAGGCAAGTGTGGTGTGGTACAGCGGGTAGTGTGTGTGTGCCTGCTGTAGAAGAGACATAAAAAGAAACCCAGTCACCTTCACTAGCTATTGGCGCCAGCTTTAAAGTAATTTGTCATGTAAGCGTTGCTTACATTGCCGTTCGGATTCGGCTATAAGCTGCAGGTCCCTTTCTCTTATGTGAAAACTAGAAGAACACAAGCCAATAGTTTATCTCTCTCGGAGCTCGGCTTGTTTCTTTGGGGTCTGCGAAGTCAATTACTTAGGTTCGACTCGACATTTGCATTGAAAGATTCATCGAATTTTCATTTTGAGTTGATAAAATCTTTATTATTTCATTGCAAATTGATATATGTGCAAGTTTCACATTTAATCTATAAATACACATATATATAAAATTGAAAGTATGTTTGTTTGTTTGTATATTTGTTCCTTATGGGCGTCTAAGCCGCTGAACCGATCTTCACAAATTTTTCACAGTATGTTCATGTCGATTGTCATAGGCTTTGTCTTATGGCTGTGACTTGGTTTAAAAACAGCTAAAATTGCAAAATTCAACCGTTCATCCGATTGTGTTGATTTTAAAAAGTGACTTTGGCATTTCTGTCAAATAAATTTGTGATAAATTTGTCAATAACTTTGTAAAAACTGCCTCCAAAGAAATCATATATTTGGGCAACGTGCTCCAAGAGCTTTGAAACGGCAAACTCAAATAGCAAATGAAACGACTGAAGAACGTGAAAATCGCCTGCGTGGGGTTCGAACTGGAGCGTCCACTGTCAGAGCAAGTGAAACAGCTGAGGAGCGAGAGGTACGTCTCCGACGACTCAGAACTCGAGCTCTCACTGTCAGAGCAAATGAAACCGCTGAGGAGGAAGCGGTTCGCCTAAACGGTGTTCGAACTCGAGCGCACACTGTCAGAGCAAGTGAAACAGCCGAGGAGCGAGAAGAACGTCGTGAACATAACCGAGAACGCAATGCAGGTCCTAGAATTCTTCTATGAATGCTTCAATTTTAAAGGCATTCAATTATGAAAAAGACCGTTCACCCGGGCAAGGCCGGGAATGCAGCTAGTTCTTATTATAGTCTGAATCCGGTTACTCTTTAACTTATCTACCATTTAACTTATCTACATTGAATCGATCAAGTTTTGTAAGACCCTCAAATCAATATTTTCCCACACCTTTTCAATTGCCGCTTTCAGCTGCTTTTGATTCTTGTACTAAAGTAATGTCGTAATGATCCTCAATAATATTTAGATCCGGACTTTTTGCTGGTTTATAAAACAGAGGAATATTGTAAAAAATGAAATATAATATTTGTTGGCTTGCATGAATGAAATCTTTGTCTTGCTGAAAAATCCAACTGTCACCACTCAACTCTTCCACCTTTCAGCAACTCTAAACTCTAAATGCATCACAAATCACTAAACACAGACTATACCATAAAAGAACCATGGTTCCGCTTGTGGCCCTTATCAGCTCAATTGTTTTGCTTATAACTCATGTGTTATTTGTCCGATCTGATTGTACTTTTAGAATAGATGGATATTGGGCATAGCTTGATGTATACTAAGCCACGAGGCTCCAACTTGAAAATTCTGATCTGACAGCTTTTTAGGTCTAGGATGTGACGGTTTTTTTGGCGATAAGATGGGGACGGGGGGGAATTTCCTGTTTTCCCTTTTTCAATCCTGTTTCGGAGTGATTTCTTTTTTCAGTGTACATTAGCACAACTTCATGATCCGCCTTTTGGAAAATTTTCTAAGTATCAGAAAAATATCATTTAAATGAGAAAAATTTTCTGAATTTTGGGGTGAATCGCCTTATGCCGGGTTTCATAGGAAAATTTCTCACTTTTAGGGCGATTGTTTTTTGAGTGTAGCAGTTAAAAAATTCTAAGCTGTTTTCACTGAATTATGCGCTGGCTTAAAGGGAACACTTTTTGAAACTGGGCTGATTTCAAACCGCCCTTAAGAATGCCAGAAAATAAGTAACTTGTAAAGGTTATTCAAATCAGAAAGCTTAAACCAACTTATTAACTTTACTTAGACTTAAGGTCTTACACTTGTTGTCGACCATGTAGAAACTTGCATACTATAAGTCTGTTAATCAGAAAAGTTATAAAATAGTGGACGGTTTTTCAAATGATTTGATAATCCTATAAATCCGCCTATATTTGAGATGGAGATTATGATTCATTAGTCACTTTGACGAACGAATTTGATATATGTTTCTTTTGCATATTCCTATAAAAACTTAATAAATACATCATTTTGTTTACAATGCACAAATTAGTCAATGGTGCTTAATAACGCACATTGCAATAACGCCCGTGATCCCATGGGCGTTATTACACAAAAAATGGGCTATGTAGAAAAAGGCGGGCATAATTGCCCTTTTAGGGGGTTATTCCATTAAGCGTTTTTATCTGTAATGTGTGAAATGAAGTGTTTAAAAAAAGTCCCTGGAATCGAAATGCGGAGCTTTTTACTTTTGTTTCTCTCACTTTCCATTTCTCTTAAATCGACATACAATTTCTGCTTGTAATTCCTCGGCTAAATATTAATATTTATTTTGATTGCATTTGTCGTATCGCTGTTACTTTTTTTTTTTTTTTCTTTTTGTATTTTTTGTTAGCGCAAAATCCATTTAAAATATGCGCACGACTTTCTCTGCATGCTCGAATCCAGCGCCACGGTGGGCGGCCCAGATCAAGCGTGAAAAGTTTGATGCTTCATTGCTGGCAACTTAACGCACGTTTGCACATTCGAGCAACAACTGTGAAAGGAAATATTAAGCATACGACGTGGCCGCCACACAAAACGGAAATCAAATATTTTTCGCACAAATTGTGTATGCAAAATAAATTATACAAACAAAACTGAAATACGAAGGAAATTGTTTTGAAATGCAGTTTGTTTGATGGGCCAAACGTAAATATTGATTCCCGGGGAGGCGAAACAATTTGCATTGCGTTTTGACCTCCCCACCCCCCCCCCCCAAAAAAGAGATTGTAATCAAGATTCACTTAAGCCGCTTTAATTGGAATCTGCTCGAAGGGAGGAGCGACCCCGCATACCGGGGGAGCGTTTAATTAAGAACGAAATATTTATTTGGCACTCGCTGCGGGAACACGCCCACAAACGCAATTACTCACCGGATATTAATTGGATGCTGCACCGGTCTCTCCCAGTCCGTGTACTCATTGACAATCGTTGCGAATATTTCATTCAAATGGAATGTGTACGTGTTGCGTACGTAGGCCTTTAAAATTCTGGAGCGTCGATCCGCCTCGATGCCATATTGCACGTCGCCCGAATTGAAGCTGAAAAAGGCTTCGGCACGTGTCACGCCGGCCATCAGGTCGTATCTGCGAAAAATGCGAAATGAGAATTGAGAATGGAGAATGAGCCAGGGGCAAAGTGCGTAAATTGGTGTCTGTGTTAAGATGTGAGCTGTCGTCCTTTGTGTGTGAGAGGGTTCTTTCTTTTTTTTTGTTTTTTTGTTGGGGTACGGTGAAATTATGCCGAGTTTCGTGAGATAAGGGAAAGCCGTTTGGAGCTGCTGCTGCGATGCTTAAGCCAAAGCCATTAATGCACTGAGAAAAATGTACTTTATTCGCTTTATTACCTTGGCTGTACACATTTTGGGTTTTTAATCAAAATCTCGTTGAAGTTGTGGTAGTATCGGAAATTCCTTACTGGAAATGTAATAGAACATTTTTGCCCATTCCCATTGAATCCTTATCCACTGCAATTGTCTAGGCCACACAATATGCTTGACCCTTTGGAGCCACACTCCTGCTGCTGCTGCTGCACTTCGGACCAACTTCAATTTATCTCTTTGCGCTTTGTAAACTGTCAATGCCCCAAAGGCTATTAGTCAGTGACTCCAAAGGGAGCATAAATATTTCTTTGTGCACATTTAAAAGCAATTTGCTCTCATGCATTTGTCCATCTGTATATCCATCTCTGTACCCAAAAAAGGAATTCCATTAAACACATGCACAAAGAGCAAATAAAATGCACCAAAACTCAAATGCAAGTCTTTCCGCCCTCACTCTCTCAACTACTTTTGGGTGTGTGTAAGCAAATAAGTGAAAATAAATTCCAACTGCAGCTGGTTGAACTGGTCAAGATACTTTCGAAAGGGGGGTTTAATATTTATCAAGTGTTGTGGTTTAACTTTGAGGGCAGTTAAAGTTGTTTAGCAAATGAATGGACCAGAAGTTTGAAAAATTACTGTGTCTACGGCACTCGGAACAGACAAATGCAAGTGACAGTGTGTTTGCTGAGAAGTTGAAGGATGCTGGTCTAAGTTGTCATTTGTAGTGGAAAATTGTTAAACAAACTTGTTATACTTTCGACTTTTGTACATAATTTAAGTGAACCAAATTGTTTGCATAAAACGTATCTGGGATGCAGCGGCATCTGCTTTAACCCAGCCGAAACCTCAAAGAAGTTCCAAAGAACTGAAAGAATAAAACGATAGCAGTTTGTGAATGTGATCAATGTTCGCATATCAAAAGATCTTAAAAACTTAAAAAAACAATAAGGGAAAAGGAACCCCGCCATCGGAACCTGCAAAGTGAAGATTCTGCACCATTTCACTTTGCTAAAGCTTCAAGGAGGCTCATTTTTCTTAGCCTTGCAAGGCAAAGTTCTCAACGCATAGAAATATTCATTTCCGACCCCATAAACCATATATATTCTTGATCAGGGTAACCAGCTGAGTCGATTGAGCTCTGTCCGTTCGTCTGCCTGTTTGGTTCTCTTCAAAATTGTCTTTCAGTTTTGAAGCTATCGAGCTGAAATTTTGCACAGAGTCTTCTTTTTGCTGCAAGCTACTAACAAGTGGGAACCGACCGGATCGGATGACCATATCTCATAGGATATGAGATTTCCCCATAGGAACAATTAGTCGGAAAACTTTTTCAAAAACTTTTTCTCTTCAATGGAAACGTCTCAAACTTTGTATTCATAAGTTTTCTATGCTTTTTTATAAGTCTGCAAAGTTTGATACAAATCGGACAACTATATGGTATAGCTGCAAATACAGTCTTACTTAGAAAACCCTTTTTGGTTTTTAATGGTAGCAGCCCAAAATGTTGTATTTGTTTGTTTTACATGCTTTCCCCAATTTCACACAAATTTTAGACCAACTCGGATGACTATTTCTTATAGCTCCCATACGAACGATAGGTCGGAAAATGGCTCGTGGTGGGAAATAAATTATTTTTGAAAATATTTAAACGAGCACTTCCAAGTGTATTACAACTTCGACAGTTAAGTTCTGTTCTCCGGTATTATGAAGGAGTTTAGGGCAATATTAAAATCGGTTTCTCAATGTCCGGTTAGTCCAACAAACCTAAGCTTAGCCGAACTAAAGTGTTTTATGCTTGGGCTATCTTTAAAACACTAGAGATCAATCGTCTTCAAACACTGTAGCGTCAGCTGCGCTTAAATATATCATGACTCGGACTGTTATCAGGCATTAAGCATTGGTCGTGTCCAGCAGAAGAATTGAAAGCTGAGCAAGTATCAGAAAGTAATGATACATGGAAAAGTTGCTGCTGAACGACCCACAAACACCTTAATAGACAATATTTTAAAATGCATAATTTTTTAATTAAGTGCGCAAAATCAATCAAAAAAACTTATGGATATACAATTCCAGCTGCAGTTAGCCGTATCACTTGAAAGGAGCGTACTGTTTCCTCGATACATGCTCCTCCATCATGATACGTCACATTGCTTTTGTTTAGTTTTCTTTATTGCAGGAATGGATATACCGACGGGTTCGGCGATTATATGACTTTTTTGACAATTTTTATTTTAAGTTCCATAACATCATTTCACTGGCTTTAAAATTCATAGATATAGAGGTAATTGTAGCATAGAGGTAATATGAAGTCGGATACGAGGAGTAGACTGTGAGAATAGTGCAGTATTCTAGGATTCAGGTTCTAAAGCACCACAGAATATTGAGAATATCGTTTCTTTGGAGGATAAAAGGCTTAGAGGAGGATATACACATTGAACTCAATGTGCAACTTTCAAAAAAGGAATGCAGCTTAGTGCTCGGTTTGAAATTGCATTAGATGTACGGAATTATATGTACCTATATATTATTGATTGATCCTTAAAAGCTACATCAATTCGGCACCGCTTAGTATATATATACGCTTGACGAGCGGTCTACCTTCATTGAATCAAAAGACGGATACAATTTTTCGTAGGGAAAGCATTATGATTCACACATTTTTATTATCTCGTCCATAAAACCGAACCGAACCGTTTTGTTTTGTTGTGTTCAGCAATTTCGAAAAGCCGCCGTTTCAGCTTAACCGCTGGACTAAGCGGTTCGGTTCGGATCAGAGCCGGCATGCATCCCTGGATTATTGTTTATAGTTTAACAAATTGCAGTCGAACTGTTACGTGAAAATAAGGAATTTGAATTAGACAACAAAGAATTTAAGGAGAAGAGATGGTAATAGTTGTACTAGTTTAGACAAAGGTTTCGAAAGGGTTCATGGTGAGCATATCTTGTGAGACAAGGATGTAAGTAAATCGGAACATAATTTACATGATGTTGCCGGAATTACCGGAACCGCAAGTCAATCTCTAAGCGCTTGAGTCAATCTCACCTGACAGTAGCTTATGAAGGAAAAGCATACCAAGGTGAAGCCTACGATTACTGAGGAATGGAAGATCCAATAAGCATAGTCTATGCTCGTGTAGAGTTATGTGCCTATTAGACTTCCAATTTAGGCCACAGAGGGCGAAGTTTAAAAACTGTCTATCATTATACCGGATCACAGGAGTTCAGCAGATGGATTAGTGAAAATGCTTGATTGATCAGGGATCAAGTCCTTCTGCCGAACGCGTCCATTGTTTACAAAGACCTTCTTTACTACCAAGGACTTTTGAGAGGTCTAATTCTTAAAGATATCCACAAGCCAGCGTTTTCCAGCCACTTAATAGTTAACTCTGTTCGTTTACGCAGAAGGGTAATTAATATGGATTATCCCGAATATAATGCTCCGCAGGTCTTTGACGGATCTATAAATAATACTGATTACTAAATGTGTCACGAGGGCGTGGGAACAATGGAAAATAAGCTGCAGATCTAAGATGTTTTTGTTCCATACTTGTTAAGTCTTTATCTCCGAGATGTGTGCATTATAGCGAAAAGACGGAGATTACTTTATAGGCTCGGATGATTATGCTAATCAAGCATACATATATAAGGGAAGGTTTTTAGCCACTTTCTCTTTGGCAGCACTGTTTTCGGCAGCTCAGCTCTTTTCTTCTTACATGTTACTGTCAAACATGTTCAGTTTGGTCTCTTATTTAATGATTATACTTACAAACAAACAATGTTTGCAGGTTATTGAATTTATTTATACATGTTCATGCACTTCTTTCATAATATAGTCAGTTGGGTTATCTTCTGAAGCGGTTATTCGGAATCTAGTGACTAAATTTCTTACCAAATATAAACTAAAGGACATTAGACCACCAACACGCAGACGTAGACAGCGGGCAGAGGAAAATACCGCAGCTGTATCTGCCTGTGTTGTTAAAGACCATAAATGATAGATTCCCGAACCGAAACTGTTGTCAGGGGTTCGCTTCCGGAGCGGTTGGCCGCCTTGTCCAAAGAACTCAAAATGTAACACTTGGATGCGGGAACAGGACACATTATACGATGATTGTAAACGTGAGCCACTAAACCAATTTTGGAATTTGTTAAACCACAACCTTTTATACGCTCTAAGTGAAGTTCTAAAAAGAAACTCCATAGCCTGCCAGAAAAGATTCCTCTTCAATGGATACCCCCCACTTAATGTTTCTACACAAAGTTGACATCAATCGAATTGTCTTCGATCCATTAAAGCGTCAAGTCAAAAGGTGCATTAATTATGAAATCGCGGCTAATTAGCTGTTAATAATATATGTATTAACAATGTAAAATGCAACCCAAACACACACAAACACACACAAAGGGCATAAATCAAGTGGCGGTGCCAAAACAGACAGCCACGCCCCCCCAATAGCCCTCACTCCAAATGGCCGCGGGCAGGCGTACACGCAAATAGAGGTGAACCTGTGCATGTTTAATATGCATAAATTAATTACACCGGCGGGAGCGAGTGAGTTGGCTAAACTAAAGTCATTTTAAGGGCTGGTCGTGGCAAGATTCCAGATAGAATCGCACGCAAAAGTTGCACAAAAAAGCAAGAAGAAACTTTAAATTAATTACACGAGCTGCAAATGTGTGTGTGTGTGTATTGAGCTGAGGTAAAAATAATTAAGCTTAAAAAACAAAAAAAAACAAAAACTTACCTTGACAACTTGTTAATGGCAGTTTTTCTCATTAATACTGCATTAATTAAAAAAGCCGCCACATGTGGTGCGTGCATGTCAATGTATTAGTGTGTGTGTGTGAGTGTGTGTGTGTGTGTTAATGGCGCCAACAAACATGGCAGTTCACAAATGCCAACCATCAGCGTCGTCGTCGTCGTCAGCGTCGTCAGCGTTCGCAAAAAAAAGGGTAAGAAAATGACACAAACATTTTGCATTTAATTCATTTAATTTGTGAAGGGTATTCTTGAACACTTCTACTCACCGATATTCTCCAGCTGTCCCGGCGTACCCCAACCGCCGGCTGCCGCTATACCCGCCTCACCACCCAAACCATTGCCCGCCGCTGTCGATGCCTGTGCCTGGGCCTGGGCGGCCGCTGAGCCCGGCGGTGGTGGCACATAATCGCCCCCATCGATGACCACACCATCAATGCTCGGCCCAAATGCAAAACCAAATTCTGGCGGTCTTATGGGCACACTGAGCAATTGCTCCAAAGTCTTTTCCCTCAAGCATTTCATTAGATGCGCATGTGGCAAATCGGAGGCACAATTCACATGATGGGCCACAATCGCCGCATACTTAGCCGGATTGCTGACCAAAGACCAAGGGGCCAAACCCGAACCGGACATAAGTATGGCCCGATTGAATAGAAGACCTGCATATAGTCAAAAGTCAAACAAAAGAGGTTACCAAATGGGCAAATATCGACACTTACCCTCCGGCACGGCCATTGATGAAATCAGAAAGTGTACACACGCCGCTCCTGTACCGTGGCCGGCCAATGTAATGCTATTCGGATCGCCGCCAAAGGCCGCTATATTCTCTTTGAGCCAATGCAGAGCTGCGATGATGTCCATCAAACCATAATTGGCGGGCAATTTGGAATAGCGATCTGTGTTGGCATTCAAAAAGCCTGGAAAATAGATTTTAATTAGGATTACAAATGCAACTTTAAGCGACTCCTGGCACCGAGTTTCGACCTATTTAAAATGCCAAACGCTTTGTGCAAATGTGCAAAGTCACGCGTGCAAATCATGATGTCAGCACTTCCGTTTCCGCAGCAGCAGCAACAACCAACAACAACAACATCAGGGGAGCGGGAACAACGAGAATGCGACAAATGAGGTCACACTAATTTCGTGTGCATTTTAATTCTTTCAGCATAGAGCCCCCCACCGAAAATACAGTGGGATGGCAGCCAATTTTCATCGTCAGCTTAGAAATACCAAGAAAAAACTATTTATTTATTATTTAACATACGCCGCCAACAGATGGCGCCACCACTAAGGCTATGCGGCATGAGTAAAACTATTGTTTCTAGGGGATTTATGGGGTATGTTAGCCCGTTTTAAGACCACTTTGCACTATTACCTTCTAATATGGAAAACAAAATAGTGCATTTTCGCCTTGCATTCAAGCATTGAAATAAGAGAACTGTTCCTCTAACTGATAAGACAAACGTGCCAGATTATTTGACAATGCCAAAACTTAACTTGATTTGATATTATTTTGATTCATTCTAGAAAAAAAACCTGTTGGACTTCGCTGGAAAGAAATTTAATTGATTTTAAAGCAGCTTATAAGCGGATGTCACATTGTGCATTGTGAGCATTGGATATTCATTAGGAGGAGTTATTTTGAATGTTTGGAAAAAGTTTATCAAAGCTTATAGAATAATCCAACAATTTTGTAAATATTAATTAGATTAAGAATGAAGAATGAATTTGTAGCCCGCTAAAATCGCCTTCCAATTTAAAGGTCTTTTGTTCCAACTAAAGGGCATTCAGGAGTCACAATTTTTGATCAGAAAAATATTCGAACTTAGACCTCGAAATTACCATGAAAAAATTATTTGCGCAATTGCACAACAGTTTTTGTTTGATTTTAGAAACAATATGAATAAAAAATTTTAAAAAATTTTAAAACTCTAATTTATGGAAGTGTATGCTCAGTATGAACTTTGATGATGCAGAGGCAGTTGTAAGTAGGGCTTCTACTTTGAGAACAATATCATGCTTATATCTTCATCCGATTCCTATCAATTCTTTGTTGCATGTATAAGTAATCCTGATTACCAAAAATCTATTTACAAAATATACGAATCTGCTACTATAAAACCGTGGGAGTTATGAAACTGGAGAGAAGGGGCGTGTCCAAAATAGAAAGTAAACTTGATCTGCCTGCCAGTATAATAACCACTTCATACAATCGAGCCTCCACCTCTTACCATCTCTAAGATCTATTTGTTCTTACTGAAGGACAGACGGACATGGCTTTATTGACTCGGTTGTTGATACTGATCAAGAATTCAAATCCTTCTGGCTTTTACATGCTTTTGCACAAACTAAATATACTATGTGTAACTTACGTAAAGAGTATACAAAGATTAGTTCAAAACTGAGATATAAATCAAACCAATCTTATACAAAATTGTATTTATTAAACATTTATATTTGTTTCTCTTAGGATGAGTACGCTTCAACTTTTCTCTCTCTCTCTCTCTTTAGAACCGCGCCATGGACCGAACCTTGACAATCTTCCAAACCTGAGTTCTGTTTTGACAAATGGTTCGTCTTAAAAATTAACTAATTTCTTTGCTCTTTTAGGATCAAAATTATTGTAAAATACTCAACTGAAGCATTATTTAGTAATATGTTTAAGATCTAAACTTCCTGTAGGATTTCGAAAAGGTTTGAAATACAAAAACTAATGCTCCATCTGATATCGGTACCAAAATAGTGATAGAATATTTTTATTAAGTCATATTTTAACATCACTAAAAGCTTTTCCCGAAACGTTTTAATTGAGGAAACAAGTTTGCTGGAATAACAGATCTAAAGAGCATGTTGGCCCAATGCCTAAAACATTCGATCGAGGCTCGTTCCCAAATAAGGTTTCTTTGCCTGGTATGTTTTTTGGAGGCTTCATTTCATTTTGAAGTATATGAATCTTAGTATAAAACAATACGGATTTTATGATCGAAAATGCCGGCAGATAAGGGTAAAACTACTGAATTTGATTGCATTAGTGGCGCCATCTGTTGGACATTGAGAGTGGTCATTGATTTTAAATGAAATTGTTGTATCATCCCTGCAGTTCTACTACTAAGTACTCAATTTTTCAGGGCTGATTCATGACATGAGTAGGAATAACTGAATTTCATGCCTGAATTCAGGCTTGTTTCAGTACTTCCCATGAAACTCGCCCTGAAATCATGGCTAAAATCAGCAGAGGTCATGACGTGGTAGGACTTGACTGTGTTAAATTCATTGCTGAAGCTCATATAAAGGATGTCATGAATTCAGTACCAGCCCTTCCATTTCAGGGCTGATTCAGTTATGAATCAGGTCTGACCCGAACTGAAGGGATTTACAAAAAAAATCCACAAAACTCTCAACTTTCACTTAAGCCCCTTTTTCGCCAAACCAATTTAACCTTTTATTGTTAACATTTGGCCCCACTGTGCCGTGTTGTATTTTTGCAGCAGACTGTAACGAAATTAGTTAGATTATGGAATAAACGTTCGCTTCGTTGCTGCTGCTTGTTGTTGCCGTCAACGGAAGTGCAGTTGCTGGTGTTACTGCTGTTGCTGTTGGTGGTGTTGCTACTGCTGCTGCTGTTGCTGCTGTTGATGTGGCTGTTGCAGAGGCTTAAAAGCAGGGCGCTTCTGTCGATTATTTGTTGGTCGGCACGTTTGCCTCGTTTCGCTGCACTCGACACCACTCCATCCATTCGCCATGTTCATGCACTCAGCATATCAATTAGCATTAGCGTTTGAGTGTCCCTGGCACTTACCCAGCACTCCGAGGCGATAATTTATGGTTACCACCAATATTTGTCCATAGCTGGCCAGCACGGAGCCATCATAGGGATTGCCGCTGTTCCATTCATAGGATTCACCGTGGACGAATACCAGCACTGGATACTTGGCGTTGCCACCGCCAGCTGATGAGGAGGACGAGGACGACGAGGACGATGATGATGATGATGATGATGATGATGATGAGGAGGAGGAGGAGGATGAAGAGGTGGAGCCACCGCTCGTTGAGTCGCGGGAACCAACTGCAAAAGAGGAGCATAGAAAATGGGTTTGCTGGTTAATTGACAGCTGTTAAATTACAGAAAAACGGAAGTAAACTGAAGAAAGTAGATAAAAATGCTAAATTGAAAGCTCTTCCATTTTTTTTTTTTGTGCTGTGCGGAGTCCATTAAGATAGGAAAATTGTTGGTTGGTCACTTAAATGTGCAATGTTTGGTTAAAAAATAATAAGTTCCTAGCGTAAAACTCCGCAAAATTTTGATGAGTTCCGAACTAACTTAACTCAAACCTGTCCACATTTAATTTTAACCAAAATTTCGCTCAAATTAGACACAAGGGCAACTCCTTCTTCTTCTTTAGCCGCTAACAATGACAGGCGACAGTCAAAGCCAACACCAAGTGAATGAATCTCATCGAATTAGCGTGTGTGCGAGGTGTGAATGTGACTTTGAAATGTGAACACCAAGCGGCTGCTCATGCAGCTCTGACACTGATTCCGCTGTGGGCCAGAGGGTGGTGCGGATGGGGGGGATTGTGTGCGAAACAGACTTTAAATAGATATTGACATTGGTGTCGTGGTGCTCGCTTGACACACACGGAGCCCGTTCTATTATGTACCTACTCGTATATGCCATTCATTGTCTGTGGCCTGGTCCATGTACCACGTGCCCCGTGTCTTTGTTCGCGCTATTTATAAAAGTCACTGACACAGTAACTTGCTTTCCTTTTGCCACTTCTAACTCTTGGCCAACCCCAACCACCCACCCCCCCCAGTTCAACTCTTTTTCCGCTTTGATAAGCAGCTTCTCTTTTGTTCCACCATAGAATAGAACTTTCTGCCATGATGTGGGCATAACGAAAAATGTAAAAACAACAAAAAAAAAAAAAAATACTCCTTTTGTTGGTTTTGTTGTTGCGGCTTTTGTTCGGAAGGCTTGAGCCTGACGCTGACTCACTCAGATACACTCGCAGCACTCGGCAGCAGATAAATGGCGACATGTACATCATCTCTATGAAAGATGCTGCAAAGTCTAAGGATATTGCCAGGATGAGGTCAAATGCAATTCCAGAGCATTTCTGAATTATGAATAAATAAATGGAGTGTTATCAAAGAGTTTTCAGCTGGTGCAATTTCAGAAGTTTGTGAATGAACAAAAAGGTCAGTAATATATGAAAGGTTGAGCAAATGAGCAAAAGATTGCAATTCGAAGATATATTTCCTGATCTACTAAGCAGCTTCTAAGACGATTGGAAGAGCTTGAAATTGATGTATAGTTAAGTAAGTTGAGATGAGAGAAAACAATGAAATAAGTGAAAAACAGAGACCAAACCGCGACAAAACAGTGACCAAGTCAGTGAATAAAACGGTGACCAAAACAGTGACTAATACAGTGACCAAAACAGTAGACCAAACAGTGACCAAAACAGTGACTAAAAAATAGAAAAAAACAGACACCGATGAAAATTACCAAACAATGACCATAACTCTGACTAAAACAGTGACCGAAAAATTGATCAGGAAGTGTCCAAAACAGTTGACCAAACAGTGACAAAGCAGAGACCAAACAGGGACCAAACAGCGACCAAGTCAGTGACTAAAACGGTGACCTAAGCAGTGACTAAAACAGTGACCAAAACAGTTGACCAAACAATGACCAAAACAGTGACTAAAACAGTAAACAAAACAGTGATCAAACAGTGAAGAAAACTGCCTTGAAAACGTTGACCAAACAGTGACCAAAACTGTGACTAAAACAGTGACCGAATAAATAACAAAGCAGTGACCAAAACAGAGACCAAACAGTGACCAAAACTGTGATCAAACAATGACTAAGACAGTGATCAAACAGTGAAAAAAACAGCAGTGAACTAAACAGAGACCAAAACAATGACCAAAACAGTGACCACAGTTGGGACCAAAACTGTGACCGAAAAAAGGACCAAGCCGTGACCAAAACTATGACCAAACAGTGTGACCAAACTAAGACTAAGGCCAAGTGACAAAACACTGACTGATGCTAAAACTTAAACTTGACCAAAACAGTTCCTAAAACATTGACTCCAAAGGAAACCGAAAATATTACCAAGCAGTCACCAAATCAAGACTAAACAGTGACCAAAAGAGCGACTGTGGACTTGTTATAGAAGCTTCAAGCTTCGATCCTACCGGGTGGATCCACCACGACAACTTTTTGTAGCTTTGTGTGACAATTGTCTTACAGAGCAAGTATAGTTCGGATCATTACATCTGAAGACATAGACACGAATAGCCATGTTTAAAACCAAAACACCACACGCAGGGTCTAAAGTGCTATAGGTTTTAGATCGAACTCCGGAGTTTAGCAAATATGAGGATCAAATTTTTTTGGGCTATTGTTAGCGAACATCTCAAGCTGTATGTGAATTTGTAGATCATATCCATTTCGTAGTCTACATTTGCCAAGTATTACCAAAGTAATGTTAAGCCAAAGATTTATGAATAATATTTATAAATCTTTGGTTAAGCTCTTAGTTTGTGAATCGTTTAATAGGCTTTGGAGTAGATGGAATACATGGGTTAGAATATAAGAAGTAACTCTGAACACTTTTATAGATTTTTTCATTAAACTAAAATTACTGTAATTCTGCATTTTTGTATTTGTTATAGATATTTTAGTTAATTTTATTTTAGTTAGTTTAAGAAGGCGCTAGGCAGTAGATCAAATCAGTTCAGCTACATAATTTCAATTGAACCGAACCGAAGTTTTAGGTTCGGAACAGGCTTAGGTTCAGCTTTCAGCTTACCTAACGAGGTACGGTGAATGTTGGCAATTCCGGGTTCAAACCGGTTCGGTTCAAAATCGGAACTTGCAGAGCTGAATTTTGGTATTACCAGACTTAAACTGTTTGCCAGTAGTGTTATCACCTCTGGACATATAAATATAATATTACTATCTGGAATCGCTTACATCATACAACTTGATCGCATGCGAGAACTGTTTCAAGAATGCCATGCGATAAAAAGATGAAGCAAAAACCATTTTTTTTTCGACTAAACTATATTAGCTGGACCATTAAACTAGCTCAAAGACTTTGTGTACCGTATAAGGACAGCCCGCTTAGCACAAACCCTTCCATTTAACTGCTTTTCTGTGTTTCGCTCTCAAGGAGTCTCAGGTTTGGTCTGATGTAAGCTAGCATTTGTGTGAAAAACTCAATTGACTTTGGCTCCCCAGTGCCGTGCTCTAGCTTGTATCATCCCTGAGATCTGCTTGTTCAGACGGATACATCGTTTCATACATTTGCCAATTTTAATATCATTAGTGTTTCAATTTTAATTTTTTTTTAATTTTCATTATGCAAAGGCAACCACAACCTCCAATCTAAGATTGAACCAACTCAAACAAACGAATGACTTTTTGCCCCTCCAAACATTTGCCTACATTTGACCACAAAAACTTTGATTGAATTTGAAAAACAATTGAAATTTCCATTCATATTAAAAAATTCCAATTTCTTTTGCACCTTAAATTGAACCATAGAAATCAATTACTCACTTAGAAACTTTACAGCTTATTTGCTCAACAAATTTGCTCTTGAACAAACACACACACACACAAAAAAGGGAGAAAAAAAATTAGAAAAAAACTTTACCCTGTGGGTTGTTTGTGTTAATCTCTACCCACATCGCTTTAGCTCCATAACCCAATCAACGTAAAATGCGTTCAATTGAGTGAGCTCTTTAAAAACAAAACTAAAACTTCCATTCATTTTCCGGCTTAAACTTTGGCACAACATAAAAATCGAAAACAGGCTAAAGCCAACGAAGCGAGATAAAAAAAAAAGAAGAAAAATTAAGGAGCAAAACTTAAGCGAAAGTAATAAACTACAAAACTGCAAATGCACTCAGCCCAACCCAGCCCAGTGAGGACAGGAGCTAAAAGCAACAGAAATTTAGTACAAAAAGTCGAAGTGTAATAAAAATGCTCGTGACCGTAACTGTGTCAGCTGTGCAAAAGAGAAACGAATTTCGGTGCAGCCCAGAAAAGCGCAATGAACCTTAAATTGAAGACATAAAAGCCGAAACCTGCAATTTATTAAATCGATAAAAATAAATTACCAAATGTTGGCATACAAAAGAGCGACACAAAATATATGTTTAAAATCAACCTGTGGCCGAATGTCACAGTGAGGAATGGCCACTCGGAAGTGGCGAAGTGAAAGTGCACAATAGAAACTAAGAAATGCACATAGCGACCATCCACTGTGGTACACAATTCACCCAGGCTCCAACACTAAACTTGCCAAGCTACGAAATGAAATTTTCCAGCAGCTTGCCATAAAATGAAATGAACTAGATTTTTCTTGGTTTTTTTTCGGGGGGGGGGGGGAAGGGTCTACCACAAACCAACTGTGGCCCGGGTATAGCATCTTCAAGCGAGTACCAGAATCATTGTGTTTTTGAGGAGGGAGCAACCAAGCAGGACGACAAGAAAGGATATTGATTTCAAGACACAAAGATATGAAAATAAGAGAAAATGGCTAAAACATTGTCACATGAATGTGATTAAAATGGCCTTCAAAATATAATAGAATGTCCCCAGAGGCGGCAACTTTTGCACAAGTTTTCGTAAGTGGCAAACTAAATGACTGGAACTCCACTCAATGTTGGATATCAAGTACAATTTTAGCATGTTTAACTTATTAAACCAGGCAGCGAGGGGTTTTGCTTGGCATTAGTTGTCCTGTCTTGTCTTGTCTTGCATTGTACTGTAAGTTATAAAACATAAATGTTGTATTTATTTACATTTTGCTTGTAAGAAAATGGGCGCCCCTACTGATGGGGGGGGAGGAAAGTTTTTAGGCAACATTTTCAAGGCAGTTTGGGCGTGGCTGTGCTCCGCGCCTTTGACTTACACTCCGGTATTGCCATAAAGTTCTTATTTTTTTTCTCGGTAAGTAGCACCCCCGGGTGTAGTGGGAAAACATGCAGACGTCGCCATGTTTGTCAGCCGAGGCCATGTGGAAATGACATACAAAAAGTTTTGCTCCGGGTTGGAACAAGTGCAAAGTTTTACTGGGGGGCGGGGAAAGTAAGTTTTTGAGACAAGTTTTAAATGCTGTTTGCATGTTACGCGGTTGTCCACAAATTGCTGTGATTTCGGAGACTTATTTTTGAAAAGAAATTCAGTTAGGATCATAATTAAAAAGTTTATGGGAAAACAACGCTATTATACTCTTCCCTATTGCTGACTTTCAAGTATAAATCAGCATTTGCCTACTGCTATTTCCACTTTCAAATTACAAAACTTTCCATCTCAATAACCTCCGGCACTTGAAATCGGTAAACCCGTAAGCCATCAATCAACCGATTTGCCAGCATGTGTCCTCCGTACAAAAGGATATAGGTAAACAAGGCCTTAAATCAGCTGACAGACTTGCCCTGGATTTTCGTTTAAGACAAATGAGCTTCTCAGCCTCAAAATAGGCAAATTATATACGCAAACAACTCTTTTCTTTCTATCTTTTTTTGTGCTAACTAAATCCCAAAGTCATCGAAGGCTTTGTTGTTTTCGTTTGGTCTAGTGAGTACGAGTACCAATCTGCAGATGGACATGTGTCTGAGCTGGGGGATTTTGTTACATTTTTTGGGAAGGAAGAAACTTGTTTAGTGAGCAGGGAAAGTGGAAATGACACGTGTGGATTTAACTACACTGATTTTCACAGCTTAGATTAGATTAAAAGTGGTCTTTTTGATGTTACATCAGGGTGTTGAAAGTGGGATTGAGATTATTATTTAAGATCTATTGAAAGTTCTTGGAAAGAAAGAAAAGGAGGAGGCTTAAACTCAGCGTGTTTTATTTAAGAGAAAGTCCATCCTTTTAAGCTTGGTGTAAGCCTTTCCAACTTATATCATTCCAACTAGGATTACTTCAATCCAAATTTCAAATTCTAATCCAAATATTCAAAACAAAAGAAACGGTTTCGAATAATTACTTTAAAATTTTTTGTTTTAATCCGCGAATGCTGAGATATTTATATTTATATTAAAACTTAATACTGAAAGAGCGGGGAAACATTGAAGAACAATCCAAAAACAGGCCATAAACGATTTTACACAGAAAAAAAAAAACGGGGAGATAAAATCAAGCCCAAAAAAGTGGATCTTATATAGAACTTCGGATTGTAATTTCAAGCAAAAAAAATAGAGGAAAGTATACCCTTGCAGCACGTTTTCTAAAGGACATATTGAAGGACATATCCACTGAAAACAAACAAGTTTTTCCCAATAAGACTACTTTCTCACTATACTTTTGTATGACAGTTATACTATAAAGATGTTCGATTTCAACCAAATTTTGCAGAATTATGGAGGAGCATTATAAAGTAGTAAATACGGAGTTCGGAGACGATTGCATAAAAAACAAAAAAGGTTTTTCTCACTAGAACTAGTTTTTCGACCGAACGTTCCTATGGCAGCTATATGTTATAGTCATCCGATTCGGCCGGTTCCGACATATGTGCAGCGTATTTAGACCAGAAGACTTCGTGCAAAGTTCGGTGGTGATAGCTTTAAAACTGATGGAGGAGATAGCATTGAAACAGACGGACATGGCCATAACGACTCAGCTTGTCATGCTGATCAAGAATATATATACTTTATGTGGTCGGAAATGCTTCCTTCTCCCTGTTACATACATTCGCACAACTTCATGACGCCCCTTTTCCCATTTTCAATGGGAACAAACAAAATTTTTTTAACTCACTCCTAGTGTAAGTCAGCTTTTAGGTCAAGTATTTCGGGGTTCAAAAAATCTTACTTGATATAAGAATTTTGTACTTGAATCAAGTAATTGCGTACGTATTGAACTACTGACCCCGTATGTGCTTAATTCAAGTTCAAAGATGTTGGTTTTGGTTATGAGTGTATGCCTTCCCAATTCACTTTCAGATTATTCACTTCATTGAATTGGCCATCGCCCCCTCGATGTATCGCTCTCATTGATCTAAATATAAAATAAATACTACAAAATATGGTTTTTGTTCCCGTGATTTCGAACCCCTGAGCTAATAAATTGTTTCCGTTTTACAGTTTTATGGCCTCTTTTGGAGGACATGAGAAATCACCCTCAAAAGAATCCATTGATCCGATGTATCGCCAAGACATTTCCATAGACCAGTTCGTGTGTGTTTAAGGGATAAACTTTGGACATGTTTCATCTCTAAATGAGCCATCTAATCTGATAGAATCTATGCCCTCTAATACCAGTTAATAAACTCAACACACACACACAAATTGTATGGCATTTAATATATGGCACGTACTTGGAAAATATATGGCAGTGAACCGCGGAGTGAAGGAAATGTCAAAAATGGCTGCCAAGAGAAATGAAATTATGAGTTCGTCATGCAAAATGTGGCTAAACAGTCATAAATAAATATGTATACGCACCCACACACACACACACACACGCTCCAAGAAAGCCCTTAAACGAAGAGAGAGGCGGAGAGTATGAAGTTATCACGTGACTTCTTACGCACATTGCACGCCATAAATTACAAAGTACTTTTTTCCGCCAAACTCAATTTACATTCTCCTGCACACACACACACACACACAGACACACCCATCCACCCACACAAATGCTTTTTGCTTCCTCGCTGATAAGGCCAGAGAAATGTGAAATGCAAGAGAGGAAGGAGAGAGGGAGAGAGAGCAAAGTGCGAAGAAAAATTTGTTGCATGAAATTAGGCGAACCGCAAAAATATAAAATATATAAAAGAAAAGTTTACGATGCGACACCCCGCCCCCTTCCCTTCTGCACATTTAAATGCCAATAAATCATTAAAAAACATTAAGAAAATGGCAAATGCCGCCAACTTTTTTTTTATAACCCCACCAAATACGAATTTTTTTATTGCCTCTTGGCCCTTTGGCGTCGTCTGCCACTTCATAAAAATGTAAAATATTATGATGCCTCCTGGCTACATTTCCCAACGCATGTTTTGTGTCTGTCTAGAGAGTGATTTTTTTGCAGGATACTTTTTTGCAGTTGTTGTTTTTGTTGTTGTTGTTTGGCCAAAATCCATGTACATTCGCCACTTTTTACGCTGACTTTGTGCTCTAAATGATGCGTTGAAAGGTAATTGCCGCCTAAATGTTCCCTCTACGATACACAAATTGTTGAAGTAGACGAAGGTGGTTCAAATTGATGTTTAATTGGGTGTGAGCGAGCAGGAGGAGGAGCAGGAGGTGTGTTCTATTGTGATGGGAATGTCAAAGGAAATGCTCAAAAGTGTGGCACACAAAATAGGATTCAATGTACGATTTCATCATAATTCAGTTTAAAAAATTGTAATTGAATTTGCCTTAACAAATTGCCAAAACACTTTCGTTCTTCTATAAAAATTCATTAAAATTGCATTTCAACCAAATGAATAAACGTTTAACATCTGTCAAATTTTGAAAGGAAAATATTTTTCTCTTTCTGTATGATTTCCTGAGAATCAGGAAACAAATTGCTTACACAAAATCCTGCGCACACGCACCAAACTGCTGCTCACAGCCGACTCAATTACTATATGAGAAAAAAAAGCGAAGGCTCACATGCCTGGGATTAGTTTGGGTCATCCGGCAGATATCACACCACAACATAGCCATTTATTACCTTCCAAACACACTTGACTGCCTGACTGCCTGACTGCCAGCGAGCGTATATAATATTTCATTATAAATTACACACGACTTACGTCAATTTGTATTCGAAGTGAAGTCGGCCGGCAGCAGGCAGGATTCCTCATAAGTAAGCCGTAGCACACACCCACCCACACACGCCCGCATATGACGGCTGAGTTTATTAGACAGCAAAAAAAAAAAAGAAGAGAAGTAGGAAGGAAAGTGGCCATAATTTAGTAACAAACAAACAGCACAAATAAAATCTCCAGTAGATTTATCAATCAAATCGTTAGGAAAAAAAACACTTTCGAATAGTTGTAGCTGCTAGACACACGTATAAGAAATATTACTTTGATGGCCATTAATATTTGACAATTTCCTTGTAGTGCCAGCAAATTGATGGGGCCACGTGGCGCATGATTTTCGCTCATTTTTGTATATTACGCATACGTCATGTTAGTTATTGATGAGCCTTTACCATGTGCAAGCCATCAATTATGCTGGAAGAAAAAAAAAGTACACAAAGAAGAGAGAAGCAAAGTAACTGCTTACTTATTTTGTGCAAAATGTCATTAAAATGCAGCAAGAAAATAGAAAATTGTATGCATAAAATGGCAGTGGCTGTACGAAAAGGGATTGGCTAGGAAAACATGGGTTAGTTGAGGTTTACGGTGCAATGATTAATGTCAGCAAAAGCATTTAAATTTTTCATTGCTTTTTAAAACTTCCGGAAGACTGAACTTCAAGCTTTGGGTCATAAATCCAAGTGCTAAAAATTGTTATTAATTTAATTGTGGCTTTAAAAGGCTCGAAGGGCCTTGCTGAGCTCCTCTCCATCCTATTGGAAACAAGTGCAAGGGAACTACAGCTTAGCGCCGAGTGCGAATGTTACTTGAAAGCTGAAGCCAATAGCTTGTGAAGGTGAACGGAGTTGTAAGTTTTTGAAGAAATTACCTATCCACGACCTCATGCATAGCTGCACCACACTCTTTATTAGCTATCTCTTTAAGCAAATTTTGTTAACTTATAGTAAAATAATATATTAATTGATTTAAATGGAACTTTTGCCTTTTGAACTCAAAAATCTGCTTCCAAAGCGAAAAGATACTTTCTCTTACATGAAAGCTAAAAAATCTGAGTAGCTGTGTAAGAGCATCTTTGGATGCTTTCATTAAAATAAAGCAACAAAACCAGTAAATCAATCTGCAATTTGGCATTCTTTGAATTTGAAACCACAACCATTGAGGCTGCATATCAAGTGCAGCAATTGGTTGTTCAAATAAAATCACCAACAACCTTACCAGACCAAACTTAGCTGGAAAACTTACTTACAACATACAAGATAAGCCTTTCGATTAACAATTTAGCATTAGAAAAAAATATAGTTAATTTTTACTTTTTGTAAATGTACAAAAATATGTTCTTATGAAATATGGAAAACTCATTATAAACTGTAAACATTGAAAAGGGCTAACCATTGGACCATTGAAAATGGTTAAAAGGGGATCATGAAGTTCCGCAAAAGTACATTAAGAGAAAAATAAGTCCAAAAGAAAGTCGATTATTCTCGAAACCGAGCCGATACGACAACAGCAACGTACAAAGCAGGGAAAATCTCAACCCAAGATTAAAGGCGCAATTTAAATCTTAACTCCACTATCTTGGATCAGAATCGTTTGTATTCGATTTAAAAATGAAACAATTTCGCATTAAGTATGAAAAATAAAAGGCCAAAAATAACTTAAAATATTTCCAAATTCAAAACTTTTAAGTTAGAAATTCGAACTAAAATTTCGAAATAATTACAACACCACTTGCAATTCTCAAGCTCGAAAGACAACTGATATTCGGATTGCTGAGTGCTTAACATTTGACAGTGCTCTTTAAAGGGCCTCAAGTGAGTGCTTGATAATTGAAGTCCATAGGAATTATTACGTGTTGAAGTGTCCCCGAGGTCCCGCGTTCGACATCCAGACTTTTTGAGTTTATTAATTTGAAATTCCAACTTCCATTGTTTTCAGCTGACACTTTTTATCAAATTCTTTAATAGGCTTGAATATCTTATCAAAAATTGTTTGCCAGTAGCATTTCATTTAAGAGCTTATTCTCGTTTTGGTGTCGTCTTTCTTTTCTCCCTCTACTCCCCTACTGACAGTCCTCTCTGATGCTTAGAATAATTTTTTTTTATTTCTAAAATATAGAAAATGTTTTTCTAACATAAAGAAAACATTTTTTATTATTTAAAAGCCAGAAAACTATGGGAAATCTTTTCATAGTCTAAGTCTAGTACTGAGAAAGTTTAAATTTTCCTGCCGTTAACGTATTGAGCGGACATCGCCTTGCAAAATGTGTTAGTCGAGCACATTGTGAGGGAAATAAGCGTGGGTCAACTAGCTGACAGCATTGTGAGTGGTTAGACTTGAGACTTTACATTTTAAGATTTTAAGATATACTCCATTTTTTTTGTTTCAATTGGCAGATGCACGGCAAAATTTGATGTTCCAAAAACAACGTCACAACAAAACACAAAAGACACTAACGAGAAACGGCTGTTTCTTTACACAATCGATAATTAATAAACCCTAACATACAATCCCCAATCTAAGAGACAAGCACTTAGGACACAACACCATCGAAGAACCTGACATTTCTTTTAAAAATCTAAACCTTAATCGGCCATGTAACTGACAATCCACAAATGGTATATTATGTATGGTTCTTGAAAGAAAACCAACGTTCTCAGTACTAGGCTTAAGGAAAGTATTTTCTAATTTTTTGATCAAAATTTCTTGTAGCATGAAAGTTGTTGAATTTTAAATAGTTTCAGTACTATTTAGAGATTTAAAAAAAAAGAAAACTAATCATCTGCAGTTGTACACTTCCAATTAATTACCAGTTTGTATACATCGAGTGGGTTTATGTGCAAATGGAATAACAAAATTTCCGTACGAAGTCGTTTTTTGTCATGGAGAAATGCTTGACATTAAGAAAAAGAAAGGCAGATTCACTGATGGAACAGGCACTGAAAAAAGGCTGACCTTGTCCTGTTAAAATAATATGTATCTGAAAAAAAGTCAGAAATAAATGATTTTCAAACTTTTCTTAAGAAAGTTCATTACATTAAATATTTTTCAAATAATAGCTCAATGAAGCAACGGGCAAGGAATGGATGACATTGACGACTTCCATCAGCAATTTGCCAGAAGAAAATCTTGCTGGCCCAGTAAAACTTGAAGCGACAGTCTTCCTAATTATTTCATTAAAGTTTGACTTTTGGGCTGTTGATTGTTATTATTAGACGGTAAACCATTCCATTCAACCACATGAATGGTAATTCAAACTTGACGAACAATGCAGTGCCTATTTCAGATACTGCTGAAAGCGCTCTTTGACAGGAAATCCATTTCAAGGACTGCGTGCCGTATCTGAATAACGTTAGCTTTTGACGGAGGAGACGCTGAACGCTGTTTTGTTAGAGCGTTGCAATAGTCACATGCAGAACTCAACTAGTGTTTCAGTGTTGAAAGATTGGCATAGACTCTTAAAAAAGGCCTAACTTTGCCCTGAAAATCAAACATTCTCCCATGAAATCCGTCCTAAGTCTAAGATTCAGAAAACTATTTCTGTTTGTTGTTGAATGATTCCTACATTCCAGGGAAATTGAAAAATAAGACGAATTACTTAAAATCTTGGAAAATTGGTTTCTGATTGTAAAAATATAAGGAAACAATTTATACATAACTAATGGATAAAGATTGTGGATGGTGGTGGTGCAGTGGCTCATGTGTGTTTTCCTGCTGTGCCAGAGGTAGTGGGTTCGATCCCGCCTTGGAACATCTAATAAATAAGTTTATTTCTTAAGTTTTTACTTAAGGTTCGGTCACCTTTACCTGGTATTGGTGCCAGCTGTGTGAGATTCTTACACTCTGCCCTTCGGATGCGGCGTTAGACTGTAGGTCCTTTCTCTTGTGCGAAAATTAGAAGCACACAAGCCAAGAGATTGGGAGAAACTCGACTATGGCCTTCTTGGGGCTGTGTATAGCCAATTTCGTCTCGGCTTGTAAGCTTACAATGTTTCTACATGGCTTTTTACTTACGAGCCCAAGCCGAAAAACTAAAAAAGGTGCCCAATAGCTTACAAATTTGTTTCTTAGGTCTCCCACCCACTAGTCACACACTGTACCTGCTGCACCACTTATAAAAACTGATGTACTTGATGATACTTAAGCTTACCAACAAACTGGAATCTCTTTAGCACATTTTCTCAGAATTTCAGTGGCTTGCGATGATTTAAATTTCATTAGAAAATAACCAAATCTCTGATTGCACTTCTAAACCCCCGACCCGACCCCCAGGACACCAGCAGCAGCAGCAGCAGCGCCACTGTGCCCGTGTGTCCTCTCTGTTTACATTGTATAACTGCTGCTGTTGCTGCGGTGCTTATGGCTGGCGCACAGGCAACGCGACGACTGCACAAAAGAAATGTGCACAAAATGTAACTGGAACGCAATTATGTGGCACATAAATTGCAGAAGGAGATTGAAGGCGAAAAATAAAGCAAAAAAAGGGAAGCAAGCAAGGTGCTAAAGCACTTGCTTCGATTTCACTAAAAAAAAAACCTCATCCGAATGGCAGCCAACCAGTTTTCTTTCTTTCGTTTTTTGCTTTGCAGCAATTTTCTTAAGCAGTTTTACGCCTGAACGCTGACATAATGTTGTTAACCGATAATACGTTGAAATTGAAAAAAAGGACCCGGACAAGGAGCTGTTGCCGAAGCTGAACCAACCAACCAACACCCAGCAGCCACACAAAATCTCTTACGACAAATTGCATATTTCAATTTGCAACAACTTTCAAGGCGGCTGCTTCACAGTTACTGTTGGTCCAGGCACATCCTTACCCTGCTTTCTTTTGCTCTAGGCATACGCCCTGGCACTGTTAGAGTCAGGTGTCTGCCGCATATTGGTTTAGTTAAAATGCACTCGCTCTCTCCCCCACGTACATACGTACGTACATATGCAAAAATGGTGGTAAGTTAAGCCACAGTTAAGCTGATGCATGGTTTAAGCGGTAAAATGTATTAAGATTAAGTGGCATTCTCTTCTGGCTTGGGCTTGGGCCTATTAGCCTGGCTCGTTTCACTGGTGAATTATTACGTATACGCAACGGCAAGCGGAATGTGGGACTGGAAGGGTGGCTTAAGGACTGATTACGGCTGCATTCGATTGAATGACCATTTCCAAATCTTCCAGTCTCATAATTATTCACTCAATTTCAGATTAGTTGCTTGTAAAATCGTTGTTGGTTTTTCTTGTTCAACTTATAGGTTCAACTGTTCACTTTGTTTTATGGCACTTTTTCTGTGCTTTCACCTGCTTTTGTAAAACATGCCTCACGGAGCGTATACTTAATGCACATATAGCATGCAAAATGGCAGTCAGCAACGCCCTGTAATTAGCCTATGACATGCCAAGTGCGCACACAGTGCACAAACACACACACACACACACACACAATCCGATTGGCAAATGCCTCGAGTGCATGGCAAGAAAGTTGTATTTCTTGCCGAATTCTGTATTTGCTTTATTTCTGCACAATTTCCATTTCAATTTGCACACATTTTCCTTAATTGCGGTTTGTGGGTTTAGTTTTTCCTTCAAAAATAAATTCACTTAAAGAAAATGTCAGCCAATTATGAACTTTTGACTTATCAATGCCTTGGAAACGGACGAAAAGGGACACATTTAATGCGCAATTTAAATTCAATGCTTGGAGCCCATTTGAGTGTGCGTGTGTGGGGGTGTGTGTGTGGCATACTTTCGAGGGTCAAGTGGCCATTGAAAAGGTGAACTTTTTCGACCATTTTGTGTCAAGATGTGACAAATTTTTGTTGCATATTTTATGCCCCCGGCTTTGGGATGGATGTAAAGACAGCTAAATGCGGTGGGTGTGGGTTGGTTGGATACCAAGAATACATATTTTTACAGGTGCGGGCGGGCGGGGGGTTGAGTTCCAATCCAACCAGCCGCTTTAAAAGCGCAATTTTCTGTGTAAATATTCAATATTTAAGTTTGCATAAAAAACACACAAAAATTTGAATAAAAAACAAAGAGGCTTAAAAGGTTTCCAGTTTGAAGTACCCTGCCAGATGGGAAAGCTTTACATTTTTGTGTTTCGTTTTGTGTTTACTTATAAATATAAATCATGATTTGATCTGATGCTTAGAACTTAAAAACGAATGGACCAAATTGGATACTTCTTTTGCAGCAAAAAGGTAGCTCTGTAGGTGGACAATTCGTTTTTCAGTTTAAGTTAATTTCCTTTCACTAAGTGGCGCGGTAGGCGGTCAATCTATTTCACAGCTCAGCATTTGTTCAGTCTGATTTGGTTTGGTGTTTGTTTGAAACTTGAAAAACTTCAACTTAATAAGTCATTTTGCACATTGGAAACTTCCTTCTGCTTCAATTTGCTTTTAAGTTTCATTCAATTACAGTTCAACACATGGCGCAGTAGGCGGTCATTCCATTTCATATACCAAATTGTATACTTCTTTCTGCGGAAATTAAGTGACGCCGTGGGTGTACAATTCATTCTCAGTTCAATTCAGTAACATATCAACACGTGGCGCAGTAGGTGATCATTCACTTTGTTCGCTTTGCAAAAGTTCTGTCTGATTTCATTTGTAATTTGATTAAATCTTGAAAACGACTAACGACTTCTGCGTAAACAAAGCGACGCTGTAGGCGGACTCTTCGTTTTTCAGTTCAATTCAGTAACATATCAACACGTGGCGCAGTAGGCAGTAAGCTTAGCACCAGTTCTTTTGACTTGATTTGTATTTTGTTTAGAGCTTGAAATACAATTTTGCAAATTGGCTACTTGTTTCTGCGCAGCAAAAATGTAGCACTATAGGTGGACAATTCATTCTTCAGTTACATGCAATTACATATGGCGCAGTAGGCGGTCATTACATGTGATAGCTCAGTATATATTCTTTTCAATTCGTTCTGTTTTTGGCTTAATACTTGACAGCGACTGTATCAAATTGAATTACTTCTTTCTGCGGTAATAAAGAAGACGCTGTAGGCAGACAATTCATTCTCAGTTTACTACAACTACATTTGAACAAGTGGCGCAGTAGGCGTTCATTTCATTCAACAGCTAAGCATTGCATCTCTTTGATTCTTTTGTTTTTTCCATTTGACTTTCAAATTTTAGTTCAATATTTTTCGATCGTTTGCCTAATAAGGTTTTCTGGATATATTTGAAAAGTCAAATATTGATTACATAGTGGAAAATTAATATGCTACTTACACAAATAATAAATGCCCAGAAGTGGTAATGGGAAAATTGTTCGGCATTCTCAAAGAATAAAAGAAGAGATCAACCAAGCATACAATTAACCAGAACAATTTAGCAGAAGAGCAGTTCGTGCTCAGCAATAAGGGGAAGCAAGAATACAACATGCGACTACTTAACTACAACGGCCGCAACAACACATTTTTCGGCTATGCATGAAACGTGTAGTCTTTTCGATATGAGCCAATCAATCAATACACATCGTACACCTCAGTTCAATTCGCTTAGATGTCTAAAATGCCATCGATGCAGTCGGCAAGGCTTCATTGCCGGAGTTAATACTACTTTCAGAGCCATAACGCAAGCTGCAGCTTACAGTGAATCTCCTAGTTCAAACCATTTCTTATAACATATTAAGATGAGCATTGAACCACTATTGTTTCCAAATATAGTTGCTTAAACGAAATAATATATAATAATAGACTTTATTGCCTCAAGGAGCCAAGCTTTAAGGCTAACATATAAGTCTTGTTGAGTCACGCCTAATGCTTTTGCGAGTTCTTTTTGCTTTTGGTGCGAGTCTTCTCCCATTTAAGAATCAAATTTGTCATACACAAACTTTTCAGGTCGTGCTTCGAGATTTTTCTGACTGATAGTAATATCGCCAGTTATACAATATTCAATCCAAAACTCACATGTGGAAGCGATGTAGCATGTTTCTGCACCAATTGATGGCATTCAACTTTCTTTTTCTTCAAATGAAAGCAGCAAAGTAAACTACCCGATTCTACTATGTTAATTACACTGCAGCGAAACGACACATAGTGAAACCGAAATGCTTGTGATGATATATCAAAATGAAGTTAGTTGCTACTCTGTCCAATTCGGTCGAAAACTAGAGATGCCATCTTTAAAAAAATAGTTTAAAACTTTTTTGTACAAATAATACAAAACAAAGAGTTTAGTTTGATGAATCGGAAGCACCTAATTGGTCCTATATTACAGGATTAGCTTACAGAATCATCAAAACATTAATTAAGCATAAGGTTATGAACGAAAATATTGATTCTTAGATACAGCGATACTACTTCTGGCAACCGTAGTAAGTACCAGCACCGAAATACTTGATATTTTGGTTATTTTAGACTTAACTTGGTTGCCTATTAATTGATTTCCCCTCTTTTGACTGGTGACTGGCAAATTAAGGACAATTTCTGGTACAAAAAATTTGAAATTTACAAGAATTTTCAGCATTAATTGATCAATATTTTAATACTTTTAGTTTAGTTTGACAAATATTAGATAAAATCCAATCTTAGCACAATCCCAAAAAACTTTTCTAAGTGAGTGTAAAAAAAATATGCCAAAAATATAAAAAAAAAAAATATTTATGAGAAGGACCCCGCGGCATTGTTTTGCCTAAATGTGAGAGCGACAGACAGACACACATACACACACACACTTTTATATAGATATTCGCATCAACTCTCAGACAGGCGTACAAACATTCACACACACACCCACACACACAGACGACACATTCTGTGTCAGCGACTTTACTCTTCATACATATTGTAGATTTATTGATAGCCCTCGTACACCCCAGCAAACAAACACACACACATGCACACAAACACATGTACATCACACTCACACAATCAACGTAAATGCTTTCAGTTAAAGTCAATATGTAGTCAAGCGCTTCGTTTATAACACAAAGTTGACAAAAGTTTCCGCCACACTTTTTTTTTTTATACCCCACACAGTATTTATGGCTTTCCATCGGCACTTGTAGGTACGAGTAGCTATTGTTGCTGTTGTTGTTGTTGTTGCTGGCTGGCTGGCAAAGCCTAGGAAATTGCAATCGCAAGCAGCAAATACAATCAGCTACACAAACGCCAGACAACAATCCCATCAGTATCGAGTTCTGGATGTGCATTGAAATTTGGCAACAAAAAAAAAAAAAACAGGGGAAAAAAGGAAGAGATTTTGATGTATACGAAATACGGTGACTTGTTGCCCATTGTTAACGTTATGGTTGATTTGTGGACTCTGGGGAAGAGTTATGCCCGAAAGTTTGGATAGGCTAGAAGAGCCGGCTAAAAGCGGATAGAAAGATTGAACGATTGCCATTAATTAGAAATGGTTGGAGCAATCGCTATTCTGTCAGCTGGCACTTGTTGATGGCAGGAGAGACAAGAAAGTGGCTTAATTAGGGTTACAAATCAAGATCAGCATTGAAGCTGTGATTTAGAATGTTTGAAATGAGGGAAGGGGAGTGGATTTTACCAGCAATTAGTTCGGAAATGAAACTCAAAACATATAAGCATGTGTTCTTAGTTTCTCCATGATTTGTTTATCTAACAAAGATTTCTTTACCTTTTCAACTTGAATCAGAGGTCGGCCTTAAAAACAGAAAACTATAAAGTCAGCAGCGAAAGCTGTTCCATTTGTTAAGCACATTCAAATAAAAGACTTAACAAAAGTTGAAGAACCATGGAACTCTTCTCTCCCTCTCTCTATCAGCAAAAGTCCAAGGACATTCGAGTCTTTGAATCTGAACAACAACCAAAACATGATTATCCCCAAACACAGCTTCATTTCTCCATTTGGTCTTTCCATTATTCAGTGCTCACCGAATTCGCGCCACGCCCGCATTCTCGATTTATTAATTAAGTTGGTATTTTCGTTGGACGCACATTTCATTTAGTTTGCATTTAAATTGCTTTTTTAATTAGCTTAGATTAAAAACTTTTCGGCTGCTCTTCTATTTATGAATGCGCCCGGCTGGCTGAGTCTTGGGTTAGGTTTAAAAATTTATTACCAACTGGCCGGCGAAAATTCATTATGTAATTAGCATTTTTCATGTTTCTAACTCTAGGCCCTGATGAGGATTAAAATTTCATAACCAAAGAAGTGACTTAAAGCTGTCTCACAGAATTTGAAACTACAAAATAAAAGCGCCATCGGGAAGCGGAAACAATAAATGTAATTTTGCAGTTTTCCTGTTTCTCATTTCTTTGTTATCTTTGGCTTTTTTTTTGGATTTTTTTGGCAATTGTCTGGCATAAGCAAATGAAGTTTCTCTCGCCCCCGCCGTGGCAGTGTCTTTGCCCCCAAAAAGTTTGCCCTGGCATACAAAGTGAAAAGTTTAGTTGCTCTTCATGTTTTATTTTTTATTTTTCCTCGTGTTAATTTGGTTTTGCCCTTCGACCACGTGGCGTTATTTTTAGCAAAATCTTAAGTAATATCTGTGCACCAAAAAGGTTTCATTTCCTGCAGGCTTTTCGCATCGATTTCCGCTTCCGCTTCATCATCCACATCGTTTGAGTTGGGTGTGGAAATGTGCACGCATTGAAGAACTCGCCGACTTATACAGACACACACACCCACACACACACACACACACACATGCACTTGCTAACCTCATTAATATTGCATGTTATTGTTATTTGGCACATGTCTAGAACCGGGGGCAGGTGTTATAGACACAGCCGGCAAATGAGGCGGTTGATTGGTTTTTACAATGAAATTTGAAATTTAAATTCAAAAATTGACTTAATTGAATTAGGTGAACATAATAATATCAAATTGCAATTACAATACAGAGAATTCTTGAGATTGACCCAAATTCGATAATAAGATTAACGCTTTAATTTAGGCTCTGCTAGAAAAGGATCCAACAGAAACTCGATTTGTCAGTTAAGGCCAAATATGTGTATAAATGGTTTACAACTTTGGGAAAAGGGACTGGCAAGGTCCGAAAAGAGAGATTGTCAAATATAAAGAATTCGAAACATATTACAGCTTTAAGGCAAAGGTTGCCCAAAAGCACCTAAAGCTTGCCTAGGTACAGTGGAGTAGGCAAGGGGGGAGGGGAGTTTTGGGGGTTAAGCCCCACCCCCCTAAACATTTAAGCCAGGTACTAGACTAACAAAAAAGCAACTATGGAATATTTATGTACAAAAAAAAACCCCTTGTAAAAATCTTGCCTACTTAACAGCCTAGTCACCAATACACATAAAATGAATAGAGGAAAGTTAACGGTCGAAGTTTGTTTACCCTTGCAGCACTCTTCTTAACTAAGACTACTTTTCAGACCTTACTTTTATATGGACCTACTATTATCCTTACCATAAGGATGACAGATTTCGACCAAACTACACAGAATCAAGCGAGAGCCTAACAACCGCACATATAAGAAATTTGGAGTCGACTTCATTTAAAACAAACAAGTTTTTCTCCGTAAAATTTCCTTTTCGACCGATCATTAGTACTTCAGCTATATGCTATAGTTATCCGATTTTCACAAAACTTTGTAGAATTGTGTGAAAGCATATCAAATAAATAAATGCCAATTTGAAGGGCATTTCCACTGAAAACAAACAAGTTTTTCTTACTTAGACTTCTTTTTAGACTCTACTTATCCATGACAGCTATACTATATAATTGTCCGATTTCGACCAAACTTGGTAAAATCATGGAAGAACGTAACAAACTATGAAATACAAAAAATGGAGGCGTTTCCATTGAAAACCATAAAGTTTTTCCCACTAAAACCACTTTTTTTGGCCGATCGTTCCTCTGACAGCTAAATATATGCAATGGTCATCCATCCCGGCCAGTTCCGATAAATTTGCAGCGTATTTGTACTGAAAGACTTCGTGAAAGGTTGCTTTCAAACTGACGAAGGAAATCGCATAGAAACAGATACGGCTAAATCAACTCAACTCGTCATGCTTATCAGGAATATATATACTTTATGTGGTTGTAGATGCTTCCTTCTATGCGTTACAGACATCCGGGCAATTTTATAATAACCTCTGCAAGCGTATACAAATTTCAGAAGCAACAACAGCCACTTGAAATGCAAAACAAACCCGGTTATTGCTTTTTGATGTGTGTGTGCTTGAGACGCAATCATTCGACGCACAATAACAAATTGTAGAAATACAATCGCACGACTATTTTAAGTTGTGTTCAATTCTTTTGGAGGCATGAGAGAGCAAGAGAAGCGACACTCATTCAACAAATGCGCCCGATGCGTATAACCTATGGGCACCGCAGCTCTGGAAAAGGTAAGATGGAAGACAGTGCTATAATGACTAGGCTGTTGTGCTGATTAAGAATATATGTATATATTTTATAGAGTCGGAAAGGAGTCCTTCTAGATGTAACCTGGCTCTGTAAACATTTTGAACATTTAATTGTTTAATCATGCCCTGTACTGTACTTCTGCAACTTGATTCACTTCTACTCTACGCTTTTCTGAGACTTGCGACATTGGCCAGAATATTTAATGTTGGTTTTAACTACACAAAAAGGCCGAGAATGATTTTACCCCCGGGACGGTCAACATCTTAATAGCCCTCAATCATTTCGAGTATTCGCCGTAGTGTGCTTGTACTCGATGGTACCTATTTTCTATGGAACTAGATCACCTAAGCTAGAGTTCAGGGTATAAGGCTAATAACTTCAATTTCTGTACATTTTATGTGGACTTTTATAAGTCTTAATCTAATGCTCACACTTGTGGTGTTTCTTCAACCAACCAACCAACCTACCAAACCAACATCATCTGCCTCTCCCGAGTTGTAAAAAATCGCATTTTTTATGTACAAAAATTGAGCTCAAGTTATGATTAAATTTCTTTATTCATACAATTTTGAAGCCAGGTCGCTGGAGTCTGTCCATTCCCAATTGCAATCCGGGAAATTGCTCTGCAGTCTCATAAACTACACGCACAGAAGGGATTGCCCCTGCCGGTGGTTGGCTGGCACACACACACACACACACACACACATATGTTTGGCATATATATCAATTTTATGGATTTTGCGTCTTGCCTGGGCTTACGGTGCGTATGATAAATATTTGAGTTGTTCTCACGCGCACCGAACAGAAAAACAATGTTATGCCCGAGAGTATGCGGCTTCACTTGATTGGCTTATTGATTTATATAAACAAAGATATGGCGTGCGCGCGAGGGGGGCGGGAGTGGGGGGTGCGGGCATCTCTATGGTAATGCGACACGAAGGTCACGTAAGTCGATTTCAATGGCCGCTGGCCACATAATAAGCCATTAAATGACGCTTCCCAAGAAGTTAATCACATGGAAATGCTAGAGATTAGAAATTATGACAATAATTTTTCAAAATGCTGGCTAAAACTCATTTCTCATGTGCTGGCCAAACAAAAGTCAGTTAAGCACAAAATATGGCAGGCATTCAAACCACTGATAAACGGAAAATCCCTGGGCTGGGGCGGGGCTTAATAGTAAGTTTCTCCCCCCCTCGAAGGACTTTTGCTTGAAAAGCGGCAAATCATGCTTAATGTGGCATTTGTAGGTTTATTTTTTTCATCTTTGGGGCGAGAACAAGCTCAAGATTTAAAAGAAATGCCAACGAGCAGAGCAACAACAACAACAACAACGACAATGGCATAAAAAAGGCAGCAAATAAAATAAAATGAGAGAAAAGGCAAATAAAAACCACAGAGGCGAGAAAGGACTTCACTAAGCAGCAGACCCCAACGCAAGTAGGTGGCCGGGGGGCAGCAGCAGCAGCAGCAAGGGGGAAGGCAGAAAAAGAAAATGGAAAAGATGATATAAATTTTATTGTCATGTCCAAGTAGATTAAACTAGCTGCATGTCCAAATATCCAGCAGAAGATTGTGCACCGAAACGAAGCTCAGAAAAGTATGCTACATAAGAGGCACAAAAAGATTTATGAGTGTGTGTGTGTGGTGAGGGTGCGTGAGGGTGGGGGGGAAAAGAATGTATACTTTTCAGTTTTAATATGGCATATTCATATGGCCTCCCATTATGGTTTCAAATTCAGTTTAATTCTGCTTATTTGGCAATAAGATATAAAAAAAATATAATGATTTACTGCTGGCACCTGTCAAAGAAAAAGGCTCAGACGCTCCTGCCCCTCCTGCTCATTAAAAGCCCATTGCGTTAAAGTGTCAAACATTAAGATTTATAACGAAAACCATACAAAAAATCAACTTATAAGTTAACCTTGACATTGGCACTATGGCCAAAGTTAATCCAATTATTGAAGCCAGACTTTTGATTCTCCTCTGCACTAGCCCTACCACCAATCAGCATGTCCTTGTACCAAAAAAGAAAAGAAAACACCAACAAAAGAAAGCATTTCTCTAATTCAATTTCAGACCTTACTGTCTCAAGTTTTTGTCCATTATTATTGTGTTTGTTGTTGCTTCGCCCATCAGACATTTTAACAATTTATCATAATTCCAGGGCACCAAACAAAAAAAAAAAGCAGATCTCTTCTTAGTAGAACTCAGCCACGCCCGTGTCCTTTTTGGCAAGCAAACATCTGCCAGCGAAAGACAAATTGCATGGCAAAAATGTAAATTTTGTCATACTTGAATGAATCTTTCTTTTTGTTGTATATTTCATTCATTTTTCATGCGCGTCGCTGCTCTTACCGTTTTTTGTTCTTAGTTCTTGGATTAATTGGACACTTTTTTGATAGCAAAAGAAAAAGCTTCAAGGACCCTGAGGACACAAGTTCAAACTGCAGCTGTTAATTGATTGACTTGGGCTAGACAAATTTCTGAGAAATGTGAGTGAGCATCGAATTGTGGAGGGGAAAATATTTCAATGGCAAGTTTTTAGTAAGGTAGTTAGATGCTAGAGGAAATTGTAGTAAGAAGGAAGCAGGAAGTTCGAATTCAAATTATCCCGACAACATAGGGTGAACTTTTGTTGTTTAAAAACTTTTTATGGTGCAAAAGTGATTGAGTTTGAGAAGATCTCACATGACCAACACCTGTTAAAGGTGACCGGTTGTGCACATTAAAGCATTGTTCGAACATTTTCTTCATAGCTGAAATTCTCCCTTTAACCATCATTAACAATTCACTACTCTCTTGTTGCCTCAAACCATATTTCTGTACCCATTTCTTATTCTTCAATGTAAATTTTCTTGCCAGCCTTTCGATATGACACCACAATTCGCCCGAAGTAAACAACAAAGTGAAATAAATGCAATTACCTTGAATAAACAAGACCAAAAAAAACATGGCCACTTAATTGCAAATGGCAGCAGATTTTTAAACAAGGATAAGTGCTTTGGGTGGATAATGGAAGAAGCTGAACAAAAAGAGCGCCATAATGTGCACGCAATTGATAGCCCGCGCTGGGAATCTAGGCAACTAACTTGACGGACGACTCGTTTGTGGCTGTTGCTGACGCCAGCTGCTGTATCGAGTATTAAATTTAGCTCTTAACGCGCTGATGGACAATTGAATTTTGTTCCACTGACAGGTGCTGCTGCAGAGATGGCTATACACCCATTATGCTTCGGAAATTGGTATTCCACTTTTGCGTTTTAATTAAAACGTAATTAACAGCCATGTCGAGCAGCTCTGAGCTGCATTTTCTGACGGACCGTAGTGGCCTGCCATTGAAAGGCGGCCCGGCAGCTGCTCTTCTTCTGTTTGCTAAGCAATTTGCAAATTGATATCCTTTTTTGTTTTTTTTTTTTTGAGCACACAAATACAAAATCTATTTGATTTGGTATAGATTATGTGTTAATTTTGTGGAAACTCTTTTTTTTCGCTCTTTTTGTACATTAATTCTCTGGGCGAGCTCGCACATCTTGGTGTTTGGACTAGATGCACAGTGGGGAAATATAAGAAAAAATTTAAACACTAATAGTTTTGTTCTGGTTTAAGGGGAGGGAAAAATCTGGATATTCTCATATAACTTTGAGCCGAGCGAAGCCGCAACCCTGGAAACCGATTTGGTTGAGAGCTTTTGAGTCCTCCAAACCGATCCATGAACCGAACCTTTTCAACCAACTAATCTCCGAACCTGAACTTACCTGAGCTGCTAGGAAAGGGGTTACAAAAGTTACTTTAGTCAAGACTTACAGAACTAATACCTAGTAGTCCCAATTGTTTTAGCACACGTATTTCTCATGAACCATGAGATCAACTCCATCAACTCCAACTTGATGGCTATTTGACAAGTGACATTTATGCTATTTTACTGCATCAACTGTTTTCGGCTTCAGTTGTTTGCAATCTTGGAATGGGGCTTACTAGAAAGTCGACTGGTCATAATTGGTCTGCATAAATGCTTCCACCACATAGGTGAAATCTTTCGAAATCACCCAAAACTTTGGGTATCACTTCGCGATTTGAGGATACTGATCAAGCAAAGGACCGCTCGAAGTGCGGCTGTTTGGGCACTGTGCTAATACAACAAACCATAAAAGCGTGTTAAAGAGTTCGTCCACATCCACTGCGCAAGCAGAACATTATTCCTCGTGCGATGAATATAAGCTAGGACAGCAGGTTGTGTATCATAAGTAAAACGTGCCTTGGGACTCTGTGACGTTTTAGACACCGGCCACTAGTTAACAACAGCATTGAAACCAAATCGCAAGACAAAATTTAATGCATTGCATTGCCAGTGCGCAGACAAAAGAATACTGTTTACTGCTTAGAAAATGTTCACCATAGAGTAATCGTTCACCAAACAGAACGATAGCTAGTATGGGTTGGGGTTAAGTCAAAACTTCTCCGAAAGTATATCAGTCCAAAGTTTTGGTAAAGATTGTGAAGCCTCTCAACACAACTTTATTTGCAAATAAGCCGTGGACCTTTCATCTGTTCAAAACCGAAGCGAACTACTTGAAGCAGAACTACTTGTTCCAGGTCATTCAAAATTGCTGAACTGAACCGAAAACCACAGAGCAAAACGTTTGATTCGGATGAGTTCTCTGACGAGTTCTTTTTGACGTCAAGCTTTAACTTTCAGGAATTAAAACGTAAGAAATGTGGTAACTAAAGTAGACCGCACATGGACTGAATTTATTGCTAGCGATGCCGAATTGATGTAGCTGTAAAAGATGCCCCATTATAACAAATGTGATCCCGTACATCTCCCACAATTTCCCAACGAGCTCTAAATATGTCTGTCATCAGACCGAATTCCTTTTGTGGAGGATGCTGATTTTATTGAGGATATTTTAGTAGGTTACCCAAATTATAGTTATTTATTGGGTGAAGTTCACAGGGTTTCTAATGTTAAGTCAATGGCGACGAATAAATATGAATAAAATAGCATTAAACTTAAAAGAAACTTAATGAAGATGGACTCTCTTGGCAACACCGTAGACACTCTCACTTCATTACTGGCGAACGACTCAAAGACGACTGACCGCGACTGATCTCTAATTCAACTGAGGCCTCCTCGCACTAAGTCGATATTTTGTCAGCTCAATTCAATGGAAACATCGGAGTTTCGCTTTTTTTATAGCGAGTAAACTTAGCTAACGTAGTTTAGACGGGGTCCAACTTAAGTGACGCTGAGATAGACGAACTACTGAGCAAACTGTGACTGATGACATATGGGTATGTATGTCAGACTCCATGTACTTGTAGCTCTAAGATAACAAATAAAGAACAACTAGAACAGCTAATTAATTGACCGCGTTCAGCAGAAGAAATTGCTTCCTGATACATTTTTACTGATATTTCTGCGGAGCTCAAGTGTGAGGTTATAAAAAAAGCTCACTTGAACATGATAAGAAAACAGTAAGTTCCTTTTAAATGATACTGCTACCTACAGCTGTAATTGTATATCGATAGGTGGCTTTCGATACCGATTAGTAAAATGAAAGGGCGCATTCAGCAGACAAATCCGACTTACGATTTGCGATTGCTGATGATTCCCGCTGAATGCTAATGATTAATTGGATTAGGTTGTTTTTGGCATTATAACATTTCGTTAAGAAAAAATTCACACTTCAAAAATGTAGAAGCAGTTTTTTAAGGGCTTTTATTTTTATTTATGGGGCTTACAATCGATAAACGGTTGTACCAATCGTACATTTTGTATGATTTCACCGTAGCAATCGGTATTGTCAAACTTACCAAGAGGAATCGGTTATTAATATAATCAGCAATCATAAATCAGTTATCGGAAATCAGATTTATGTGCTGAAGGCGCCCATTTTTTTTATGAGATCTTAATTTTGACTACTTTTATGCAACTTCCATGTTGGCAGGGAGAAGTGACAAAATCTGCGACGGTTTTGAAAAATGAGCTTTGTCCAAAAATGTATCACTTCGTTCTGCAGAAACAAGTCGATGTATAACTTTTGTTCGATCAATCCTTCTGCTGATCACGACCCATGATAAACAATTCAAAATGAACATGAGCCACAGTGCTGCCAATTGAATCTTTTCTATCACAAATATATATATTATATATATATATATTTATCCCTACCCACTGTTCCCTCGTTCATGAACCATAGCCAAAAATAATCAGCAGACAAACAGGCAAATGGATTTCACTCCCACACACACACAGATAACCGTCTAACGTTTTATCCATAAATTTGGCCACTTTGCATTTGGTTCGTCTTTTTCTTCCAACAGCTTAGCAAATATTTTTGGCATGTGAAAAATGTCGAAACATTTGTCCATTTTCATACGCAAAAAACAAGAAAAAAAAAAACGCACACAAATCCGAAGACCTAAGCGAAAAATGTAAAACTTTAGACTGGCTGACCCTTTTCTGACAACGCAGCCGTTGCCCTCTGGGATTATCGTGGGCGGAGGCGGTGCCGGGATGAAGAGAAATTGAAACGAGTTACCCACACCATTTGCCAGCTTTTTGCCAATTTATTCAAATGCCTGGCAAAGTGCTAAATAAACAAGACGAAGACTTTTTTCGGGGTCCGTCATTTTTATACCCTGTTAGAGAGCGGGGGGTTATAGGCTAGGGCATCTCAACTTGTGAGCACTGTGCAAAGTGGTATATTTTAGTCGTCCTTGACCGACTTTCTTATTTATTTCTTACTTTTCGTTTACTTTAGAAACAGCAAAGCAAAAAGACGCAAAAAAAACTGCAAAAATTATGGCCTACTTATTTCGTCTTACCTTGTATGGGCACATAAATATTTAGATAAAGACAATCCTCTGATTGATTTTGCAGATATGGCAAGAGCCGCTTCAGATACTCCAGCCTGCCCTTAGGCATGCGCTCCAGTGCTGCAGTCTCATTGTAGATGTCCGGCAACCGTTGTGGACAAACCGGACTGAATCTGCAAGAAAAAAAAAAACGGGAGATAGAAAGAGGAGAAGAGAAGAAGAGAAAATTGTCAAAAGACGCAAACTTTTTCGCTTGTCGTAATGAGTACGACGCAAAAAAAAAAGGTTACTAAAAAAACTTTTCTTAAATAGGCTTATTTTCATGCTTGGCCTCGAATGTCGTTATAAACAGATTAATTTGCCTGAAATTGTGTAATCTTTTGGGCGTAAGTCAAAGTCTACTTTCTGATTGTCTTTTGGACCCACAACAACTTTTTGATTTGAGAGGATGAGGAAAAAAAGTTGAAGCCTGAATTTATGTCGGCCCTTTGCTGGTTGCTGCTGGTAAATTGGTTTTCGATTTTGCTTTTGGCCTGGTGCTCATTTATGACTGACTTGAACTCGTATACGTCTTATTTGTTTTTAATCTGCCTGAGTGAGTGTGTGTGTGTGTGGGTGACAAACATCAATTCTAAGTAGCCTGCTTCACACCCAACACACACACACACACACACACACAAAAAAAGAAGCTTAAAATTGAAGATGCACAAAAGGAGATTTGAAAGGAATACGAATTGCTATGGCTTTAAATGTTGTCTTATGATTTGATTGGAAATTTTGCTTTGTGGAAGCATTGGCCTGACTTAACAGGACAAATGCAAGGACTTCGAATGTGACAAAAAAGATGATAAAGTTTTGGAAATTTGTAGAACTTGGGATTAAGGTATTGGATTTTACTGAAGAAGCTCAAAGCTGTTTTAGAATGTTTTTTTTTATGCTTTTAACAAGGCAGACACATTGATGATGAGGATGAAGCTGCCTTAATTGACTAATATTTAGGTCCTGCAGCCACATAAAATAACCTGCTTAAACCAAGTCTACGTTGGCTTGGTTAATTAACATTCACGAAAAACCAAAGCCAAAATGATGTTCCAATTCCTTAGCTGCCATTATTTTGATGTGAATACGGAAATTATGAAATTTTCTAAGAAATTTCACCTTTTCCCCAAATTCAATAAAAAATGTTAAAATTTATCCGCCAATTGAAAAAAATTACAAAATTAACTAGTCAATTGTCCATTGTGCTTATAATTTTACTACATTTACACATTTTATTGAGCATTTTTGAGAAGTTGTGAACAAATAAATGACTTATTTTAACTTTTTTTTCCCTTGCAAGGGATATTTTAACTTTGCCAAAAGTTCTCAACGCATAAAAACATTAACTTCCGACCCAGTAAACCATATATACTCTTGATCAGGGTGACGAGCTGAGTCGATTGAGCTTTGTCCTTCCGTCTGTCCGCCTGTCTGTCTGTTTCTACGCGAACCAGTCTCACTGTTTTAAAACAGTCGAGCAGAAATTTTGCACAGAGTCTTCTTTTTGCTGCACACTACTAATATGTCGGAGACGACCGGATCGGATGACTATATCTCATAGCTCCCATAGGAATAATTGGTCGGAAAACCAGTTTTAGTATGAAAAACATTTTTCTTTACAATTATAACGTTTCCAAACTTTGTAATCGTAGGTTTTCTATGTTTTTTTATAATTCTATAAAGTTTTATTAAAATTGGACAACTATATGGTATAGCTGCCATACAATAGATAGGTCTGAAAAACGTCTTCGTTCGAAAAACATTTTTGCTTTTAAAGGTAACATCCTGCAATTTTGAATTTGTTTGTTTCACATGCTTTCGCATAGTTTTACAAATTTTTGGCCAAATCGGATGACTATATCATATAGCTCCCATACGAACGATCGGTCGGAAAATGGGAAAAAGAGCATTTTTTGATACTATTTAAGCGAGCAGTTGCAACGTGCGCAAAAATACCCATACGGTATTACCGGAAATCATATTAACATAAGGAAATGGCAAGCGACGATGAGCGAATGGATTAACAACACGTTTCATGTAGATTTTCTGTACATACATACAAAGCATAACATGACCTCGAGCCGGCTAAAAACTGCAGATAGAGTAAAGCTCCAAAAAATGAGACTATCTCGAAATTTGGATTGGAATTTCAAGCAAAAGTTTTCCTAGATCCGAGATATCCGAGATAAAGTCAACCCAATTAGTACTAGGAATGAGAAAATCCGGGATTGACCGACTTCTGACAATGTTTGGGATTGATAATTTACCCGGATATCTCGATTTTTTTTTGTTTACCATTCAGCATTTGAAATCCTAATCGTTTATTTAGAAAACCTACATACATGTTGCTTTTGAATAATAATTTTGAAAATGAAAATCGTTGCTATTCTGCACTGATTATAAGCTACAATATTTGAGTAGAGTCTCCACACTCTCATGTGGCTTTTCAAAATCTCAACGTTAATGTAAGAAATCCCAAATGTTGGTTTGGTAGTCAGATTGCTGCATGAAAAATATAGAAGTTTTTTGGAAATCTGCTAATTTACTGAAATATCGTTTGATTTGTACTTTGTCCACTCAACATTTAACTTTTTAACATGATTTGTTTACCTCTTTTTTTTTCTGCACGTAGCATGTAGTTTTTTCAACATGCCATACTTAACAATCTGTTTTCTACATTTCTGGCATGAAATTTGTGTTTCGTTCAGGATTTCTGTTTCTAAACGTGGCGTGTAGCTTACTCTATAAGTTATATATAGGAATCTTGATCCAATACTATGGAATGCTCTCTTTCCGAGAAGAAACTAGTGTAGATAATGCTAAAACTTCCACTAAATTCAATCAAGCGCACACGAGGCAGACTAAGACAAAGAAAAGTTTTTGGTGGAAAATTGAAATTAGCCCATTTGGGTTTCAAAATGTTTCAATAATAATCGTAAATATTACTACGTTTATACACGAAAATTATATCATCCTTAATGCCCTTTAAAGTATGCTACGTTAACTGAAAAAAGTTATTTTAGTTAAGTATTTATTCTATACCCAGCAAACATTTTTTATCGCGGAAGATGGGAATGCGATTCGCCAATTCTCAAATGCTGAAAATGCGAGTCCAATAATAAAGTATCGCATTCTTGCCCTCAAGGCGATTCCTTGAGGAATATATCGCCAATTTATCGAAAGGACAAAAAAATGCGGGTATTTTGTTTGTGTGCATCGAAAATCTATCTCCAAACTCTCCCTTCAAGCTATCGCCAAACTCCCGCATTGACGAGTGAGATAAGTAACACGACAAATGATTACAGGGATATATGTCTTGCCTCAACACTTTGTTGAATACCCACAACTCACCCAATAATCTGGATGAATATGTAGTGTCGATTATCTTCGACGCTTCGTTCGAATAGACAATTACTTAAGGAATTGCATACTTTTAAGGGCATTATTCAAGAATAAGTTGGTATGTATAAACAAAGAATATGAAACGCTCTCTTACATATTCGATTAAGTCTCAAATTCCTTCCTGGTCCTAGATTCCACTTTCCCATTACCCAAATTCCACCCTAAACAAATCACAAATACATTGGCTCATGGCCATTTCGTGTGCCACTCATTAACTGGCCATCGTCATCAAAATTTGCCATAAAGCGAAAATCAATGGAAACATTAAAAAATGTTTCCTTTTTGGTGGCTCATATCGCCCTGTCCAATATTATTATTATTATTACTTTTATTATGGGAGAGAGCGAGCGGGCGGCATTAACATTAATGACACTGCCAACAGAGAATTTATTTTATTTAATTTCCTTAACTTTATTTCGCTTTGCCCTTTCGGTTTTGGTTTATTTAATTTCAGTTTATTACATTTCAAACGCCTCGCAGTGACCCGCAGTGAGGCTCCGGTTTAATGGACGCTTGTGGTGGCCCCACTGCGATTGCCATAATAATCATTAATTTTATGACAAAACAATAAGGCAGGTAATAAAAGTTTTATTTTCGCCTGGTATTTGGGTTCAGCTTAATGGGGCAAGCAGAAAGAATCTGCGGACGGGATAATGGTGACAATCGCGCGTCCAGCTTGTGGCAAATATTAAAAATAATGAAAGTGAAAAGTTTTTATGGCAGCCAAAGATAGTCGGACAGCCAATGTCAACGAAGTGCCAGTGTCAGGTGATGCCCCTCCAGCAGCCAGTGGTTATAAAAGCCACATTTTGCCATTTTAATGTGGGCTGCTGGCCAGCTGGATGTGTACACTGTACAGTGTACACATTTCAAGTGCCAAGCGATCTTGTTTATGCCACTTTCACCCCCATCCAAAGCGCTGAAGCGGCTGCAGATAAGAATGTTTGAGTGAAGGAGTTGAGGGAGAAGTTGGGCTAATAAACCGGTGAAGACCTGTTACGTTGGCAGTAAAATGTTGATAATTACTTGGACAGTTTTCAGGTTGGATTATTGCTAGGATTTACAATTGCAGCTACGCTTTTGAAGGCTTAAGAGAGTAAAAGATACTATTATACGTGTTATGTTCTATATTAGAAACCCAAGTCTGCTCCATACACAAATTTGTAATATTTGTTTGCGGAAAGGACATTTCTTTTACCAGTTTGATAACGATTATGAACCAAATCAACCAATATCCATTCCAAGTTTAGCCGCAAAAAAAAAACTATTAAACTTTTCAGCTGCCGGGGTCGAACCATCGATCTTCAGACGAGACACTCAGGCCCCTGATACTAAACAAAGAAGTACTGAGCTTTATTCACATCATATCCAGTCAGTTCTTAAGACCACCATATTAGGGAAAATTCTATGAGCTACCACATCTAGAAGAAGTAGCGTCTTTTGCTCAAAGAAATCTGGCAGAGTGATATATATATTTATATGTAGCTGTGACCCAACTCACCCTTCAATTTCCCGTTCTCACAATCCAAAAAAAAAAAAAAAAAAACAAGAAAACAAATTATACCCACTTCTAGGCCCCTCAAAGGCAGCAGCTGTTTCTGAGGCTTTGACAAGCCACGCGTGTCACCAACATCATCATCATCATCCACCTGCACCTTTCCTCCTCCACCATCCCCTCCCCCACCGTGTTAATGTTGCTTTAATAAAAATGAAATAAATTTTCCAGCCACTTTGCACATTTTTTTTTCCACATCTTCTTCTGCATTCCGCGTTTGGCGTAAGGATTATGAAATACAAGCGGATTAGTGATGACGACAGGCCAAAGAGTCCTGGGCTACCTAACGCTTGGCCTGGCCCTGGTTCTGGCTTGGGCTCAGGTTTCAGCTCTGGCTCATAAAACGAAGTGTAAAAATCGCAATAAACTGCCGAGTTTTGTGCATGACGCCAAGGCTTTTAATAACAGAGCGTTTGGGGGCGAGCGGGCAAAAGGAAACGAGCAAACGCAAAGTGGAAAACTCAGCTTAACGATTTTCCTAATAAAAAAGCGCATTAATGAATGGCAGGGAGACGGGTCCCTGCGGAAAGTGCGTGCACTTGAGAGGTAAATGAAGAAAGCTCCTTCCATCATTAAAAAAGTTAATTCCAATTTAAAACTCATGAATTGTGGTGAGCTCGTGAGCTGGGCTGGGGCTCTGATATTACTACTATCTTTTGTGGATTCGAATTTCTTAGGTGAATAATCAAGGTAATCTCTCTTTAAAACAATCTCTTTTTATTACGTTTAAGTTAATACTTCTTTTTAATACGTACTGCGAACTCAATATGGTTGTTAGGTTCAGTTGAAGTAAATCGTCAGTTATATACGACAAATCATATCAGGCCTATTTATCTAAGTCTATCCACCTCAAATTGATCAGCTGTATAATTTGAGAAAACTGTTAACAAACAGCAAACTTTCAATCTAAAATCGTTAATCTTGGGCTTGTCTTAATGCTCAGTTTATAGAATAATCAAGTCTCTGATAAGATATTGTAGAGATCATATTACCAGTTTAAAAACAGTTAAGTTACTTAACAAAAGAAATTGAAAATAATATGAAACTACACTAAATAAAACCGTATTTCTAGTTTTCAGAACTTCGGCAAAATGCATTTTTTCCTTCTTTTACTTAAAAAAATATTACTTGATTTTAGTCAATTTTAATTAAGCTTTTAAAGGACAACCCAAAAATCCGCCTTTGTAGAAAGTAATTTCTTAATTTTAGAAACTTGGCGACTTTTTTTTCCTAATGATATGTCTAATATTTCTAGATATTTTTCTAAAAACATTTTGAAATTGAGGGCAGAGGGGACAACCCTTCAGTTACGAAAAGAAATACATGGAATTGCATGGTGTCTTAAAATAGGGAGACTACCCTCCAATATAAAAAATAACGCCCTAAACATAAAAAAAAACTTTTTTAAATTTGGAAAAACAATTTGGAAATTCGCGCTAAAATTTAGGAATTTAAATCTACAAAAAGTCATTTAAATTATATAAAAATAATAAAAAGGCACCGCTTAAAACTTTCATGTTCTTAAGTATCCTTAAGTTTGGAAAAATCAATCTCCGAAGCGCCGACTTCGAATCCCAGACAAGTTAAAAGGACTTCCGCGAACCAACAGAAAGAAAATATACTATTATATATAAATGAGGACCATAAGAGGTTACCATACGCGTCTAAGTGCTGTCCCTTCCACTTCTCCCTCTACACAGAGAAAAACAAGGATATGATAAAATAAACATTGGATGATTGGGATGGATATGTCTAAAATATCCTTTTAATCATCCAATGGAGCTGAAAATCATCTAAAGGATATGACAAAGGATCATGTTTGGAAGGATTTTACAGTTCCATTGGATGATTGAAAAGATATTTAAGACATATTCTTCCCAAATGGATACCGGAAATCGTCCAATGTATATTTATTTCCCAACACTAGATTACATTTTTCCTTTCTCAAATCTTCTTATAAGAAACACAAACCATTTTGATAGGCAGCATTCGACGCAATATGATGCATCCAATATAAACTTATCAGATACGGTAGCGGAACTGGGGGTGGATTTACGGGCTGACTCCTCTTTAATCGTATAAATCGTTTACAAAAATTTATAAGATAATTCTTTCCCTTTTGGCATTTTATAAGCGAGAATAAGTACTCGAACGAAGAGGACAAGCAGTGCGAAATAAAAAAGAGTCCAAAACTTATAAATCAAAAAATGGATTTAGAAATTTGCTCTTGCCTCAAGAATTTCCATTCTTACCGTATTTCTGACGAGGGCTGCAAGCCCAAAATTCTTTTCAGATCTCCTGTTCGCTGGTTCGAAACAAGATTTCTACATGTTTAAGTTTCAAAGACTTGAGGTTCGTGGTTTGTGTGCGATGGTCTTGGTGCGAACCTTGGTTCATTCCATGCTTGACACAATATCAATAAAAAAAGCGACTCATTTACCACGTTTATGCTTCAATAATGAAGTCATGATTTTGGTCCCTCAAAGTAAGTTGTATTTATATGTATTAATCATAAGGGAAACTTTTTATTTTTATTGTATTTTCCTTAAAACTTATATATTTATAACAACTATAACTAGTCAGACAATCTGAGTGAATTTACAGTGCGGACTAGGTTTGACACTGCCAAAACTTTCCATCAATTATTGCATTCTAATAGATAATAACACAGCAAAATCTGAGTTTATCTAACACATAGCAGCTATGTAGAAGCTGAGAAATCGGCCCTTTGTAATAGAATTGGTTACTAAATATTACTTAATTTTATTGCCATTTTGTTTTTAAAATGGCTTTCGATCTTAAAACTACTCAATGGAAATCATGGGAATATTCAAAATATTCCTTAGTTATTGTAGAAAAATTGTAGTGAATCATTGAAACAAGTATCATTGAAAAACATTTGGAATCGAGGCTAATAAAAAATGTAGATTATTATGAGTGGAGATAGTATTCGGTTTTTAATTAAATTCTCTTTGCATTTGAAGACTAAGTCACTCAAAACCAATCAGATAAAAGATGAATTCGCTAAGCAGAAGGTCAAATATTCTGATGTCTACAATTTTTGCTGAGCTGAGCCCAAATTTAAGGTTATTAACAGGTTCGGGTTCAGCTTTTAGTTCTATAGAGGTTCGGTTCAAGGTCCGGTTCACAATAAATCAAAAGTTGGAATTAAGGGCTCCAACCAGCTCGGTTCAAAGCTGGCTTGCAGTCCTGTTTCTGACATCAAGCTTTCTTGATGTAAGACCAACACCAATTAAGAATCATTCAATTTTGGATCATTTTGAATGTCACCAAGCGAACTGTGGGTAGTGCCGCATTAAGCGATAGTTTGTTAATTGTACTGTCTAATAGCTGTCCATAACGTTCATTTCTTCTAAATCTTAAACATGTAAACCGATCCATATGAAACGTGGGGAATCGGTTAATAAGAACACTTACTACAAATGCTCTCTTCTATATTTTACATTCCTTTATATCATCTTATTTTCTTTTATTAGAGAACAATTTTGCTTTTAATGGCTTTAAACCAACTCTGAAGTCTAGTTTCAACACTGAAAAATTCTCGCTCCCTCGTTTCTTTTCAGTCTGTCATCTCTACTCTTAAGTCTGGCGAACCGCATAGCATAAGGGTTTGTCAGACAAACCCCTACCCGGAACAGCACACTGTGGTCCAATCTGTCCTTAATTAACATTAATTTTAATAAAATTTTAATTAATATTAATTTCACCTTCAAATTGCTCAACCCCATCGATTAGTCCAAATTATCTACTTCAATGGGCTCAACTAACATTTTGATGTATAGTAAAAACTGCATAGCCCTAAGTTCGCCGTTTTTGGTTTTTCTGTTGACCACTGTGCGTCGGTGTGTCCTTCTGTTGCTGCTGCATAAATTGCCGTGGCTTCTGAGCCACCTGACAAGCTGTACGTACGTATACGTACACACACTTTTCGCCTGCGCCTTTTTAAATGAAATTGCGAAAATTCATTTTAAATTGGATTTTATTTAATTTGACTGCGGCAAGAAAGCTTTATGCGTGGGCGGGGTCGGCGGTGGTGGCGGTGGCTGGCGTCAGCCAATCTAATTTGTGTGCAGGTCGAGCGTTGGAGTTTGGCTGAGGATGACAACAACCACCTTCTGCCCCCGATGGCCGCAAGGTAAAATTAATCTATTTTACTTGACGTGGCCGCAATGTCGCATATAATTTTATGCTCCCCTTCCCCCCTCATCATCACCGCTAACCATTACTTCGACTGAATGCGTGTATTTTTCTGCTTGGCTGAGATTATGTTTTTGTTTGATGTATTTAAGCCAAATGCGGCAAGTGCTTTGAGGTGATTTTCCGCCCCCAAACTTCCCCTCCCCCCGCCTACCGCCGCCAGCTGCCTGTTGGCTGATGTCCTGGCTACCATTTATTTACCGCAAAACGGTGCGTGCCGCTGTATCTGTAACCTGTGGTGACCAGTCCTCTCTCTGTGTCTCGCTGTCTGCATGCAGATTAGCCCGGGCACACACACACACATACTGTGGAAGTAGCCCTCGGGGTCCCTTGTACGCAGCTTTTGGCTTCTTTATGTTTTGTTTGTAAATTCCAAATTGCAAGTCTCTCGGCATTTCGAAGAGTGTGTGGGTGTGTGTGCGGCTGGAAGTTTATTTTGAATTTTGGCCAACCTTGTTTACTTTTTGGTCGCGTGATTTATATGCTGCTCATGCCTTTGCTCAGGGTCAAAAACTACAAATTGTTTGTTTTGCTTTTTGGCCCACAAAATTTTGAGATTTGTTTGTTTGCGGAAAATGATAAGCGACAAGCAGCGCGAGAGCAAAATGACAGTTCCAGCAACATGTGGAAGGTTAAATGGAAATTTTAACAATATATAAATATATAAAAAAATAAAAATCAATAATATAAACATATTCATAATAAAGGGGAGTGAAGTGAAGTAACTCAAAACAGCTGATCCATTATATTTGATATTTTTTGTGACAAAATTACATTTATAAATTATCAAGTTATGCTTCAAATATTAATATTAATAATGTCGGTTTTGAACCGATTCCGACTTTCAGACTACTGTGAACCGAACCTCATTGAAACTTAAAGCTGAACCCGAACCTGTTTTGTACCTAAAATATTGGTTCGGTTTTAAATAGAAACAAGTAAGGGCGCTGCAGTCGAGTTTCTTGACCACAAAATACCCTGTTCATTTGTTTTCATTTAATTGTTTTTGAATTTAATAAAATTATCCCAAATGTAGGCAACACTTTTTTCTAGTCCTGACCAACAAGTGGGGGGGGTGCTCTTATCAGCTCAACTGTTTCGCTTATAACTCCGGTGTTTTTTCGGATCCGATCTGATTGTACTTTTCAGAATAGATAGATATTGGGCCTAGCTTGATGTATACTAAACCACGAGGCTCTAACTTGAAAATTGTGGATCTGACGGCTATTTAGGTCTAGGATTTCTAGAGGAGGTCTAGGTTTTTTGGGGATAAAAGGGGGACGGGGTGGAATTTTTCAAATCTGAAACAAACTTGATCTGCGTACAGCATAAATCTACCTTCGTGCAAAAATTTGTGGCTCTATCTCTTATAATCTCTGAGATCGACGCGTTCATACAGACAGACAGACGGACAGACGGACATGGCTATATCGACTCGGCTGTTCATGCTGATCAAGAATATATATACTTTATGGGGTCGGAAAATTTTCATTCTCCCTGTTACATACATTCGCACAACTTCATGATCCCCCTTTTCCCATTTTCAATGGGAACAGGGTATAATAATAGACATCAAAAATTGAAAACTTTGCCCAGCGACTTTATCTGTTATTTTGTTGTTTTGGTGCGACTGACTCCTTAGATGGGCATATGCTAAAATAAGTTAAAAATAGGTCAAAATAGTTCAAAATAAGCTAAAATAGGTCAAAATATGTCAATATATGCCTATCTCAAAGTACCAATTTACATTCCGACCTTATGCTGGAAACGCCAAACTATACTAAGCCCAGGAATGTACTGTAAATGGTTCATTGCGAACTGTTCATAGCACAATTATGATAAAACCATCGTTTCGTACCATAATTCCGTTTGCTTACGGTACGTCACGACCGCATAAAGAAGAACTGATATTGAGAATGTGTTCTGGGACTTTCTGAAAAGTTTTCATTAAGAACGCGAAACGAATAATCGTATCAAAACAAATAAGAAAGTTGGTCAAGACCGACTATAACTTAATCTAACCTTCCAAAGTTTGTAAGTGTAGCCCATCTGGTAGGTTTCTATACGAAAATTGTGGACTTGATGTCGGTTTGCATTAAACTTGTTGTTTCTGATTTACTGAATTGTCAGTAACAGAAAATTGTTTTGAAACATTTAGTATGATTAGGTCTATTTGCTTTACCATCGGTCATCCATGGTATTTTATCGCGGTTCAGTAAAATAACAATCATAGTTATGCATGTAATTAAATAACACTAGATCTGGAATGACTTAGTACTCGATCGACAGAAAAGTTTGACAAATTCTTATTTACATTGTTTTTTGGTTGGTATCTAATGATTCATCAAAGACTGTAAAATGGTTTGAAGTACGATTCTTCACTCTAATTTTCGCCATCTCTAATCTCCACCGATTTCTCAGACTGCTCCAGGCACATTACATGTTCAATACATTAAATCACGTTTCACTTCGCCTTAACTTAAAGATTCGGTAAGATGCATTTTAGGTACTTGCCAGTGTATGATTCAGTTTGTGATTGGTTCTTTCGTTTTTTACCTTGCATAAACTGCATTTTTAGTTGAAAAGACGATTACTTGAGAGCATATAATTACTGTCAGAATATGTAAAGCATTTGACATATTCCAAAATAGGTCCACATAGGTCGAAATATTCTCCAATATGAGTTTAGGATGAAGATGTGCAAATATGTCATATATGCAAAATGAATGAGCATTTAAAATAATCTACTTTTCATGAAATAAATTTGTGTCCAATCGGATATTTTGTGTGACCACCCATTAAAAATAAGTCTTACCTAAAATCCAATGTCTAGTAATAACCAAGGCTGCAAACCGGTCCGGAACCGAACCGCTGAGAACCGGTTTGGTTCGGCTTTTTTGGACCATATACCAGGAGATTTACATTTTTGACTCCTCGAACCTGAACCCGAACCGGACCCCTTTTACGAAAAATGAGCTTCGGTTCACCAGGTTAATTGGCTTAATGCGAGTTTTTAACATTCAACAATAAATGACACAACGTCTGATTGCGAAGTCGAGAAGTTTATGAAAGCAATAAACAAATATCAAATATAAAATTTGTCAATGATGTTATAGATTCCTTTGCACATTGTCCAAGATCACATCCATCGACAAAAGTTTTAAAATTTTGGAAAGGTCATAATAACGAAAACTTAAAAAAATAATCAATAGTTAAGTTTGTTCTTTCTGATTTAAGAGCTAATATAGATGAATAGCTTCTGGAAGATATAATGCTAAACTAAGCAGTTTCTTAAAGCTGTTAATATCATCTAATCGATGGGATAATTGAAATAACTTAGGTAATGAACAACATGATTAAGCTAATGGATAGAAGGTATATACTTCTACAAACTATTCTTCTACGCGCAAGCGAACCAAGATTCGAACCAGAAACTTGGGTTCAGGGAACCTTGGATTTTACAATGGATTCCAACCCCTGGTCCGAACCTCATGGATAGTTTTAAAGGTTTGCAGCCTTGGTAATAACCTTTATAAGATTTTGTATAATTTTGAATTGTTTTGAATTGCTTTAATTATTTACAATTTCAATTGACCCAGGCAGCTCACTCACTAAAAACCATTATTTAGCATGCTGCCTGTTTTGAAACCATATTTAAAGAGTGCGGTTGTGTTGAATCAAAACCAACTATATCTCCTAAAAGTTCATTCTGTTGCAAGATAGAGAACATAGTTAATGCCAACATTTTGACTTTAAATTGAATATTTTTTGTCCATGGCAGAAACCACAGCTATCAGGAGTCTATCAGGAGATATGGCTGTCTTAAAACAGCAAGACTTTGTTAGTTTTTTTTTTTACTTTTGTGTCTTATAGCGCAATTAGTGCACAACAACACAAATATCCCCTTTTAGGTGTCACCGGTAGGCGTTGGCAGTTCTTTTGCCAAAATTTTTGTATTATTTTGGTTCAGCCGAAAGACCTTGAACTTACATAGATAAATAAAGGTCATACAAGTGAATGGCAATTGGAAATCCCGATGTGAACTTCAGATCTATGCTGTGTTGTGTGTGGCGAACAAACTATGAACACAGACAGCACACAAATGAAATATCTACAGTCCATTCGGCAAATTCCCCTGATAATCACTTGTATGGCCTTTATGCATCCGGTTGAATCTTAGGTCTTTGATTTTAGCCCCTTATTAAATGTAAATGTTGGTTCAACAACCACACCCCCAACCAACCATTCTCTTTTTTAAGTCCTGCTAATGATCCATTGTTCGCTCAGAAAGTCGATGCCTGTCCGCCAACAGCAACAGCAACAACAACAACAACAACAACTTTATTACGCTGACATGGTGAAAAATCGGTGGAACATTACTCAAGCAGTTTATTGGCTGGGCTCCTGCTGTCAGCGGGGCCCGGCCGGACAAATAAAGCTTCTCGCCGACTTAAAGTGAAGATGACGAGGCAGCGATGACAATTGAGGTGTCCACGAAATGCCGGCCAGAGTCGGGTGGGGGCAGGTGCTTTAGCATTGTCAGCCAGCCGCATGGAACGCTAAACTTGAAAAATTATATTTTATTTGCTTTTCCCTGATTTCGGTGGCCTTTTTCCATTAGGCACCCTTTTTGGGCCGCCCCGGGGAATCCCGCTGGCATCTTTTTGTGAATAATGATTTGCCACTTGGGAGCGTTTGTAAATTAGATGTAGTTGTTGTTGCTGTTGTTGTTGCTGCTGTTGCGACAGCGTAAATATTTAATTTGTGAAATATTTCAAGCGTAAACTCGCCCACATTCTGCTGTTGCTGACCTTTGGCTTTATTTTCCCTTATCATTTTTTGACGTTTCTTCTCTTTTCTCTTTTCTTTTTTTTCATGTTATTATTTTCCCATTTTGGCTTTTGGGCTGCTGCACACTCCACAATAATGAGCAAGTTAATTGAGGTGACAATTGTGGGCCCCGAAGTGGGCCCCTTGAGTTATGGCATTTGGATCATTTAATGTAAGTGAGATGGGAACCCATCTCAGCTCAAGTAACTAAAAGTGATTTAACGCACTTAAATTGACGTACCAAAAGTTGGTTGGGTTAAAGTTTTTGCATGGGCTCTGAGGCATTATTATTAAATTAGTTGGACAAGGGTTGGGTTTTTTTTTTTTTGTTACAGCTGGGGACTTTGCGCAGCTGGAGGGTAAAAAGTTTGGAGTTTACATTGGAATCTTTTCAAGATTTTCACTGAAGTAAAGGCTGCAAGCCTGGAAGCAGCACAGAGCTTGTTGATAAACATCAATACTTGCTCAGTTTTTCATTATGGTTCAGTTACTGTTTTTTGTAAGAGAGTCTAAAATCTGAGACACCGAACCATCAAACGCATTTCTATGCATAATCTTTCATTAACTCGTCGTGACTTTAAGCTACTTTTTGCTTTCTTGGGAATGTTTCACATAAAGTGCTGCCTACCTTCCAGCGTACGCCATAAGTTTCGACTTAAACAGCCGCAATCGTATTTACTCTTAACTGGCTTAGCACCCATTTAACTAATCTATGTCAGTCAACACGTCAAATGATTAACCACAAACCCTGTCAGACTCATAAACCCCTAACACACTCGACTCACATCCGGTTAGTGGAAATTTATGCGAACAACTTTATAAACTCGACACTCACACACATGAGCACGCCTTCTTCCCCACCACCCACTCCACCCCACCCCACCCCTTCTAGACCCATTAAAAATCTATGTTAAAGCCACTGGCGTAGACTTACCTGTCCGCCTTTTTGACACCGGACCACATGGCCGCCGAAACTGGCGGCATGAAACGTAAATTTCCTACAGGAGGCGAGGCGTAGGGTATGCCACGATATGCCTCAACCGGATCCAAGTGCCGTCCATCTAATTGGACAATTATGCCAGAGATGGCGCCGTTGCGTGTGTGTATGATGCGCGATGAGAGTTGTGCGGGTAATTGATCATGATTTGGATTGTTGTTGTTCTGGCTGGATGAGCCAGATGTTGCTAGGCGGCCATTGCGGTTGCCATTGGAGCCGGCTGTTGATGACGATGAGCTGCCCAAGGAGGAGGAGGCGGTGGCGGAGGCGGAGGCTGTGCCGCCTGCTGATGAAGTAAGTGATAACGAGGCCACAGAACCAGAGCTGGAACTTGACGAGCTGCCTGTGGCGATGTTGCTGCTGGAGCCGATCAATACCAGACCGCTGTTACTTGTTGCCGGACTAACGCTGCTCCGCTGCGGTGCACTCAAATTTCCAGTGAAGCCAGCGGCCTGACTGTCGCTGGTAAACAGCAGGAGCAGTTGCAGCGGCAGGAGGAGGAGGAGCAGGAGCATTGAGAGCGATGTCCGTGTTTTTCGCCTGGTTCTGGTTGCTGCTGCTGGCGGCAGTTGTCGCTTCAGTTGCAGCAACATTACCATTATTATTATTATTGGTCGCAATTGTTGTTGTTGCCCAGGGATTGCTCAATGGCGTCGCTTGTTGTTGTATAATTGACCACAATATTGCTGTTTGTGGCGTGGCCTCGATTCGCCCTTATTTTTTGTAAAGATTTTCGCTTCTGTTTTTTAATTAACCGCGCGCGGCAAAGGTTTTGCTTCTCGTTTTTTTTTTATTTTGGTGCTGTTTAAAAATGGCAGTTGAAGTCAACTGGAAAGAGAGGCAGAGAAGCGAATATAATCAATATTGATGGCACAATCTGCATGCGATTGAAGTTTAATGTTGAAATTTATACTCCTGGCCATGACAGCTTTTGTTTATGCTTAATGTGCAAGCTTACACTCCGCTTGCAGCATATATACAATTTTTAATTTGTTTAATATGTTGAAAAGAGTGGGATTTGCGAGGGTTTGGAGAGCACTTGCAATGGTTGAGTTAAACATTTTCAAATCCAAGTGTAAATATTTAGATATCTGAGTGCTTTAACCTAATTGATGCTTAACTTTTGATAGATATTTCGATCGTTGTTGGTCAAGACATTATTTTAGAACAAGTTTTCTTAAGATTTCGTTGATTGTATATTTTAGAAAACTGAGTCATGTTTCAAGAATGGAAAGACTTTGAGATGGAAAAATGTAGTTTGATAACTAAAGGGTGATATTTTAAGCAACTTTCTTTTTGGCAACCAGCTGTTAGGCAGATCAACTGTTTTCGTGTCAAACGTGTTCAGTTTGGTCTATAATTTAACTATGAATCGACTTACAAAACGAACAACGCTTGCAGGTGCTTGCATTTGGCACTCTGCTACGTTCAAATTTATGGGGAATGATTTGGGTATAAAACCTTTTAAAATACAGCTGGTGCAAGAATTGAGGCCTCTCGATCTACCACAGCTACCACGGCTGTCTTTTGGTGCTAAATTTGGATGAAGATCCACTTTTTTTAATCGGAAAATTTTGTTGAGCGATGAAGCTCATTTCTAAACAATCACAATGGCCGTATTTGGTGTAAAGAGCAGCCAGAATCATTGCAAGAACTGGCAATGCATCCCGAACAATGCACTTTTTATATTCTGTACCGTAGGTACACAGAGTATTATAAGTTTGTGCAGAAGTATGTAACAGGCAGAAGGAAGCATCTCCGACCCCATAAAGTATATATATTCTTGATTAGCATCAACAGCCGAGTCGATATAGCCATGTCCGTCTGTCCGTCTGACTGTCTGTCCGTATGAACGCACAAATCTCAGAGATGGTAAGAGATAGAGGTTTGACATGTATGGGACATATGCTTCTTATGTCTGCAGGCAGATCAAGTTTATTTTCAATTTTGGCCACGCCCCCTCCCGCCCCCGCAATTCAGAAAATATCTCATATCTCCCACAGTTTTGAAGATAGATGGCTTGTTCCTTCTGGACATATTTAGTTATTAGGATAACTTATCGATCCGCCAAAGGAATGAAGAAGATCGGATGACTGGTTTTCGAGTTATGATCAAAAGACAAATTTGCTTGGTACAGAGTATGTTATAGTCGGGCTTGACCGACTTTCTTTCTTGTTTTGATGTGTATTATGGGCTGGTGGCGTCATTCGATACCCTGTTCACATTGAAAATGGGAAAAGGGGGATCATGAAGTTGTGCGAATGTATGTATGGAGAAGGAAACATTTCCGACCCCATAGAGAATATATATTCTCAATCAGCGTAGACAGCCGAGTCGATATAGCCATGTGCGTCTGTCCGTCTGTCCGGAGAGACAATAAGAGATAAAGCCACAAATTTTTGAATGACGATAGATGTATGCCATACGCAGATCAAGTTTGTTCAGATTTGGAAAATTCCCCCCCGTCCCCCTCTTATCACCAAAAATACCGTCACAACCTAGACCTAAAAAACAGTCAGATACCCACAATTTTCAAGTTAGTGTTAGTTTTCAAGTTTCGTGGTTTAGTATTCATTAAGCTAGGCCCACTATCTATCTATTCTGAAAAGTACAATCAGATCGGACCAAAACCACCGGAGTTATAAGCAAAACAATTTTGCTTGACGTTTGTTAGGTCTAAAACCGTAAAAATTACCAAATAATGTGGCCTACTTTCAGGATGAGCCTTTAATAGCAGTGACCAACCAATAAATGAAAACAAATGAACAGGGTATTTTGTAGTCGGGACACTGGACTGCAGCGCCCTTACTTGTTTAAAGTTGACAAGGGCAGGACCGCTACGGTGAATGGAGAGAGCTACCGTGCGATGATTACAAAACTTTTTTTTGTTGCCCAAAATGGAAGAGCTGGGCTTGGCTGTCATGTGGTTTCAACAAGACGGTGCCAGATGCCACACAGCACGCCAAGCTATACCCTAATTGAGAAGCGAGTTCGGTGAACAGTTTATTTCAAGTTTGGGGCTGTTCAATTGGCAGCCTAGATCGTGCGATATAGCTCTTCGAGACTATAACGTTAGATAAGATCGTTCTATCGACTAAGAAAAAGATTTCAGACATTTTTCTGAATTTTATGTTTTTTTTTTTACACAAATCCGAAAGCTGCTGAAAAACTACCCTTTAATTTAAAATAAACGAACAAGTTTGTAAAAATAAAAACGTTATTAACGATTTTCAGTCAGTTCACACTTGAGCGGATATTAAGATATTAAGAAATATTCATTGGATGAGTTCCGGTTTCCAGTTGGAAGGGATATGTTGTATAGTAAATATCCTTTTATTCATTCAAGGGAGCTACATATCATCCAAAGGATATGAAAAATGATGATCAATTGGATGATTTCGCTGCTCTGCTGGATGTTTTTAAAAGGATATTTAAGACATATCCCTTCCAAATGAATCAATTTTGGACACCTTTTTTCTCTTTTTGTCCTTTTTAAATGGGAAAATTTAAGGCAGGGATGGTGTTGGAAAGTGAGCCGAAGTCTTTATGATCGTCCAAGGAACCACTTTGAATATGTATCTAGAACTATACGGAAGAGATTCCTTTTCGTCCCAATGCATTAAACTGAAATCCATTATTGAAGAAAAAAATGCCGTCTTCATTAAATTCCACATACTTCATGCGGTTCATCAGTTCAGTTAAGCAAAATTCCATCATGCTTGCATGTCCACCTCTTGAGCCAATCCTCCACCAACTGAGTGGTGCCTTGAGGCAAGCCCCAAAAAAAATATGCAATGCCATTTTGGAAGACGAAAAAAAAAAATCAGCCCCCTGCCTTTTGCCGCTATTCTCCATCCCAGTGTCCTTTTCTCTGTTTGTCTGTTTATACAGCACCTTGTTTGCACTGTGTGTGTATAGTGTCCTTGCCCTAGCAAAAACAATGATAAGGATGAGAACAAATGGCATTTTGCATATGCCAGACATGTCAGACTGAGACTCCTGGCAACATGAATGCCGAGCAGCCCAAAAAGTGAAGCTGCCTCGAACATCCTTCGCATTGTCTGCATGGTGACATTGGGTCATTGGTTCAAGCCAGTGAAAAGAAGTCAAGGAATGCGACTGGGTTGGCGGAGATGGGACATACTTATTTTGAGTAGGCTGAAGCTTCGAGGCTGAATTCAACTACACGCAGAATAAAATCTCCATCACTTTGAAACACTCAAAAAAGTTTCGTTATTTTCATAAGCAATTCTGTTTTGTTTCGTGGTTATTTTGTCTAACTTTTTAGCCCAAAACTGTTTGTGTTTAACCCATGGCCTTAAGTCAAGCACTTGACGGGCACCCCTTTTCCCACCCACCCTCACCCTTTTCTTGTTTTCTCTTCAAATTTTTGAGCATGTACTCACTTACTTATTCCTTGCGTTGTTCTTCTTTGGCTGTCTGCGCCTTTGCTGCTGCAGGTGTTAAGCCTTGCTCTTGCCGCTTGACGTGCATGTGCGTTACCAGTGTCCTTGCCCCGACGACTGTGTCTTTTGCCGCAGCTTGTTAACAAACACTTCACGTACACTGCGCTCAGCTACGTCTGGATCGGCTGCTGCTGCTGCTGCTGCTTCAGCTTCGGCTGCGTTGTCTGAATGCTGGCACGCTACAATTGTCATGCAAGCGGACATTTTTTGCACCCGGAGAGACGCTCACGTGCTCAGCGTTGTCCTCGTCCTCGTCGTCGTCGTCGTCGTGGGCTCCTCAAGTAGCTGGCTGCTGCCTTCGCATCATGGCTGGCTAACTGCCCGTAAGGCTGGCTGGCTGGGAAAAGGGAAAGAGAAGGACAAATACTTTTCATTAGACAATTCCGCGAAGGCACTTCAACTGTGATTAATAATTGAGCGGTGTGCACCATTCTAATGCATATTGGCCAGTGATAACATTAATTTACCATAATAGTTTACTTTTCTCCACATTCAATTACTCCTGCTCCCAACTTCACCCTAGTACATAATCAATTCACCCCACATAGCCCAATCTCGGCTGTGAGTATTTTAATTATATGATGCCCTCAAGTGTAAGCAAATTATTATGCAGATCATTAGCAAAGTAATTAGACAGCCCATCCACACAGTCTCGCTTCGAGTATCCACGGCTTAATTATATTCGTGGAAATTGAGTTATTTGGCACATTTTATTACTGCCTAACCAGTTCGGCAGGGGGCCCTCTCTATGTGGCAGTTGCTTTTTAATTTATTTATGCAAATACAAATGGATTTTTAGGGCAAATGCGCTCTTTGCTCGAGGCAAACAGCATCAGGCATATTCAAATTGTACGAGTATAGTCAGAAAAGTAAACAAAATGGGGGGGGACAGAGAGTACTTTAGTTTAACAACAATAACACCATCAAGAGATGCGAGAGCTGAGGGGGATGAGTCTGATAAAGGGGTAGGAGTAGTTGGTAAATATGTCGCCTCGATTTCTTTGGACATTGTGCAAACACTTGTAAATCATACAGCACACAGAGTGGAAGATGGCAATGAAGATGCTAAAGTAAGAGCCATTGTTTAAGCCCGAGGCGAGCAGACTTGGTGTTAATAACTCGAGTATATTGTTGAGCTGTAAGACACTTGATAAATTATGGGAAAAAGTAATCCAACAAGTAGCAGATATACACGATAAAACTTTTAGAAGAAGAGTTGGAACTGATTTTTATTCAATGTGTAATTTATTTAAGTAAGGAATCAATCGGAAGTAACTAGTATCAGAGTGAGTGCAGCCATACTGGGTGCCAGTTGCTGGCATACAAGTGTGAACACCTGCCAGTGCACTGCAGTGTGGCGCCCGATGACTGGTGACATATATAATATGAGTAGAGCAGCATATTATTATTTCAAAAATAGAAGAAAGTTAACTTCGGCTCGGCCGAAGTTTGTATAACCTTGCGGCACGTTTTACTAACTAATTTGAAGGATATTTCCTCTGAAAACTAAAAAGGTTTTCTTACTAAGACTCACTTTTCCCTATATTTTTATTTGACAGCTTTTCTATATATGTAGATGTCCGATTTCATCCAAACTTAGTGGAATCATGGGAAAGCATTGGAAACTAAGAAACACATAGTTTGGAGGCGTTTTTTTTTTGAAAACCAAAAAGTTTTTCTCACTAAAACTAATTTCTTGACCGATCATTCCTATGGCAGCCATAACCTATAGTCGTCCGATTTCGACAAAACTTTGATAAATTGTGTGAAAGCTTTTAAAATAAATATATGCCAATTTTAAAGAGGTATTCATTGAAAACAAAAAAGTTTTACTCACTAAGACTATTATCCTAACCTTACTCTTCAATGGCAGCTATACTATATAGAGGTCCAGTTTCGACCAAGCTTAGTGAAATTATGGGAGAGTAAAGCAAACAAAGAAATACATAGTTTGGTGGCGTTTTCTATGAAAACAAAAAAGTTTTTCTCACTAGAACTACTTGCAGCGTATTTGTCCCAGAAGACTTCCTGCAAAGATTGGTCACGAAAGCTTTAAAACTGACGGACGAGCGGGCGGGCAGAAGGACATGGCTTTATCGACTCAGCTCGTCATGCTGAACAAGAATATATATACTTTATGTGGTGGGGGAAATGATTAGTTCTATGCGTTACAAACATCTGAACAATTTCAAAATATCTTTTGCAAGGGTCATTTTGTACGAGGATCTTTAGGTTCTATAAAAGAGTTTAATATTTATACATTTATATAACATTTATACTTCCCAGTGGCTTAATGTCTTGCTGCTGTCATAATGCTGATTAGGGGCGAGTTTACAACGCTGTGCTACCGAAATTTGCTTGATGAAGCTCTTTTTGATTTCGTTTTGAGGCATCCTTAAAACTCCGCTCTCACTTACTCTGTGTCAATTACCGTACTCAATAGAGAAACATCGACATCGTTGTATTATAGGTATGAGTAAAAATGAAGTAAAATTAATAGGCTATTCACAATAGGATTGCGTTATGTGTTTGTAGTTAAGTGGTGACAAAAAAATGAGTTCCATTTGGATGCATGTGATTTTATTAGTTACATTTGATAGGTGTTGCTCATTTCTATCTATCGCGCAACTATCGTCACTAGCACATCAAAAAAACAGCAGTGAATCTTTTGCGGTTAATTAAAAATTGTCAGCAAGAAATCGTGAAGATGGATCAAAATAAAGTGACTGTTAGTATTTATAAAACTAAACCTGAACCTTTTGTAGAATTAAATAGGAGATTTGTGTGAACATCTGATGCCACCGACACATTATGATGGTAAGCAATTCTTAGGTTGAACCAACTATTTTCGTTTTACATGTGTCCAAGCGCCTCGAGGACGTCGTGGCTAATAACCAATTCACACTAGCCGACATATACCGTCTATCGTCAAAGATTGTAAGTTAGAACTTGCCGTGCCATAGCTCATAGGAACAATCGGTCGGAAAACTAGTTTTAGTATGAAAAACATTTTTGTTTTTATACTCTGTACCAAAGGTACATAGAGTATAATAAGTTTGTGCAAAAGTATGTAACATCCAGAAGAGAGCATCTCCGACCCCATAAAGTATATATATTCTTGATCAGCATCAACAGCCGAGTCGATATAGCCATGTCCGTCTGTCTGTCCGTATGAACGCACAGATCTCAGAGATGGTAAGAGATAGAGGTTTGACATGTATGGGACATATGCTTCTTATGTCTGCAGGCAGATCAAGTTTATTTTCAACTTTGGCCACGCCCCCTGCCGCCCCCGCAATTTAGAAAAAACGTCATATCTCCTACAGTTTTAAAGATAGGTGGGTTGTTCCTTCTAGATATATTTAGTAATAAGGATAACTTATCGATCAGCCAAAGGAATGGTGAAGATTGGATGAACGGTTTTCGAGTTATGATCAAAAGACTGTTCGCTGCAGCAGCGCAGAAGCAGCGCTGCTTTCAGCTGCTACTGCAGCATCAAAATTTATGCTGAGCGTATAATTTCGTTGGTACAGAGTATGCTATAGTCGGGCTTGACCGACTTTCTTTCTTGTTTTCTTAATGGTAGCGTCCTGCATTTTAGTATTTGTTTGTTTTAGAAGCTTTCACCTAGTTTTACAAATTTTGGTCCAAATCGGATGACTATATCATATACCTCCCATACGAACGATCAGTCGGAAAATGAGAAAAAAAAATATTTTTTTTTCTAAATATATAAGGGAGCACTTGCAACAGCAAGAAAACTTCGGCACAGACTCGTTTTTTTTCTGAATTCCGAACATAACTGAAAGATGTTTCTTAATTCTTTATCCTATTTCTTTCACATTCTTCTTTCTCTACTTTCTTCTCACACAATCACTTATTATTAAAGCCTTTTTAGAGTAGCTTTTAGCCAGCTTTCAAGTGATAAACTATTTTTCCATATTCAAAATGCAGTCAGTTTATAATTTCCACCTTAACTTTATTCCAGCTCCGCTTTTCTTTGCCTGTCAGGCATTCCCTCTTCCTGGCTGATGAGGGGCAAATTATTGCCGTTATTGTTGTTGTTGCTGTTGTTGTTGTGCTCTATTGTTTATACCGTTGACTACTTAAAAATGAAAAGCAGCTTGCAGGCGCTGCCGGGACGCTTCGTAGTTTTTACATAAATAATAAAACGCCAGCCAGAAAATGCAAAAAAAAAATAAAAATAAAAAACCATAATCCACTGTGTGGATGTAGGGAAGGGGGAGGAGGGATGATGCATAATGAATGCACAAAGGCCAAACCTTTGAAGCATCAGATTAAAGCAGATGAAAATGAGAACAAAAAAAAACAAGCAGAAAATTCTTGAGAATAATTTGATCAGCATGGAAAATGCATTCAAAACTAAAAACTAGTTAAAAAGTCGCATTATTCCCCATCAAATTCAAAAGTTCTTTTTGCCATTGCATTTAGCTGTGAGCTGCATAAATTCTCGTCTATTTGCATGAAAAATGACTCTTGTTTCTATTTCATTGTGGCAGTCAAGTATTTATCATTTTCTTGTGGAGTAGTTCCCGCTGCCAGGCATTAAAAGTTTTACCCACATATGCATAAGAATGTTTGCTAAACAAATTTATAGGAATATAAATGCAAGAAGCCACATCTCTCACATTTAGCCAAGATTTTTTCTCTCAGCGTTTGCCGTACTCTGGCAATTTCATACCCACTTAGCCAGGGCCGAGCCATTTCAATAAACTCAAATAACAATGGGCCCCGGCAAGTAAGTCAGAAACATTTTCATTTTCATTTTCATTTCCATTTCCCCTCCGACGACGACGACGACGACGACGACTGCTAAACAATTTGCCCCAAAATCCCCGCTGTTAGACATTCCGCTTTCTTGTACAAAGCCAAGTGGATGCCTTTCTGGCTTAGACTTTTCTGCACAAAAAAACTTGCCTTAGCACGAGAACTGATTAAATTTCCGGAAATACTTGCTGCATGCGGCTTATCAATCGATATAAAGAAAAAGCACACAGGAAAAAAGTGAGAGAGAGAGAGAGTAATACGCAGTGTGGGCGAAGTTCTACGACAATGGGTTTACTTTATCATGGATAATATTAATGTGGTTACTGAGCACGTGTACTGCATGATGAATGAATAGTCCTTTCCTTTCCATTTATTTTTTTTGGTTTTTTTTTAAAAACCTGATTTGAATAAAATGTGCAAAATTTACAGATCCTTGAAAATCCCCAGACTTCTTTTGCTCAGTTCACTTAAATGTCAAGTTGGGTTTGTATTTGAGTAGTTGCATCGAAGGTTTTATGGGATGCGAAATGAAAACTTTCCATAATACTGTGAAACTTATTTGACTCAAATAATTACAAAAACTTTCAAAGAGTCTTAAACAGCATTCTTAAGTCTATTAACTTATGAAAAGGCTTTGTCTATATTTAGTTAAAATTTTGACTACATCTGGCCTAACTTCTTCCATTAAGATGCTGTAGTGAAAGTTTGCAGCTCGTGTTATGATGCACTTTAAAACTAAGTCTTAAATATGTTGGTTGCCAGCTTGTTGATGAACTTTCAGAATCTTGTGTTTATTTAAACTCGTTCCAAATCCCAGTTAACATAAATTGCACAATTCTGACCCAAAGAAACGAATAAAACACAAGCAGAAAAAAAAAAAAACATAAAAAACATTGAACAAAGCCTTTGAACTTTATTGCCCATTTCCGGCGTCTTCTTTCTAATTGCTTGCCCCACAATTCTTAATTTAGTTGTGCTACTTAAGCAGTTTAATGCCATCCCCCCCCCCCTCTCCCCACCAACAGCCAGCCCACCTCCAGCAGACAAATTAATGACCCTCGGACGCAGAATAACTGAGGAGGATGCGGATGCCGCGTCTAGCTGGCGCTAAATTTATGGCACAAAAGTTGCGGCAAAGCGGAAATTGTGGCCAAGCGGCAAAGTCAAGAAGCTATTTGGCTTTCATCTTGGCTCGCATTCCTTTACAGCTTATCGCGTTTTGATTTTTAATTAAAGCAAAAGTGTTTTGCAAAATGGAATTTTTGTTTATTTGCAATTAAATTAGGCCCCACAAAACGTTGAATCCAATTATCTTTTTTGGGTACAAATTGCATGAGCATGGCAAGAACAAACAGTGGAAGATATGGAGATAAAGTCATTTCTAATACGAACGGAAAGTTGAATTCAAATTTTAACTTTTTGACAACTTTTGTTTTTTTTTCTGTTTTGTTTTGGATTTGTTTTGTGTTTTGGCTAAGAAAGTTGCACAAGAGGAAAAGTTGTAATAAGTACATGTAGAAAAATATATGACGTTATGTTTATAAAGATGTTAGACAAGGTTCTTAAAAAGTTTTTGTTCTTTGAATCAAAATTTGTAGCCAAAAAATGTGTGCAGATTTCAAAACCGAAAAGAGAAAAAAAAACATTACTAAAACTGATTCAAATCAAGAAATTGTTTGAAATCCGAAAATCTGTAGCTAATGATTCTGGATGCAACTTGGGTTAATTCTTCCGCTATACACTCAAAAAAAGTGTTTTAAAGTTTTTAGTTTTTAGAAATTCACCCTAAAATAATTTTTCTTTCTTGTTTTTAGACAGTTTTTTTCTTCAACTTAGAAAAAACAGTCCTAAAAAAGATTTTTTAGAAAATAATTTTTCTTTTTCTTAAATTTAGGTAAATTTTTCTACATTTTTTCTAAAAACATTTTTTAGTTAATGACGAATTCGCCCTTGAATATAGAAAATAATACATTGCACTGTGTCTTAAAATAAAGAAAGCCTAAATTAAAGAAAGCACATTTCTTGAATTTGGACAAGCCATTTGGAAATTTGCTTAAAAATATAGACAAAAAAGTCTAGAAAATCGCCCAAAAATTTTGAAAAATATAAAAAGACTCCGCATGTAATTCTCAAGTACGAATTCCGTGCTAAAATATAGAAAAATAATCTAGAAAAACGCCCTGAAATTTAGTAAACGAGAAAGCTAAGCTAACTTCGTCTGTGCCGAAGTTTTTATACCCTTGCAAGTGCTCGATTAAATATTTTCAAAAAATACTCTTTTTCCCATATTCCGACCGATCGTTCGTATGGTAGCTATATGATATAGTTATCAGATTTGGCCAAAATTTGATTTGGTAAAATTATGTGAAAGCATGTGAAACAAACAAATACAAAATTGCAGGATGCTACCATTAAAAACAAAAAAGTTTTTCTAACTAAAACTGTTTTTCAGACCTATCTTTTGTAGGGCAGCTATACCATATAGCTGGCCGATTTTAATCAAATTTGGTGGAATTATAAAAAAAAACATAGTAAACCTACGATAACAAAGTTTGGAGACATTTCCGTTGAAAAGAAAAAAGATTTTCTCACTAAAACTAGTTTTCCGACCGATTGTTCCTATGGGAGCTATGGGATATAGTCATCCGATCCGGTAGGCTCCGACATATTAGTAGTGTGCAGCAAAAATATGACTCTGTGCCAAATTTCAGCTCGAAAGCTTCAAAACTGAGAGAGTAGACGGACGGACAAAGCTTAATCGACTCAGCTCGTCATTCTGATCAAGAATACATATGGTTTATGGGGTCGGAAATGAATATTTCTACGCCTTGCAAACTTCTGGGCAAAATTATAATACCCTTTGCAAGGGTATAAATTTAAAAAAGATTCCGCTTGTAATTCTCAAATTCGATTTCCCTGCTTTCGGAATATAACAGAGACAGCTGAGTGCTTAGCATTTTGACTGCGTTTTTTACTGTGAGTCACGCGCGTGCTTGATAGTCGAGTGCGATAAGATGCCTTTCTTGTTGAAGTTTCCCCGAGGTCCCGAGTCCCAGGCAAGGTAAAGTCCGAAACTAAAATAATGATTACTTATTACAATGTGATTTTCAGAAAGAAACTTTAGTAAACCAACAGAAAGAAAATATCCCATAAAAATGATATATTAGCTTCTTAGTGATGTAGTCTCTTCCTCTTCTGTCTCCACAACTTTTTCTCACTAAAACTAGTTTTTGACCGATCGTTAATAAATGCAATGACAGCTTTAGCTATTTGTAATCAGATAGCTTTCAAACTGACAGAGGAGTCTTTTCACTGAAACAGACTGACAACTTAGCTCGTCATGCTGATCAAGAATTCATACCAGCGATGCACATGCTTTATACGCTTCAGGTGCCAATGTTTTTGCAATGCGCGAACGCGTCAGCCAAGCGCATAGGACTGACGCATAAGCATAGGCATATGCTGGCTGTTCTTAAAGGCAACAAACAATACGTGCACACAACGCTATAGCCACAATCACACACACACAGCTAGTAATCGTGTTTCTCTTTCGTTTTCTTGTAGTAGTTGTTGTTTCTGATCTTGGTTTGTGTTTGTGTGCGTAGAAACGCACTCGTAGGAAGCTGTTCTGCACCCCGAATTTATACACCTAATATAGACGCAAATGCTTACTTCTGTGCGTTACAAACAACTGGATAATTATAATAAAATATACCTAAAAAATCTTACATAGTTTTTAGCTAATAAAAGTTAATATATTTCAATATATTTACTCACAAATTCACTAAGTGCCACTTAAAAAAAATGTTTATTTTGTCAAGTAAAAATTTGGCATTTAAATATTAATTTATATCCCCTTTATTTTGGGGTGGGGCAGAAACCTCTCCTCCGCTGGCCTAGTCTTAATTGAGTTCTATTGTCTAAATTGATGGTCTTTGGCAACTTTTTGCCACTTTGATGGCATTTCACTATTCACCATTGTATCTTTTGTTCAGGGGCCATTGAATACTTGTAATCCTTGGCTTTTATCTGTGCCTTTCAGTTCATCAATAGTTGACCTTGCATTGTTCATGTTGCTTTGCATATTTATAAAAAAAGAAAAAGAAATAGAGAAAAGAAAGACAACAAAATTCTCTTCATATTGCCTGTCCTTCAGGCACAAAAGAATGAAACAAGCATTTGTATTAACTAAGTGAGCAAAAACAAAAGCTAACAAAATGGTCGACAGGATACACTTAAGCCCTCTCTCTCTCTCTCTCTGACACACACACACACACACACTCACATCCACGCCCTCATTGAGTAAACATTGAGTCAACACTTCCGCTGTGATAACATCAACGTGGCGCCAACATTATGAACGGGACAGCCAAAATAGATATTCCAACTGAGATAACACAAACGAGAGACAAAAAAAAAAAAAACTCAGGGCTCTTGGCCAGCGATTTTTACCCAATAAATTATTTGATCTGCCACGGGGCAGCGAAATGGATGTGAATGTTTATGAAAATGTCATTAAAATGCGCACTGAAAGTAAACCCAGAAACTAAAACAAAGCCTGCCAGCAATTTGATGGCACGAGCAGAACTTAATTAAGAAAAAAGTATCGTGCGGAAAATAAAACGGAAAATTGATTCTCATTTCGAGTTGTTGACGAAAGAAATTCATTTCTAGGATTTCGTTTCTCCGCCCCGAGGATTGAATGGGTCTGGTTGCCTCATTATTTTGTCTGCTTCATATGTGTCTTCGTCATTTATTTTACATTTTTTTTATTACGTTGCTTTAATGACATTATTTTGGCATTCACTTCCTGCCCTCAGTCCTGGAGGCATATTATTTGAGGCTCGTGTCGGGGAAAGGAATTCAATTTTGCTTGCTACACTTGGAGAACTAAATCAAGCACCTTGGATTTAAATTAAGGATAGGGTCGTGCAATCCAACAGCATGAAGGAATTGGAGAAAATAAAGTTTACAGCCGGTTGTAAGCGGCTGTCTCGGTGCTGCCAGGGCAGGGAAACCGTGAAATAACGAAACAGATAAATCTTGAAACATAATTATTCACATTCACAAGTATTCTTAGCTTAAATCAAAAAATTCTTATATCAGAACCATTGGCTAGGCAAATAGTTATATGAAGAACACGATTTTCAAGAATTTGTGGAACATTTTTGATTTCGGTGTGGAATATGAATTCTAGTACGGCATAAGTATTGAGAAGGGATGCTGGAAATGACTTAGATAAATCGGAAAATCGATATTTTGTCTAAAAAAAACAACTATATCTATACATATATACAAAATTTAAAGTATGTTTGTATGTTTGTATATTTGTTCCTTATGGGCGTCTAAAACGCTGAACCGATCTTCACAAATTTTTCACAGTTGTCATAGGCTTTGTCTCATGTCTGTGACTTGGTCCCAAAACCACGAAAATTGAAAAATTAAATCGTTCATCCGATTGCGAAGAAACTTTTGAGAATGGTTTAGTGCTTGCCCGGAAAGGCCTCTAAGTTGAAAAAGTGGGCGGAAAATGGTCCAAAAACCGCGAAACTTGCAAAATTCAACCAATCATCCGATTGCGATGAAATTTTACGGAATGGTTGGACGCTTGCAAGCGAAAATTTCTAAGGTCCAAAAATCTGCGAAATTTCTAAAATAAATATATGTATATCTATGAAAGCGTTTAAAGCTTAGATTAAAATCCAGCCGTGGGTAAATGGACGATGCAGATTGAACGGCTGAATTTTGATATTTTTCATTTGAGCTTATATTATTGTGACGATTTCATAGACGGCAATTGTAGACTGGTTAATAGGAGGTGTATACCAAACTGTCAAAAAAGCCGCGAAATTAGCAAAGTTACAGGTCAAACTTTCATTTTCTAACAATGCGAAGGACCCAGGCAACGCCGGGAAATATATTTTCGGAAATTGGATGTTTTGTCTAAGTACGACATAGCAATTTCGAATAATTTTTTTGATGAATCGATATATTATCTACAAAAAAAAGATATTTCAAAATGGAATATTTTTGCGATAAGTCGATTATTTGTTTGAGATGACAATAAATCAATAACAAATATTTTTTTGGTAAAATTATTTTGCGATATTTTGGTCTCAGCCTTTCGAAGGCCTTATATTGAGGGTATTCCTGCAAGTGATTTTGGCTCTAACTTTAATTTCGGAACGAACGCCAACTAATATTGATATCAAGGTTGATTTTTATAATGATTTTTGCTTTGTTTAGGAGTTTTTATTGTCATTTTCTGCAGGCAAGAGCCAAAAAAGAGACCCAAGACATCGAACTTAAACACAATTTAAAAAATAAACACAATTTCTATACAAACAAGAGAGAAAGTCGGTCAAGCCCGACTATAACATACTCTGTACCAAGAAAATTTGTCTTTTGATCATAACTCGAAAACCGTTCAACCGATCTTCTTCATTCCTTTAGCGGATCGATAAGTTATCCTAATAACTAAATATGTCCAAAAGGAACAAGCCATCTAACTTCAAAACTGTGGGAGATATGACGTTTTTTCTAAATTGCGGTGGCGGGAGGGGGCGTGGCCAAAATTGAAAATAAACTTGATCTGCCTGCAGACATTAGAAGCATATGTCCCATACATGTCAAACCTCTATCTCTTACCATCTCTGAGATCTGTGCGTTCATACGGACAGACAGACGGACGGACGGACAGACGGACATGGCTATATCGACTCGGCTGTTGATGCTGATCAATATACTATATACTTTATGGGGTTGGAGATGCTTCCTTCTGGATGTTACATACTTTTGCACAAACTTATAATACTCTATATACCTTCGGTACAGAGTATAAAAATGGTATTCGAATTGGTGTGATGATGATTTTGTGAGCTACATCTAAATCTAAATATTAAGGCCATCAAGGTGCTACAAATCATTAAACAAGCATATGTAATTTCTTTCCAAATTTGAACTCAACTTTTAATATATTCATTTTTTTTCTTTTCAACATCAACATCTTCTCTCCCTAAAAATTATTGAATGAGTTTGAGCCGGCACAGAATACAACCTTCGAAATTATTAGCCTTCTGAACCCGGAGAATATTCGGTTTGCGTCGGAAAATGAAAGGGCCTTTCTAATGTACCAAATGAAAGGAATTGGATCATAGGACATATAAGTACAAAAATTGTAGTCCTAAATAATTCAGCTTGGATTACCAGTAATTTCAAAACAACTTTCACTTACGATTTTTTAATACGAACTACATGACTATTTCAATTTTTAATAAGTTAAATAAAAATCAGGATATCATTTTTATATATTTTAATTATCTATGGAGTTTATTTATAATTAAAAATCTTCAAATAGATAATAATTTTAAATGAAAAGTTGAAAAATAGTGGCTATATCAAAGTGTTTACTTTTTAAATTAAAATTTAAGATATGTTTCCTATTTTAATAAAATAAATCCGTAAATAATCGTTAACCAGTAATAACAATATTAAAAATTGTAGTTGTAAGTCTTTTGAACAAAAAATGTCTTAACGACCAAGATTCCATTCCAAGTTTGATCAGTAAATGAACCGATCCGAAAACCGATCTGAAGACTGTGCAAAGGGCTTGAGTCCCGGAGCAAAACTTATTCAGAATGTTAGAGATCTTTGATCTCTTTATATCTCTTTACATATCGATTAGTATATTTTTTTAACGAATATATGTAAATAAATATCGAATGTAGAGTATCGTGAGCTAATTACCGAGTACTGAGTATTTATGTGTGAGTATGGAGGACAGAACCGCCATGTCTCCGCATATTACGATTTCTGAGTATCGAGTAGTACTGCATTTCGAGTACTTAGTGTCTAGTACTTTGTATCGAGTAATGATTGTAGAGTACTGAGTATATACAAATCTCTATAGACTATCGAGTACTCAGGGAACGGAGGTACAAGCAATCCGAGCAAAACTGCGCTCTCTCTCTGTTTGTGGGGTTAGAGGCCCAGTGCGTTGTGAATGTCTCATGGGATACGCAACACACAAGCAGAGGCAAACAAATGTTCTGCAGTCGCTTTCTATCACACAAGCATTTATCTACCGACTATAAGCCGCTCAGAAGCTGACGTTTTCAACCTGTTAATTCCTGAAAGGAGCAGCGAATGTCAAGAAGAGCGGGGTCACAAATTAGGAGTGTAAAGATGTGGGAAATTCAGAAAATCTATGAGGCCAAAGAAGAAGAAGGAGTGCGAAAACAAAGCGACATAAACTAGCTCTGACCTGCCCGCATCGACCGCTGGCCATCATTTTATTTGCATAAACAATTCTTGATTCGAAATTTCTTCTACAAAAATTGCGCTTATACCTACTATAAGAGGAATCCTTAAATGAAGGCCAACATTTTTCCTGAGTGTATCAACCTCAAAGCGACGCATCAATGAGAATATTTGCCCTGCTTAGAATTGCTGCCAAATTATTTGCCAATATTAAGCGATAATTTATTTCTGACTGGCCCTACCCAGCATTTGCCTTTGCGCTTTTGCAAATTTGTTACCCGCGAGCATCAAATTTATGCCCAGCCAGCTAACACACACACACACACACACTCTCGCACACATGAGACTCGTTGTAAAATCACAGGAAAATTAATTTTCCATGCATTTCGCTTTGGCACACAATCACAGGCCCAATTGTGCGCGAAATTTATTGCTCCAGCTAATGCCTTGGCCCCCAAGCATAAAATGTGAGCAAAAGAGGTTTTGCACAAAGAAAGTTTGCATAAATTATGCGTTTTGCATTTTAAAGATGCTGATTAAATTTAAATTGCATTTGCCCAGTTTGATGTGAAATTAAATACTTTTTCAATTACATTTATATTGTAATTAAGTTTGGCAGGCAATGCGAAAACCAAAATCAAATTCTCAGGTTTTCAAATCAAGCAATCTCTTCTGTGATCCAATTTCTTCTTTAAATCCAAAGCAATTAAAGATTACGAAAAAAAAGAAATCCCCAAAAAAAGTTGATCCGCCTGTTTGCCAAACGAATTGAAAATTGTTGTATCTAACAAATTTTTCAGCCGAAAGTTGGCTTAGCCTTGTAATACCACACTCCATCCGCTGCTATATCTATGAATTCCTTATAGTACGTGAACTTTTTTTCCCCGTTTCGTTTCGTTTCGTTTTTGTTGTTGCACAACTTTCACTGTTCGAAACTTTTCGCACATGAGCTTCAAATTGCGCGTATCCACCCCGTGAGGGGTTGCAAAACTGAAATCGAAAATTGTTTGCCAAGCGAAGCGCTTAGCTAAATGTCTTCCGTGCCAGTTCTCCACTGGGAGGATGTCGATTGTTGTTGCTTCTCAAGTGTAGGATGAGCAGGGGTAGGGGTGGCAGGTGCAGCGGTCCCTGCCTATCCATAAAAAGCAACGACAAGTGCAAAACATATACACAGAGACACACTCGGGCTGGCTCCCCAATTCGTGGTCCCCAACCTCATCCTGCCTGCCACATGGCTGTGTATTTACATGCAGACAATATGAAGCCGTAGTATATGTTTATAACATCCGCAAATTGTTGAAGATAACAATTATTGTGCATTGAAAGGCAAAGGCAAACCAAAATCCAGGCAGGCAGCAGCAACCGGAAATGGCAGTTTACGGAAACACACAATGCCAGAGGCAGAACCAAAGCAAAAGATGTGGAAGCCAAGTCCAAATGGCCTGAAGATGTGCCATTAGCTGAGAGTCACACACTTACAGTTCCAACCCAGACGTTTAGTTTGTGGTTGACAAAAAAAGTACAAAAATGTATACAAAAATAAACATAGTCAATTTTTGGTAGGGATGTATTAACAGAGGTTTTCCATCTCCAAGCAGTGCTGCTGTCATCTACAGGGAGTGGCTCAATGGGGGGGTCAGAAACCAGAGCTCTGATTTGTGGTTAGTTAGTAAAATTTTATCTAGAATGGAGTTTAGGTCAAGATTAGAGCTGGAGCTGAAAGTAAGCTGGTCGGGAGAATCTAATAGCTTGGACAAAACTATGTCATGTGGAAGCTGTCTTAATCATTAAAGTTCCTATAAATTGTAGCATTTTGGAACAGGGATCAAAACGCTTACAATTTCAAATGCAAAAGAGACTACTTAAGGACTATTTACTAATTTGTTTTACAAAACTCAGAAATTACAATTCAATTTTAAAATAAATATATAAGTTCTGATTTAAATAATATTTTTAAAGTTTTTTAAGTTTTGTTAGTAGGAATTAAATAAAATTTTTATTTTCAATTTTTGAATATTTATTGAAAAAAATTTTTATTTTTAATTAGTAATATAAAAATCAGGAAAATTTTTGCATTTATTTAATTTATACCAGAAAAAATCGGTCGAATTTTGTATACCCTTGTAGAACGACGAAAAACTAGTTCTAGTAACACAAACTTTTTGGTTTTCAATGCAAACGTCTCCAAGCTCCGTGTTTACCAGTTTTCTATGCTTCTCCATGATTTTGACAAGTCTGGTCGAAATCGGACATCTATTTAGTATAGCTGTCATACAAAAGTAGAGTCAGAAAAGTAGTCTTATTGGGAAAAACTTGTTTGTTTTCAGTGTTCATGTCCTTCAAATTAGTTAAAAAACGTGCCGCAAGTCTATACAAACTTCGGCCGAGCCGAAGTTAACTTTCCTCTATTTTTCTCATTAAGACTAGTATTCTGAATCTACTTTTGGATGACAGCTGTACTATATAGATCTCCAATTTCGACCAAACTTGGTGGAATTATGGGAAAGCATAGCAAACTAAGAAGTACAAGGCTTGGCGGCGTTTTCTTTTAAAACAAAAAAGTTTTTCTCACTAAAACTAGTTTCTCGACCGATCATTCCTATATCAGCTATAAGCAAAAATTAACCGATTTTGACGAAACTATGAAGAATTGTGTAAATGCTTATAACATAAATATATAAATATTTAAGAGAGGTTTTCATTGAAAATAAAAAAAATGTTCTTACTAAGTCTATTTTTCTAACCTTACTTTTCTATGGCAGCTATACTATATAGATGTTCAATTTCGACCAAATTTGGCAGAATTATGGAAAAGCATTGAAAACTAGTAAATACGGAGGTTGGAGACGTTTGCATTAAAAACAAAAAAGTTTTTCTCACCAGAAGTAGTTTTTCGACCGATGGTTCGTATGACAGCTATATGTTATAGTCATCTGATCCGGCCGGTTCCGACATATGTGCAGCGTATTTGTACCTGAAAACTTGGTTCGAAGTTTGGTCCCGATAGCTTTAAAACTGATGGAGGAGATAGCATAGAAACAGACGGACGAACGGACGGATATGGCTAAATCAACTCAGCTCGTCATGCTGATAAAGAGTATACATACCTTATGTGATCAGAAAGCTAAGAATTAAATATAATATTATTTATAAGAATAGCAAATAAAAATTGTTGTTTTTTTGCACACCGGCTTCAATAAACTTTTCCTCTGTATACAAAAAAACAAGAAGGAAAGTCGGTCAAGCCCGACTTTAACATATTCTGCACCAACCAAATTATACGCTCAGCATAAATTCTGATTTGATGAACAACCGTTCATCCGATATTCACAATTACTTTGGCTGATCGATAACTAATCCTGCTTACTGAAGTACCACTAAAGTACGAACCATCTATCTTTAAAACTGTGGGAGAAATAGGGTTTTCCCAAAAGGTGGGGGCGGGAGAGGGCGTGGTAAAAAGTAAAAATAAATTGGATCTGCCTGAAGACATAAGAACCATATGTCTCACACAGGTTAAACCTCTATCTCTTACCATCTCTGAGATCTGTGCGTTCATACGGTCAGACGGTCAGACCGACATAGTTATATCGACTCTGCTGTTGATGCTGATCAAGAATATGTATACTTTATGGGGTCGGAGATGCTTCCTTCTGGCTATTACATACTTTTGCATAAACTTTTAATACTCAATGCATCCACGGTACAGAGTATAAAAAACTTCATTCGCTTCTATTTTTCCCATCTCATAACCCTGATTTGTAATCCCTGCTATTTTAAGATTTTTGAATGTGTACTAAAATGTTGTTTTGCACCGTTTTAAAGATCATACAATACCATCTATCCTTCTGGCTTATTAGAAATGAATGCATAGCTTTAGTTGAATTCATCAAATGAAATTGAAATTCGACCCTTGGAAGCTTCTGCTAACATCCAAACAATGGCGATTATCTTGTATATCGTTGAAGTTCTGTCATTACCTGTCCCATATACAGTTCAACCATAAATACATACATACTACATACATACATATGAGTGTGTAGGTAAGTAGTTGCTTTCACTGTTCAAGCTTGTTATTTTCACCAACTGTTTGGCCTAGGTAACTCATACGCCTACGTGTCTCATTAGGCAACGGTCTCTCGACTTGGTAATAGAAAACTTTGCCATAACATTTAGGCTGCCTAAACTTAATTAACATCCTTGGCAAGGTAATCGACAGGCAGTCCCGTCCCGCCCACCGCCCACCGCCTTACACAAGTCAATCCCAGTCTATTGTGCAGGCCATTTCATTTGCGAATGCTCTGGACATTAAGGCGCTTAAAGCGCGCACGCCTGACTGGGCTAGTGAGAGAGGGAGACAGAGAGAGCAGCCCTCCTCCCCTCCTCTCGCTCTGCCATTAAATTGGTCATTAGGCGTCAAGTGGCCTGCTGGTTTGAAAGGCGTGCGTCTGCCTAGATGGAGGCCATAATGACAGGCAGCCACGGCACCAGGCAACAGAAGCATCAACAAAGCATTCGAAAATGTTTCGGTTTAATTTGAATGCCTCCCCCTTCTCGAGAGTGGGGCGACTGACTTCAATTACCAGCCACGTCGACCATTTAAGGTGACTTTAAAGTTGATGGAAATCCCTTAATATTTCCCCGCACTAGCGGTGAAAAAAAAAACCAGCAAACACATATTTTTAATTGTTCTGCAAAGCGCAGCCAAAAAGTTCAGCTCTGAATTTGTTCTACAAGTTTTTGACTTTCATTCTGCCTTGGCACAAAAGCCGAGCACCAAAACAAGAAAATTAGTTAAAAAGTTTTTGGGCAAAAACAGGCAACGACTTTTGGCTTTCTTGTGCGAAGGAGTTGAAAGGAGCGAAAAGCCATGTTCTACAACAGGCACACATAAGGAAGGCAATAAAGTCAAACTGAAAGATTCATTTAAATTAGTTGGGAGTTTTTGGTTTTAAGTCGGTGGCAGGCACCAAATGTAAATATATGAAGAAAACAACGTATTAAGTGCTTCTCTATGCACTAGTTTGAACTAGATTTTGCCCAGTTTGATACATAATTTTTCTATTTATTTCGAACTTGCAACTCAGCTTCAAAGCTGACATAAGTCGGTTAAAACTAGTGTCTAGTCAACTACACAGAGGGAAAAGGCGTGTTTGAAAAATAAGTTGCCTTCAGCTCAAAAGGATAACAAAATGTTCTCTCTAAGTGTTCCAAATGTTCTTGAAATGAGCACAACTCAACTCAACTCCGCCACCAAACAGAAAAGTGAGAGTTGGCATGTACACGTGTGCCGACAACTGTGTGCAATGGCGCTGTGAGCTAAGAAGTCGCCGACGTTAAGTGCAAAAGTGCAGATTTTGCATGCATGGATTTTGGTATTTATTGCCGATTTAATCGAATCTCATTTGGTAAGCTCAAATCCAACAGCACTCCATCACCCTCGTCTGGGTAACTGGTCACGCAGGAGAGGGAGCAGACGATTGCTCAAGGAACGGTTCAAAGACCCTTGCAGGACATCATGACGTAAATGCAGTGGAGGAAGAGAATTAGGGCTCAACAACAATGGGACCTCGCACCCGGATGTCACATCTTCCGATCACTCTGGCCAATATACTCACTCAAAAGAACTTCCCAACTCCTACACTTTAGGCTAGAGCTGGATAAGAACTATGATACTGCTCTATCGGTGAAATGGCCACCAGGATGCACTTGTTACACTATGACTTCTGCCTTTTGTCTTCTGATGAAAGCATCCAACACCTTCTATGCGACTGCCTTGCACTGCTTAGGAAAGGCACCCTACATGTGGGTATACCATTCTTTGAAGACCTGGACAGTCAGGCAAATTTGCCCCTAGAAGACTTGGCTCCTTTTGTGGATTCCATAAAATTATTTAAATAAAGAGATTGCGCAGAACCTGACTCTCAATTCAGACTAATTTCAAGTTGTACACCGAGATCTCTTTATCTGTTCTTTGTGTTAATTAAATGCAGCTAGCAGAGCCATTTGGACCACTGTGCCTGGCGTCAGATTTTCGAAATTTGGAAAAAACTGGATTTCGAGACACTCGGAAGGAGAACATTTTTGTGCCGCATCACGAACTCTGCCAATTGTTTTAAGGCGACATATTTCTGCGGTGCTAAAAACTGCATATTTTCTTGCTTATCGTTTAAGAACCCCATATCTTTGCAGTGTTGCAAGCGATATATCTCCCAGCGTAAAAATTTGATTTTAAGTTTACATAGACAACGAATTCCCTCCGTGGTTGAACGACATTTGAAGATTTTTCCAAATGGGATGTTTGTGGGTTAGAATATTGCTGTTTGTTCCCAAATTCTACTAAAGATGCAGCACCTTATTTCCATAGACAACATCACTAAGAACAGAACGAGAAGTGTTTCAAATGTCAACCAAAATACGTAAGAGCCAAACGAGAGAAACAACATAGCACTTCAGGAGAGAACTCGAAAAAGGCAGAACAACGAAGGCTGAGAGTCGGGATCAATCCCTAGACGAAGGCAGTTGCGTTTTTATCGATCGAGATTTCGGTCACCAACGAGGCGTGAGAGTCGAAGTTCGAGTCGGTTCATTTCGTTTAAAGCTGTTCTCAAATTGTTCCAAGTCCGATGTATCAAACCATAATCTTACTTTTAATAACAATTAAGTATCACCAATATAGTCAACACAGAGGAAAATGGATATTAAGAAATATCCATTGAATGATATCCGGTATCCATTTGGAATGTATATGACTCAAATATCCATTGAATCAACCAAAGGAGCTAAAAATCATCCAAGGATATGAAAAATTATGATCATTTAGATGATTTTGCAGCTCCGCTTATTGATTCAAAGCATATTTGAGACAATTCCATTCTAAATGGATCTTTTTTCGATCTTCTTTTTCTTCTGTGTACAAACTGAATATCAAGTCAAACGCTTCATCATGTTCAACTTTCTTTTAGCAAACTTCTCACCCTCAGGGGTCGTATCCATAGAAATTGTGATGCAAGGCTTTCGGTTAAAGCTTTTCGGGAATTTTGTATATTTTTTAAAACAACTCAACTCAAGTCCTGCTGCCAGTTTTCGCTTACCAATTCATTGTTATTCATATTTATGTTACAGCTGATCCCAAATATGTGGCTGAAACTCACCTGTAAAGAAAAGTGAAAACGAAAAGTAAGTAAGAAAAGAGGAAGACAGCCGAAATATATGAAGTTTTTGGCAAGTGAAATTTTAAGCGTTCGTGTGTGTGAGTATGAAAAATACGCGCATAAATAAACCATTTGTTGTTTAAGTATGCCACGCCCGTCGCCCCCCTCCCAAACACACACACACACACAACTTTTGTTGATTGCAAGCCCAGAAGCATGGAGCAGAAGCAGCAGAGAAATCTGTTGAGTGGAAAATTACAAAAAACTGCACAACCTGCGTTTACCTTTTCGCACACATTCTCATTCCCTTTCTCTGTCTTCGCTCCCTGCAGTGGCACATGTGTGGCTTTTAAGTATTTTGGCAAGTTGTGCATATTTTAATTAGTTTCCCCACCCAGCAGCAGCAACCTTTTTTCGCCTAACAAGCAGGTTGGAGAATGCGGCAAACGCAGGAAGGAAACGAGCGTAAGACGTGGCGTATACGCAACCTGCGACCTCTGAGGTGTTATTTGTGTGTCAGTGAGTGTGCACAGCCATGGGTAATGCCTGCTTTAAGGGGAGCCCTAATCCTTTGCCGCAAAAGATGCTGCTCTTGGCAAGGATTTGATGCAATTAGTTGCCATTAGTTGTTTCTGCTGCAAATAGAAATCCCACATGTGGAAGATCTAGGTTTCTGGTATAAAGAAATTGTGCACCAGCAGTTAGTTGCCTAGGAATGACATAAAGCTGTCAGTCTCGAGTGATCTTCAAGAAACTACATACAAATGGCAAATGCTTTAATACGACTGCCGAAACTTTTCGCTGGCAAAGTCAAACAAATGTCAAACTTCCTTCACTCAAACCGTTGCGCTACTTGGCGCTTAACTATTTCAGCAATGTGTGAGTATGTTTTTATTGCCTTTAAGCTTTCGCCAGGCATTTAGTGTCGACAAAAGGACAAGGCATATCCTTGCACACACACACACACACACACACAACAGAAGGCCGACAAGCAAATGCCAAGCACGAGGATATGACGAGATGTGGCTTCGACTCTGGTCTTACCTATGCAAATATTTCAACTGGGGAACCGTTGGGGTCTTCCGACTGTATCCATTCACCCTGGGCTACAAGTGCTGCAATTTGTAGTTGGCTTTTATGCGTTTGCTTTTTGCCTCACTTGACTGCTCGTTTTTGGGCTTTGCCCTGTGTGCCATTCAAATCCACTCGAAACTGCACCGGAGCCAAAGCAAAGCCAAGGAGATGGCTGTCTATTTTTTTGTGTTAGTTTTTTGTTTCTGGCATTCGTTTAAAAGTCGCAAATTGGTTTACACACTAGGAATTCTTTGATTGGCTGTCTGATTCGGTGAGGGGGAGTGGCTTTCCACTTGATTGGACTATCAAACATATTTTTTGTTCGTCTAGTTTCTCTACATTTATTTAACCCATGAAAGCCAACACAACAATGCATAACATTGTCAACCACTTATCGTCCGCAAAACAAATAAATTCGAGAAAACAAAACAGCAAAACTTTATTTGGCTGCGGGTTCACAAAACCCAAAACGAACCCGCAGATGGGCGCTCATTAAAATGTGCTGTAAATTGTAAGAAGGATGAAGGCGAAATAACCACGATAAAGGTGGGTTCGATGTGTGTGTGTGGTGGTGGTGGTGGAGAGGACTGAGGTTGTATGGCAAGGTGTGTGTGTGTGTGTGTTTTTAATGAGTGCTCACAGGCTTATGGACTATTATGGGGATTTCATGGCATATGTAAGGAAAACACACAGTCATCAAATACACAGCACAGTGGGCTGAAAGATGCAACTGAAGAGCTTTCAAATCTATGCTCAGCCGCTGCAGACGCCAAAAGCTCAGGCGTAGAAGAGAGAGAGAGAGAGAGAGAGAGCTTTAAAGCTGCGTTTCTCTGCTTCCATGGCCGACCACTGCACCCTTCACATAATTATGATTTATTTGGTATTCAACCGATTCGTTCTCACTTTTCCCCCCTCTCATGTATGTTTATCCACCTACACCCAAATAACTGTATCACAATCTGAAGCCTGCAAACAAAAAAAATCATCCACACTTGGGCCGCTTTTTGGCTTGTTAGCCGTCAGCATCTGTTACCACTACCCTCGCTTCACCCCCACTTAAGGCTCAGCCATTGGGTTTCGGTGTTTTTTTTTTGTATATGCCAGTTTTCCAGTTCCTCCTGTTCTGTGGAGTTTCACTAACAAGATTCGACATTTGAACGAGAGTAATCCATCAGCTGGCATTGAGTATAAAAATGGATTAAGAACAAAAAAAAAAACACAGTTTGTAGGCAGGCGGGGCAGGACTAGGATTCAGTTACACAACGACAGCTCGGCTCGACTCGTTTGATTTCTTGTTATTTTCTCTTTTTTAAATCGTTTTTAATGTGTGGCATTTGCGTTCAGCCCTCCCCCCTTCGCTCTCAGCGGCGGAGCGTTCATTTTTCACAATGGAATGAAAGTTCAATTATTTGATTTGACAGGCGCTGCCAGGAGCCAGTCTGACATTAAAAACGGGCCTGTTTGGGGGGAGGGGGGCGGGGAAGGACATCGAGCTGGATTTATTCGCATGCCAATGCGCGAAACAGCGGGAACACAAACAACTGCCACAACATATTTTATACAGAAACATGACTTTGACTGCACAATTGAAGTGTAATTTATTAACTTTTGCAAAATGAGTTTGCCAGCAAATCGATAAATAAGGCACATATATAAATGCTAAGGATTTCACATTGGGGAGAAATGAAAAAGCAAAAAAAATAAAGAAAGAACAACAAATTTCTTTTTTGTATTATAGTTAAATAACGATTTTAATTTGATGGACAGCGCGGAATTGCTTTGTAAATGATTTGGATAATTGGAGGATTATCGAAACGTTGCAGTATTGAGGGTACATTTTGTTGCCTTTAGCTTGTATACTGCGGGGATGGAAACCGAAATGGCGAACAGAACCATCGCCTGTTTCGAGATTCTGAACCGAAAACTTCAAAAGAAAATGGTTCTTCTCAGTTTATTCCAGGGATGCAAACCGGTTCTGAACCGAACCGGTTTTGAACCGAACCGAACCGCTTATTCCAGCCGGTGAACCGAACCGCAAACCGAACCGGCTTCCTTTCAGAATTGCTGAACCGAACCGAAAACCACAAATATAAACGGTTCGGTTCGGTTCAGTTCTCTGACTGAAATCATGCCTAAAATCAACTAAGGTCATGACGTAGTAGGACATGTCAGAGTAAAATCCATGGCGAAAAATTCATAAAAATGATGTCATGAATTCAGGACCAGCCCTTTCATTTCTGAGCTGATTCAGCTATGATTCAGTTCTGAGCCTAACTTAAGGGATATGATAAATAGAGTAATTAAGATGCATAGTACGTATTCTTTTCTAGCAGACATTCTCAATTTTCGAGAGTATTCAAATAGACGACTCCTGGAAATCCGACATAATAAACATTGGACATTCTTCTAGGATTTTAAAAATATTTAAATGGATTGTAAGAATTAAATTTCAAAAGTCACATTATTACTACAACAATCATAATATTTCATAATGTGCCTTTGTGAACCACTGAACCGAACCGAAACCGCGGTTCAGGTAGCTCCAAAAACCATATAATAAACCGAACCGGTGGTTCAGAAACTGTGTGAACCACTGAACCGAACCAGTCCTTATTTTAGAGTGGTTTGCATCCCTGGTTTATTCATCGACGAGTTTAATGACTTATCGTCTGCCTTAAGATAAGCTCAGAAAAAGAATTATCGGAAAGCCTAAAAATGTTGTAACTTTTCTTACTACCCACCTATTGAAAGTTCCCAGGTTTTCACCATATCGAATTTGATCAAATTTGCTCTTTATTTTCTATATCGAAGCTCCACAGAGTACACACAGATTGTGCAAAAGTATGTAACATCCAGTAGCAATCATCTCCAACCCCATAAACCATTTATATTCTTCGACTCACAGCCATTCTATTATGTATAACACATAAGCATCTTATTATATGTTCCTCTAACTATCTTTCAGTCAGGCGGCAGATTGTTTCAGAGACGAACAGCATATATTATTTGAAATTTTTTTCTGACGAGGTTAACTAATGCTTTGAGACGTATACGGCGATCTTTCATCACACTTACCTCAGAAAAATGATTATCGCTTAAGACAGTAGTCCCTGTGTGATCGTATAGACTTTCAATTGGCATACAAATTTTGTGAAAACGATGTGTATATTTGGAAAATCGGTAAAAAAAAAAGGATATTTCGCCATTTAACACAAATAATGATTTCGCCCTTAACAACCCTCCACAGCCTATCAATATATTGAGTATGGATCCACGAAATTCTTCGAGTGGTTTTAAGTTTGCATGGGCGCAGCCCATCATGAACTTTTTGTTTATGATTTTCAATTTCAAAAATGCTTCATCATCGAAAATATTGCCTTGCAAACTTCTTGACTGCAATTTTGCAGTATGCGCCGCACTTTTCACAAATTTCCACCAAAAACTTCAAATTTTTTGTCAAAACTGAGACACAGTTAGACTTAGACTAGATTTTGGAACAGCTTACAATGTTTCCTACTATCAACGACCTTTTGAAGTCAAGTGGAGAGGCACCCACCAGACGATAGTGTCACATTTGTAAGTCTCGCTGAACAAGTATAGGAAAAACATACAACATCGAATAGATTCTGCCGACCGCATAGCTACGTTTATGGGCAAAGACTTTATGAAACGAGGTCTCTGATTGAATTAAAGAAGGCTGGAAAGATCCAAAGTCCAAATATTGAAAGCACATCCGCTTCCTTGATGGAGCTGGCTTAGTAAGTCAGTTTTGCACTCAATCCAAGGTATATTTAGAAACGCTATATTCTAGAATTGATCAACATATGTTAATTAAGAAAAGTGTTTGAATCAAGAACATGTGAATCAATTATATTAACGGACCTTTTTCGATTTTGGATTATTTGACATTTAAGTACTTTCAAGAATGAAAAAAAACTATAAATTTGTAGTATTAAACGCTATGAACTCCAACCCTACCGAAATGGAATTCTACTTGGCTTTGGTATTTGATTCAATGAAGGATATCAATTCGGGGCATGTTACCAAGACCCCTATGAACCAAGTTGCAAACAAAAACTTTAGGATCAACCGGTTAGGGAAACGAATAATTGAGTTATTTTGCACAATGAAATATTTATATTTTGCTCCGTGCATTCCAGCCAGCGTTTTTCGCACTTTGTGCGAAGCAACGTTCAGACACTTGTTTATTCCATTATGTGCGTAAAATCATTTATTGTTATTGAATAATTTAATAATATGTAAGCTCAACCCATACAAACACGCCGCATGCATACGCACGAGTGTGTGCGTACATTGTTGTGTGCATTCAAGTTGCTGCCGCCTCGGTTGCGGTTAATGAGGCCGCCTGGCTGTGGTTGACCCCAGCTCCTTCACCGGCTCCCGACGATGCGGTGCTTAGATGCGTCTTTGTTGGCCAACTGGGACATTTGGTAGAGCTCTCTATTGTAATTCCTTTTCATTAGATTGCACAATATGGCCAAGAGTGTGTCTGCGCGTGCGAGTGTGTGTGTGTGTGTGTGTGTGTGTGTGTGTTACCTTTGTAATATTTCATTTTGTGGTTAAGCCTTTAATTATTTATGGCCAAAAGGATGCCGGCCAGGTTGCCTCTATAATTGAATATTTAAGTTGCATGTAAATTTTCTTCTGGTAATTATCTAAAATATCTTTCAGATTTTAGTATTCAGGCCATTTGCCATTGTTATCGCCATAAAATCCAACTGCAGGCATTTATTCTCATTGTCCTTTGAGTGCATAATATATGCAGAAATGTTTGTTTAATGAAGTTGAATTTGCAACGTTAAGCCGTGTATGTTTAGACGAGCTTAATGAGAAAGAGTGACAAATGATAAGAACATAAGACCTTTGTGTTCGATGTTTGTCGATTAAATCAACTAATGCAATTGTCTGAATTCATCGATTACACGCAGCGAAGCGATATCTGTGTCAAAGGACAATATGCTGAAACACGTTTCGGTGCATTGAAAGTATAAACCGACTATTCACTAACCCAGTTAGAGTGCACACCGACTATTCATACTTATTTTTCTCAATTCTTTTCACTGGATACACACACACACACACACACACACAAATACACGACATGCTCAAGTGCTTGCTAACAAAGTTAACACAAGATTACTAATACGCACCATTGTACGTGACTTTTTGCTGTCAGCTAAATCAAGTTTCATTATGTGCCCAGCAGGAAAAGGGAAAGATGAAAATATAGATAGGGAAAGGAAGGGAATGACAGAGAGAGAGAGAGAGAGAGAGCGGAAGGGAGGGGTCGACATTCCCACTGCAAAAAACACCTGCAGCAACTTTTGCTAATTGTGGGCAGCAGCACGGCAGATCATCAAGCAAGTTTGTTGCATAATTAAAGCTCAGACATGCCCCGGGGCAGGAGGAACCCAATTGCCACCCCCCCCCCCAATTGCCATTTGCATGTGAAGCACGCGCCACGTGAAGAAGTTTCACAATCCAGGTGGATACCATGTCCAGTTCATTTTCTCATTTAATCAACTAAACAGACACAAGTTATAAATATTTAAACTTTCCACTTTTTTCCCCCTGCTTATTATTTATGCATCCGCATCCCAAACATAAATATGTAGAAAAGATATGTGCTCTGCGGTGTGCCGCAGAAGCGGTGCCTGCGTCTAACTTGGCCTGATTTTTGTGACGATTTGCACATTTTATCCCACACCCCCTTTCCCCATATGTGTGCTGTGTGTGTGTGCTTACCTTTCGTATCATGTTTTTTTTTCCTTTGTGGGTCACAATTTTATGGGTTCAAGTTTTTAAGAAGCTTTTCAAATTTGACTTGACACATTTGATGACAAATTTGAAGCAATGAAAAAGTTTTAGTTGTAGAACAAACAAAAGTTAAGAAAAGTCTTAGAAATGTCAAAGAATTTAGATTTTAAGACACCTTTGAAGGCTTAAATGGAGTGGACTTATTTAAGGTTAAAAATCAAATTTTGCAATCACTTTTGAGGTGACTTTTACTCTATTTAAGTTTATGAATACTTTAAGTTTAGGAAAATAGTTACCAAACATGAACAAGAATACATTTTTCCACTAACCAGAGGCATATTTCTTACAAAAATCAATTGCTAATCAAATTTCAACAATTAAATAAAAATAAAATAAAAAAGCAAATTGAGTGAAAAAGTTCAAACATAGCCGAGTTAGTACTGTATGTGGATCAGTGCTGCCAGAAGATGAACAAAAGTTGCCACAAACCAAAACTGCAAAAGTTTTAATTAGTTTGGGGACTAAAATCCAAGAAAAACTCAAACAATCATATAAGAAATTCGATCAAGTCCGACTGTAAAATACTCTGTACCATCCAAAGTTTGAATTTTACACACATAGTGTTAAGATGTGAAAAGTGCTGCCCATCGCTGTGCCAGCCGGTGCTGCCCAGCGTGATTACTTCCTTAAAACTCGGTCATCGTCCGTCCGATCAACGGCGAGTCGATAATTGAAACTGATTTCTTAATATGTGTAAAAGGTGCCATGAAGGGGATGTATACGACAGACAGACGGACATGGCTATATCGACTCGGCTGTTGATGCTGATCAAGAATATATAATATTTACTTTATGGGGTCGGAGATGTTTCCTTCTGGCTGTTACATACTTTTGCTCAAACTTATAATACTCTATGTACTTACGGTTCTGAGTGTAATAAGACACTTTAAGCTACATTAAGCACATATTTCTGAAAATTTAGACCTTTTGGTTCATCTCTGAAAACGTAGTTGAAACGAAACATGAACATGAAAATCATTAAAAAACGAGAGAGCTAAGCTAACTTCGGCTGTGCCGAAGTTTTTATACCCTTGCAAATGCTCGCTTAAATATTTTCAACAATACCCTTTTTCCATTTTCCGACCGATCGTTCGTATGGGAGGTATTCGATATAGTCTTGGCCAAAAATTTGTAAAATTATGTGAAACAAACAAATACAAAATTGCAGGATGCTACCATTAAACACAAAAAAGTTTTTCTAACTAAAACTGTTTTTCAGACCTATTTTTTGTATGGCAGCTATATCATATAGTTGTCCGATTTTAATAAAACTTGGTGGAACTATAAAAAAAACATAGTAAACCTACGATTACAAAGTTTGGAGACGTTTCCGTTGAAAAGAAAAAAGTTTTTCTCACTAAAACTAGTTTTCCGACCGATTATTCCTATGGGAGTTATGGGATATAGTCATCCGATCCGGTCGGCTCCGACATTTTAGTAGTGTGCAGCAAAAAGAAGACTTTGTGCTCGGTAGCTTCAAAACTGAGAGATTAGTTCGCGTAGAAACAGACAGACAGACAGACGGACGGACGGATGGACAGACGGACAGACGGACGGACAAAGCTCAATCGACTCAGCTCGTCACCCTGATCAATAATATATATGGTTTATGGGGTCGTAAATGAATATTTCAATACGTTGCAAATTTCTGGGCAAAATTATAGTACCCTTTGCAAGGGTTTACAAATACGAGCACTTCAATTTACTGGAAAAGTATAATATTGTATATAAGTATAACACCGTTTAGAGCTGGCATTTTAAGTGTTTTTGGTACTGTATCTGACATGTTTTGGTCTTGATCTAAGAAATCGCTTTTCTTGAAGATAAAAACCAGAGCTGCAAACCGGTTCGAACCCGGAACTCCGACTATTAATTTGACTATGAACCGAACCTTGAACCGAACCTCTTTAGAAATTAAAGCTGAACCCGAACCAGTTCCGAACCCAACATTTTGGTTCGGTTGAACAAAACTGACACAATAATTTGACCTTTTGTCTATTGATATCATCTATTATTTGGTGAGACTGACTCCTAAAATGGGCAGGAGAGTGGAAAAAAATCAGGCAAAACGATTCGATTTCCTTATAAAATCCCTACCCACAACAGTCTCTGTTTTTAACACTCCTCGACTCTAAGGCTTCTTGAAAAATTCTCAAAAGCAAGAGTTTAACATTATTTTGGTAATATTTTTCTATGTAAACCACAAAATGGAATTTCACTAAACTGTAAATTATAAATTGAAAATTTCCATGTTTTTTACTAACCAATTTCGACCCATAAACCACTCGGTTCCCATACAATTTGGGGAGTTTTTAATTCACATAGAAGACAAAAATTAGTAATGTTGTATAAAGCATAAACTGAACCAAGCTTCGAACCAAAACTTTTTCCCAAAAACCTCGAACCTTAAATTTTCGAACCTTAACCATTCGTTAATTTGGGTTCGAACCAGTGTACCGGAGATCCGTATATTTCTTTTGGTTTGCAGCTCTGATAAAAAATTACTATTAGTAGATAATGTACTTGATTCAAGAACTTCTGTTCTCGTTTCAGCATTATTAACAGTCGCTTTTAGAAATCGGAATGTTTCATACTCAATTTAAGTACACCTAATGTAAAAGTGTGCTAGAAGTTTTAAAAAATTATTGGGTCAGATTCTAACCCGTTTTGTATGTTCACTTTATCTTTATTGGGACTGGAACTACTTTAGCTAGATTCAATTAATCTGGGAATATCGATGTGAAACTAGGGATTCATAATATCTAGTCCCATAGCATTTAGCCTAAGTAAAGCAACGGATTTAAGGACACAGCACTCATTCAAGCACACACTTAACTCCAAGAGATAATAAGACAATGTCTTTTCGTTGAGCAACTACTCTCCGCAATCTAAATCATTTGAAAATTTCTAACTTCTACATTATTTTTAAAGCATAGAACTTTTCTTAAGCAATCTCGGTCCCTGTTTTCCGTTCCTTTCGTTGATTTTTGAAAATCCTGTGGGTAATTTCAATTTATAACACTAATTTGGATCGGCTTATGCAACGCACATGCCACCCACATCCACTCATTTTATATGCTTCTATTTTTATTATTAATTCGCTTTAAAAACACGCCAAGTTTACGTACTCAATTACCGCTTGGACTGATCGTAAAAGTTGGGTTTTGCATTTACGAGTATGTGACGGCCACCGACATAAGTATAAAGCCACTTGCATGTGATGCTGCTGACGCTGCTGCTCCTGTTCGGTTGTCTATCGTAATTGCTACAAGCATTCCGCTACCATTTTGCTGGAACCACACGCGTTTTTGTTTTTGCTTTTTTTTCTGCGCTAATAGAATTAGAACATAAACCGCTTTATTGCCTGACGCTCACACACACACACACCCACCCACAACTCGTAACAAAGCATTTTTATGACAGCTCGGCGATTTGAACGCCGAGTTTTTGCATGTATGCGTGTGGGGGTGTGGGTGAGGGCTAGACCGGGGCTGGTTTTGGTCTGGTCAAGCCATGGCCAGGTCATCAAAAATAAAACTCATTTCAAATGGAAGGAAAATTGTGCGCTTAGTTGACGCACTGCAGGTGAGCTCATTACACGCGGGAATTTCCACAGCACAGGAAATCGCTCTTTATGATGCTTAGGCTTTTTATTGAAGGGCAAAAGCAGAGGGTAGAATAAGGGATATTTGGGTTTAGCACAGTGGCATAAACAGCAGGCGTGAGCTTTCAATTAATAACACTACGAGTGAAGTAAGCCCAGAGTGTTAAATCAAATGATATCTTCTTAATGACACCTAAACTGCAGCATGTTTATAAAGCTTGTGGCAAAAGAACCAACAACCAGCAATCTGCAGGCTATGTAACAGTCTACTACTTAATCCCTTGTACCTTATTTTTCCCGTGTGCCCAGGGATTCATTTTTATGCCCCACATAAAACTAACGAGTATAATGAGCTTATGAAACTAGTATAAACTGATGACGCTACCAAAAACTACAATAAAAATAAACAAAGTAGAGAAAATATGGCCATATTTTGTGACTTAAATAAAATCACATAATATTAATTAAACATGCAACAAATTTTATGAATTGCGACTTAAGAAAGACTTACAAATTAAGAATAATCAAGCAATAAAAAAAACACAACTTGAAATTGACCTAAACTAGATTTTTCACGGTGAAGCAATCTTCATGAAGTTCTCTTAATAGGCGGAATACTCGGGGAAAAATGAATACGTTTTAGGAAGAAAAGTTTTAGAATCTCAAACTATTCTCTCGCCTGCTAAGAGAAGTCTGCTTCACCGTGAAAATTCAGTCTAAGTAAACTTTTGAATGTTTGTTTATAGACTTTTACCTGCTCAACTGCATGAAACTTTGGTTGGCGACCATAAAAACTCCACAGCTCTTCTGCATTCAAGTCGAATGCTTGCTGAATTCTTGAGAAATAAAGCATTGAAAGCTTTCTCTCTTAGGAAAAATAACAAAAATAGCCGGAAAAATTAGAAATATGATTCTTGATAATCAATGTTTGCAGTCCAAGGTGACCAACAATACACCAAATAAAGTGGAACCTGGCTGCAATCCATTCCCATGAATGTAATTTTGGCCCTGGAATCTGTAGATCCCGTTTCTTCAAGTATGCAGCATTAAGAAGTTCATTAAGTGTCCTAAATTGAAACTTTTCAGAACTTCTACTTTAGTATACCGTCACATCCAACTATTGAAATGGAAAGACAATTACATAACCTTATTCCCGGTATAAACTAACTGAAACCAAATTCAACATCACTTCAGCACTCTCGTCTGGGCCACTCAAGAGTCAAAGGCATAGAATTGTCGGTTTATTTAAAACGGATAAGGGATATACAAGGATCTCTGTAGTACATTTATGTCCTATCGTGTCACTGCACCCTAGGTGAATCGGTCATTAGCATGCACTTATCCTACACCAACTTTGATCGAAGCTGTGAATGGGCTGTGCTGGGTTCAGAATTGATCTTTGCTTGCAGCTCTCGAAAGCCAGCTGTTGCTCTCGGCTCTTGGCTCTGAGCTGAGAGCCCTACTACGAGAGCCGTGAGCCATCAGCTGGCCGAGTCTAATGGCTCACGAGCCGAAAGCTAAGGCTCACGAGACAAAAGCTATGGCTCACAGCTCAGAGCCGATAGTTGTGGCTCACGAGCCGGGCGCCGGTTAAATGGCTCACAGATCCCGAGTTGCGGCTCTCAGCTCCGAGCCAGAGGCTGTGAGACGTTTAGTGCTCCCGGCTCTCGAATAGCGGCTTTCGGCTCTAAGCGAGAGCCGAAAAAAAGGCACAGCGCGCGGCTCGTTTGTGAGTAATTCCGAGCACTCAAACTTACAACCACTCAGAGAAAAACTAAGAGCTGCACATTTGAATCAAGAATGCTTAATACTGATATCTGAAGTTCGACAAGATTATAAATTGTTGATCCAAGAGCAAAGTTCTTGGTCCAAGTATACAGTTCTGATACCATTTCTCTTAGTCCAAGATCTTCATTATATGAACCGAGTAAGAAACATTCTTGAATCAAGTCGAAAAACTCTTGAATCAAGTGCGAAACGTACTAAAATCCAAACTAGGCCTTTTTTAAAACAAGTGCATAGTGTATTGATTTAGTGAATTTTCGATTTTGTATCAAGAGCTTATTAGTCTCAAGAGTAAGATCGTTCACTCTCGAATCAAGAGCTACACAGATTCAAAAGTAAAGGCAGCAAATCAGTTCATTTTTCCCATATTTTGCTTAAATTCTTAGAAACCTTCAGTTGGTAGGCATTGATCGCTGATGATAGAGTGTGGTGTCTCTTGAAACAGCTGTACGATCTACCAGCCTCCTTTGTGGTGTTGTGTCTCTGTTTAAGGTTGTGCGAAAGCATAACATGACCTCGAGCCGTCCAAAAACTGCAGTTTTACTCAGTAGAAAGGTCACAGAAAAGCCAGTCACATGTATTTAATCAATTTCATTGAAAATTAATTGTCAAACTACGTGTCAAGTTGAAGCCAGCTCGAGGGACACACAGCAGCAGTAGTCCCTGCCTGTCAAGTGTCAACATTCGTCTCTCTATGCCAGCGATGGCATAACTACTTGGGAATTCTAAAGCAGCATGAGTCGAAATATCGCTCGCGCTCTCCGCTCGATAGTTTCTCCATACATCAGAGTTCCCCAAGAAGAGAGGCTACCTGTCGCTCTCTGACACTCACTGAAGCATTACTTCGGCAAGCTTTCGACGTGAATTGCTGAAAATGTTCGGCCCCACGGGGTATGGCTGGGGAACACGGCCGTTCATGCCTCTTCCAAATAAAACGCTCTTCTTTCTCACTGTGTTTACCCTGCTCCCCTTGCCTAAAAACATCAACTGAGAACAACAAACTGGGAACGAATTTAGCTCGATTTTAAGAGCGAAATTCTCAAAAAATTCAAAAATCGAATAGATTCGTTTTTAAATTAAAATGTGCTGCTTTTTCCTCTGTGTAGAAACAAAGGCAGCAATCCTTGAAAATTGTAGATGATAGTGAAGTTAAGAGCAAAAGAATGTTCACTACAGCAGCACAGCTGCAGTTGCAGTACACTGAGCATACACTTTCGTTGGTACAGCGTAATATCATGGTAGGACTTGATCCACTTTCTTTCTTGTTCGAAATTGTATTCTTTACAAACCAATTAGCTGTTCTGAATCTGGCCTCAACCTTAGAAAATGCTCAAGAATTAAGAATTCTTACAAGTTTAATGCAAAAAGTAATTTAAATAAACTAATCAGCATAATACAAACTCGTATGCTGTCAATTCTCAGTGAAATCCCATTAGAAATGTTTCACATTACAATTTAATCAGTAGGAAATTCCCTCAGCCAAGACAAAAGACAACCGCAGCTTCAGCAGCAGCAGCAGCTGCCATGGCACTTTTGCCTGCTGTGGTTTTCCACTCTGCATTAACTGTGGGTCTCTCTGGTAATTTCCTTCGAGTGTGTGTGCGTGTGCCTGTGTTTGGGGAAAATGCCAAGCACGCATGAAAATGCATATTGCAGTTTTGTTGATTGCTTGACTGATTTGCATTTCCAGCATCACTGCATCAGCATCTTTGCGGTTAGCGTGCACATTTTGCGGATAAACGCTACTTATACAAAATATTTTGACTGTGGTTCGTACCTGAAACGAAAAGAGATAAGGCAAATTATTAAACCAAAGTTGGAAATTATTTAATATCACCGAACCCAACGAAAATCTCAACGAAACTTGGCCATAAAGTAAGCGTTAAGTATGACAAAGTTTTGTACATTTTGAAGCCAGAAAACTCAGCAAACTAATAGCTGCTGCGGTCAACGAGACGTATAATTAAGGTTATGCCAGCTGAGGGAGCCGAGGGTGGAGGAGGAGACAGTAAGAACTAAAGTCAAAGTCAAACACACTTTAACGGCACTTGTCAACTGTTGTTAGTGCTCGAAAAAAGGGTCGCCTGAGTGGGGGGGGAGGCGGTTAAATAGTTGCACTTTTGCTGTGGGTGCGGGAGAGGTTAAGTCATTAAGCGAATGGCTGGAACCGAAAAACGCCGCCAGAATTCATCGCAGCACATAAAACGCACCACAAGTCAGATGGGAGAAGTGAAGTGAAGTGGAGTGGAGTGGAGTGGAGTCCTGTCACAGCTTTTGTCTTAAATTGGCTAATAAACTGCCATCTGGTTGAGTGTGCGCGGTTTGGCCCGAGCCGTGGGTGGGGTTGGAGTGTGACTTTATGCGGTTGGCAAGTTGAAATGCTTGCGGCTTCATTAAGCGCTCATAACGCAAACACATGAAAATGAAATGTTTGCTGTCATCTCAAACCATCCTTGGCACACTTGGACACGGTACAGTGGTAGCAAGTTATGAAATTTTGTTGACAATAAAAATAACTTGAAAATGCGGTGGGGAAAAAGCGATGAAGCGATCGTTCAGTTTTAATCTGTGGCAACATGTATGCATTTAATGAGGCATCAGTAAGCAACACTTATGGGATACATTGTTACAGCTTTCCTTGTCAAGACTTTGCATGGTGTTGCTCACTTTGAAACTTGAATTAAATTCCCCCCCAAAAAAGGCTGAAATTCATGGTAATTTGGTCCAAAAATGCCACCAAAGACATCTTAGCCTTACTTTTAAGTTGCCTAGACATTTGAAGTAATTTTGACCTTGGTTTGAAGCAAAAAACTGACTAAAAGTAAGGAATTTTCCGTGGATTTTAGTGGACAATAGTCACCTAAATGTAAGGTCACTTTTCCTGAACGTTCGTAATGTCTTAATGTCAATTTAAGCTGTCAGCTGTCATGAAGCCGTGCTGCTCAAATGTTAGAAAGTCGACTTAGAACATGGAGATTGTGACTGACAAACATTTTCTCTTTTAAGGACTGTATCCAGCACTGCGGAAAATGCCTGCCACTAATTTGCCATTTATTTTGAGTGTGTGGAGTTGAGTCTCTCTCTCTAGTCTCTGTCTCCCTCTATCCACAATTTTCTTACAATCATTCGCTAGCAAGCTTATATAAACTTAATGAATTTAATAACTTTGAACACAAAAACACGTATCCTATCTTATTCATTTATTTGTGCTGCAACACTTTCTCAAGCACTTTTCACAAAAATGTTGTCAAAATGATTATTCTCTGTGGTTCACCAATGAGTCAACGATAGCTGCTTTAGAAGGTAGTACTAACAACCAAATGAAAGTATTGATTCTTCAATAATATTGTGTAAGGCATGGGCCAAACCCCAGCGGAGCACATATTCTTCAAATATTATTCATTATTCGTTTTAAAGATACTAAAAATGTTTCTAGAAATTCTTCGAAAAAATATTGTTAAAAGATTCCATTGCATTGCACACTGGAACAGAACGAAAATTAAATGTTTTCAAACGTTTTTTTTTCCCACTCCGACCCATTTTTCGACCGATTGTATGGGAGCTATATGATGTAGTCATCCGATTTGAACAACAAATTTTAGAATTGGGTGAAGGCAAACCAACAAATACAAAATTCGAACTAAGACTGTTTTTCAGACCTATCTTTTGTATGGCAGCGATACCTTATAATTGTCCGACTTTCATCAAACTTGACAAAATTATAAAAAAGTATAGAAAATTTATGATTACAAAATTTGGACATGTTTCCATTGAAAAGAAAAAAGTTGTTCATACTAAAACTAGTTTTCCGACCGATATCTCCTGTGGGAGCTATGAAATATAGTCATCCAATCCGATCGGTTCCGACATATTAGTAGCGTGCAGCAAAACGAAGACTAAAGATCTGAAATTTTGCAGATCGATATCTTCAAAGCTGAGGGACTCGAGTAGAAACAGACAGACAGACGGACGAACCAAGTTTAATCGACTCAGCCCATCACCCTGATCAAGAATATATAGTTTTGCAAGGGTATAAAAAGGGATTACTTAGTATTGATGGGACTTAAAGAAGTTTCGAAAATGATTCAGGCTAATGAACGAAATGAGATTTTTAAACCACGACTCGAAAAAATCTCGTAAATGAGTCGAAACTTATTAAATGGACGGTTTGATCTTCAAGAAGAGTCGCGGCTAGGGCAGCAAATTGTCTTGATAAAAGAATAGTTTTTGATCAGAAAACGGTTATTGGAAAGGTTCAAGATGTATGTTTTTTTTTATCCATATAGTGTTGGTGTGTGATAATATTTTGCTTGTTTACTTTGTGTGGCAGCTACATCTAAAAATTTACCGCTCTTTATGATTCTCGACCAGAAAGATAGGCTTCTCATAAGACTAGCGTGTACCAATAACTGGGCAAGTCGCATTAGTCTTCGGAGTACCCCAAATGGAACTATTTTATTGGGTTATATTATATTAAAGAAACCGCTCTTGTTTTCATTGACTTTTTGGTCCAAAAAAGAAAATAGTTCTAGAGCAGAGGTGCCCACGGTACATACGCTTCAGGCGCATTTGTTGTATTGCTGTTGGAACACGCATTAAGAATTTGCTGCAACAACTGCGTATGTGTATATCTTCTCTTTCTCTTCTGTGAGTCTTTGCGAATTGATTTTATTGTTGCCGTGTACTTCAGACAACCACAAGCACACACATATACAGCTTTAGGCCATATGCGAGTTGCTCTTTCGCTTTCTTGTAGTTGTTGTTGCTTAAGATAACAATTTGTTAGTGACTGCGCTACTTCTGTTCTGGAGTTATTGGAAATCCACCCTAAACGTAGAAAATTGGTCATAAGAGTAAATCTCTGCTTTGAGTCGATGTAAGTTGGCTAAGGCTTGAGTGCTTTAAGGGGGGAGGGGGGACAAACAAATAAGAGAAAAAATATTTTCCATTGGTTTATATATTTTATATTCATCTAAATCACCAGAGATTTCTGTGAATTCTGTGAAATTTGGCTGCAATTTGTAAATTTTGTATTTTTATTTTACGTATTTTATGACATTTGTCCATTGTCTCCACTTCTGACTTGCAGTCCTCAGCCACAATTTTTTTTTTTTATATTTTGCGGTCTCTATTCTCTTGTTTCCCACACATTCCCTTCCTTTTCTCAGCAGCAATGTCTCTAATGAAATATTTTTGTGGTACAGCTCTCAGTTTTAATTAAAATTATAACTTTCACAGCACAGAAAAAGCAATGAGATATTTGATGCCGTAGCTGACTAAATTGATTAAGGGCCCACGCTGTGCAGTCAAATCAATGACAAATTCAATTTATGCCATTGATAAAATACTCAAAATCAAATACACAAATATCTTAATTAATTTATAAACTAGTCAAAAACATACACATTAAAGCAGAAACCAGATGGAGAGAGGATGAGGATATGGATTTGAGTTTCCAGTGGGGGATTTCATTACAAACTCATGGAACTTTGTTGCGGTTTTTAGAGCTGAATGAATGAGTTGTATCGTAAAATGTGACCCACTGCTGGCTGCTTTACTTTGTTTTATTGACTTTGGCTCCGGCTCCGACTTCGTCTCCGTCTCCGTCTCCGGCTTTTGCTTATTGCCAAAGTTTCCGGTTGCAGCAAGTAGTGCGTAAAATTTCAATGCGATATGAAGAAGTTTGTGCAATAAATTTCTAAAATTATTGGCACATTGAAGTTGGGTTGCCTTGTGGCTGTGTGGCTGTGTGAGTTTTGTTGTTGTCTCCCTTGGCTGGCCCTGGCCCGCATTCTGTACGCATTGACAGCATTTTTGGGCTCAATGCACAATAAATTTCATTTGTGTGTATCGTTTGCCATAGTTATTTTTATTTTTATGACTTCATATGCCTGGCAAGTTGAGTAATGTGTTTGTTCAGAGGGCCCCCTGTCCAGCTGTGTGCCGAGGTTTTATTTTTGTCCTTCTATTTTATTTTTGTGGATTTTTATGTATTAATCATTATGGCTTAGGGTGGTAAACAGGAAGCATCGAGAAGTTATATGGGGAAATAATTAAGGCTACACAATTTAATGATTTGCTTTTATTGATTAATTTGCAGTCAACGAGGCTATAAAAGATTTCATGAAATTCGATTAGCTGGGTAGAGCCCTTCTAAAAGCTGCAGACGCTTTCTCAAAAATTCTAAAAATCTGCCACTTAAGCGTTTTGTTTAGCATATTCAATTTGACAGGCTCAACCCTTCCCAGCAATGTCCCAACCCCTGCACGTCTCATGACAATGTCTTTCAAATCCTGCAGCCCAAATCTCTGCCCAAGCTTGGCAAAAAAAAAAAATCCCCTCAAACAGGCATTGATATCCGTGGCGTACAAACATAAACATTATTTAAATGCGACCAAAAATATGCTACAAAAAATATATAAAATAAAAATAAAAAAAAAGCAGAAATCGGCGAGAGGAAGTGTAAGGGCAACAATAAAAAAGTAGGACAACAGTGCAAAAGCGAAAACAAAAATCAAATAAATGGCAATTTAATACACTCAACATGCCGTTCCATTGCTGCTGCTGCTGCTGCTGCTCAAATTGTTATTGAAGCAAACATAAATTTGCTGCGCAGTTATTTGAATGCAACAACAGCAAAACCAGCCAAAAAATGTGAAAAAAAACAATTTTTGTGGATTTGCAAAGGGTTTTTCGGGGCGAAATAAACCAAAATTAAATAAAATACAAAAGGGCGTAAAAATTGTCTGCATACATGTATGTACGTATGTCTGTGCGACAGCCAATTTATGTGTAAGCCGGCGAAAATGAAATAAAAATCTGCGATAACAGCCGCACACACACACACACACACACTCACACGTGGCCGGCGCACATTCCGTGTAGCCTACTTCTCAGCGCCGATTTCGACAAATTTATTAAATTACTTGGTCAATCGTAAATCTGAGCACACATTCAATTAGCCTCAATAAAATGGGACCAATTCCCATGCGGGCGCCCTGATTCTGTAACATTCATACTCCCTCCCCTTCCCCTCCTGGAGTCATGCAAATGGTTGAAACTAATTAATTGAGGATAGCAAAATGTTGTCAAATGCCATTTGGCCTGACGCCTTTGCAAAAGTTGTTCAAGCGTTGTGTCAACTTCTTGCACAGATAATGAGTTAATGAGTTTGACAAAGTTCCACTGCAATCCACAATCGTGGAGGATGCAACCGGAGAAGGAAACTTTCTGCGGGGGTTGGGGTTGGGGCAGAGGAAGGAAATGGTTTGTGTTAATGTGAACTTTAGCAATTGCCAGTTAACAAGCAAACAAATACCTATAAGTGCAAGTCGGTTGACTGTCAACTGGAAATGTTCTAACAAGCTAGCTTGAAGCAACACCCAACTTAAAAGAAACATCACTTGAGGCATCTTATACAAAAAAAATGGAAGTTAATAACTAAACAACTAGAAGGTGTACAAGGAAGTACAATAGAGTGAGCAGCTGAACAAAAAAGAGCAAGCGAACAACTATATTAAGCAAGCAAAGTTGCTAAACCCAACATCAGTTGGCAGATAAGTCAATTTCCCTCGACTTATATGGTCAAGATTCAGCCCATACATCTACAGAAAACAATAATGAAATGATCCGAAGCTCAATATAATATTTTCTCATGACAACTAAAAGCCGATATTATAGAGTAAACAAGAATGAAAGTCGGTCAAGCCCGGCTATAACAACGAAATTATACGCTCAGCATAGATTTTGATGCTGCAGTAGCAGCTGACAGCAGCGCTGCCGCAGCGAACAGTCTTTTGATCATAACTTGACAACCGTTCATCCGATCGTCGCCATTCCTTTGGCTGATCGATAAGTTATCTTGATTACTAAACATGTCCAAAAGAACGAACCATCTATCTGTAAAACTGTGGGAGTAATGACGTTTTTTCTAAATTGCGGGGGCGGCAGGGGGCGTGGCCAAAATTAAAAATAAACTTGATCTGCCTGCAGACATAAGAAGCATATGTCCAATACATGTCAAACCTCTATCTCTTACCCCTCCCTGAGATCTGTGCGTTCATACGACCCTGCCGCCCCCGCAAACGTCATATCTCCTACAGTTTTAAAGATGGGTGGGTTGTTCCTTCTAGATATATTTAGTAATAAGGATAACTTATCGATCAGCTGGTGAAGATTGGATGAACGGTTTTCGAGTTATGATCAGAAGACTATTCGCTGCTGCAGCGCTGCTTTCAGCTACTACTGCAGCATCAAAATTTATTTATGATTTTGTAAACGAATATATCCCCAAGTTCTCTGCTTACATTGCCGACCACAGTTATTAAAACCATATAGCTAATTAAAGAAGAATTTTCAAGCTTTCGCCTTAAGTGTTTCAGCATCGAAGTTCTGCCGAACCATTCTAAGTCCATCCCAGCATAGGATGTCCATCCCAGCATAGTTATAAACATTATAAAATCTGAACTATTTTCCTCTTTATTTTGTAGATGACTTGATGATGTAATGCGTACACTTATAAAAAAAAGGCCTATATTCGCCCTGAAAATTAAAAATTCTTCTATGAAGTCCGTCCAAGGCGATTCACCCCAAATTCAAGAAGAATATTTTCTTGTTTATGGCTTATTTATTTAAGATTCAGAAAACTAATTCTGTTTATTAGCAAATTTTTTTCTGAGTGTTTACAGTCAAGCTTATGCTGTACTTCAGTTGCAGTTTCTCATATACACTCAAAAAAAAAAAATCAGTCCGAAACGGGGAGATCCCGGATATTCTTGAGCTGATCCCGGAAAAAGATTGTTTTTACTTCCACTTTTTTTTTTTTGATCCCGAAAAACAGGATCACTTCAAGCATGACCCGGGATTTTTCGAATTCGAATTTTTTTTCTGTGTATGCTTCTTTTATTGACTATTACATCTGTCTGAAATCTTATTTCAGAAATTTCTATTAATAAAACCTCTAACAGAGGAGTACAATTGGGTTTTAAAAGCGACTTTCTATAGTAGTTAGTTAATCAGTAATAGTTATTGATTCGCAGATGCAGGTAAATTACGTTTATTTGTCAGTAGATGATGATGGAGAACGTTCTTTCAGCGGTCGTGACAGTTACTTTAGTACTTTAGACTTCGAATCTTTTATAAATAATCATTATTGACTCTATTTGGAGAGCATTTTCCAAAAACCAAGCCCACACTTGTAAAGGTTTTCCATTTCAATAGCTTAAAACATGAACCGAACCATGGTTCAAACCAATACCATTTAAAATCCTTGAACTGAACATGTCAAACATCAAACATTACCCATTAGTCAATTGTGGTTTGAAACCGCGCTCCGGTGTTTCTGTCTAATTCTTTCACCCACAAAAATGTGCGCCAAGCAATTTTAATTAATTACCTAAAAAGCCCCTCAAGTCTGTTTTTATCCCAACATTAAACAGCAAGCAAATTGAGGTGAGAAATCTGTCTCCTTGACATTATGTATGCCCAACGTTCTTTTTATTTTCCTCCTGTTTTTGACACAATTTAAATATATATAAATTTTTTTTTTATTTTGTTTGCTTTCTGCTCGTCATTGTGTCACTTAAAAACCACAAGAAAGTGTCAGTTCCTGGAAATGATTGAAGGCAATTCTTAATTAATTTTCTTGAAGAAAAAAAAAAAAAGAAACAGCACAAAGCTGCCGGCGGCGGCATAAGTGACGGCAAACAGTTTAAGCACAGCAAGTAGAAATTATGCTTGTATCAGTTTAGCTGACGTGTCGTAGATTTCCCCTGCCAAAGCAAAATTTTATGGCCTTTGTGCTCGACACTTTACGAGCGCCCAGCGACGACCCCCGCCCAACCCCCAACCGCTTGTCAGAAATTTAAAACCACACCGGCCCCAGGCTCCCCATTGTGCCATATGCTTGATGCATGCAAATTTAATTCGCTGTCGCATTTAAATCAATATATGTATTTCTGGCCTTCTGTTCCATTTTTTCGTATTTTGCTATAATTATAATTAAAAAAGCCACCGCGGTGTTAATATTGACTGAGGAAAAAACACATTTATCACTTGTATTTGCGTGGCGCTTTTTATTTTTTAATTTGCTCAAAAAAATAAAAAAGAAATGCGCATTTAATTGCAGCCACAATCAAATATATGTTCTCCTTCAGCAAAAATAAGCAGAGGCCATAATGGTAGCAAATGGGCGGAAGCTGAACGAAAATTCTTAATTTAAATCTTAAATTTTAAAATATGAGAAAGTCCTTTGTTAATATACAAGGGGGAAAACATATGCATAAAGTCCTTTGTTAATATACAAGGGGGAAAACATATGCATAAAGTCAGAAAGTCGGTCAAGTTGACAAACCAAATTTATGTTGCCTGCTTCACAAAGTATTAAGTAGTGCCATTATGGCCAGTGCTGCCCATCTTAAATGTGTGCTTTGCTTATAACTCGACTAACATTTATTCTATCTAAACCATTCCCTTGGCGGCTTGTTAATTTCGCCTCATAACTAGATAAGTCTGGTAAAAAAAAAACTTCTATCTACTTGACTATGGCAGCTATGACATTATTATGCGAATTTCCAAAACATTTAATTTCGTTTTTGAAATACCATCCAACCGCCAACGCCTGCTGTCCCCCTGCGACTTTCAATTAAGTTGGTTTCAGTGTGCAATATGCGACAGAAATCCAAATAAATATCTATTAACTTGGCTAGAGTAAGCAGTAAAATCAGTCAAAATGACTGGAACACATGACGCACTTGGGCCACGCCCATTTGTATGTATGTGCGTATACATGCGAGTAAATGTTTTCTTCGTGGCTTATTTATGAGCAGGAGGCAAAAACTTACGCCCCTCATGCCCCGCCCCGCCACGACTCTAATATGCTTGGGTGGCCTTTTGTTTCCATTTGTGGGGCGATAATAAAAACGATGACGAGTGACGATATGCATGTGAAGTAAACCGAAAGCTATGCGAAAATTGTGCCCAAGATAAATGGCTGTAGTTGGCCATGGTAACAGCAGCAAAACGGTAACTTCCAGTACAATGCCAACACTTGATTTATGTTTATTATGTTTCCCCTCCTGTCAATATAATACAGGCGCAGAGTCTGCTGGTTTTTGTTTATTATAAGACAAAGGCGTTGACAGGCAGCAAACCAGAAAAAAAAATACGAAAAAAAAGTAAAACTTGGTAAAGAAATATGGCCAATGCCAATGGCAATTAATATTCCGCTTTCTCTCCATCTCTCCCGCGCGCTCTCTCTCTCTCTCTCTCTCTCTCTTCATTGAAGCATTTCATCATTTATTCATTCGCTTTTCATATTCAAGTAGAGCTGCCTTGAAAACTATCCATTGAATGGGCCTGATTAATTGAAAATAAACCCAGTCAGAGTTTCCGCCCCTTGCACAGTGGTGCAAATGGTCACAAAAGTGGCTTGTAATTAATAAAGACAGTAAATTGAGAGACATTGTGAACAAATAGGTGACAATTACTACATTTAGAGAGGAATAGAGAATTTTATAATTCGATGAAGCATGTTCAATGTCGAAAGTTCAATAAGAATGCAAATTCTTGATCCAAGAGTCAAGTTCTAGATCCAAGCATATATTTTAGATTCCATTTTTCTTAATCCAAGAACTTTAATACTTGATCCAAGTACGCATCATTCTTAAATCACGAAGAATCAAGTACAAAGCATACTCCAATTCAAAGATAGCTCATACTTGAATCAAGGGCATACTATGTACATGGTCAAAAACCAAGAATGTTCCTTTTAGTATCAAGAGCTCATCAAATTCAAGAATAAAATCCTTCACTCTTAAATCAAGAGCTTTGCAGATTTCATACAACAATTAAAAATAAGTAGTTTTTTCCATTTTTCTTAAGTTTATTTCATGAAAAATTAATTAATAAACCATGTAGCAAGCATTAGCCGGCTTGAGGAGTACACAACACCTCAAAGCAGCATCAGTATTTGGTTGTCAACTGTCAGTCCAACAGCAATGCCAAACCCGTTTGGGAATTTCAAAGCAACATGAGTGCAAAAATCGATTACGCTCATAAAAAGCCAAACTGAGAGAGCGAGCTCAACGCTGTGTGTTCTAAAATGTGCTTGCTCTCCTTTCTGTTTCCATAAAAACTATACTAAAAACGAATTTTGCTCGATTTCAAGAGCAAAATTCCTGAAAATGCAAGAACGAATTAATTTTTTTTGAAGGCTTTCGTTCTTAAGTTATTATTGCTTTTTTCTGGGTGCAGTTGCTTGAAACAAATTAACTAATATTTTTTTATTAAGCGAATAAATGGGGTAACATTTGCTATCATTGTCAGAATTTTGTTATTTTTCAGAATATTTTTTTAGAAACCATAAAAGTTGTTGAAGAATTTCCCACATTTTCACCTCTTTATGGATAATTTTGATTCTTTGTTGCACGTCCAAAAGATAAAACCGTTTGAATATTGATTTTCTCGGGTGACAAGGATGAAGCGAGTTTACTAATTGTGGGATGATAGAAGTATTAATGGTTTCCACTTGTTAAGGCCTTTCACAAATACATTTTTGAGGTCTAATTTCTGAAAAGTTCAGCTGGATAAATATGTGGTTCGAAATGAAATCGCTGATCAGAGACCATGCAACTTATCCAACGTGTCAGTGGTGTTAGTTAAGTTATTTTTTGGCAAAAAAGTTGGATAAAATGGAATGCGATGATGAATCAAAGTGAAAGTTTAGAAACAAAAAAGCAAAAACTGTTCTTTTAATGAACATTTGCTTGTGGACCTAGTGGATTCAAATAAATACATTTTGGAGAGCTTGGAAGCAGAAGATTGAGTCTTGGCAGAAACTAGAAGATCAACTTGACTCTTCGCTGCTGTTCCATTGATGAAAATATTGATAAGATTATAGGAACCAATAAGGAGTGGATAATTTTAGGGCCGAGGTTAAGTTTGTTGCTCAAGATCGAGTCTAGCAAGAGATTGGAAGATCAATTTGACTCTTCGATCGCTAAGTCTATCGAAACTAGTCTAGAGTTGATCAGATTAAGTTTGTTGTTCAAATTCGGCTTCAAATTCAAACACAGACCATTTCCACATAAACTCAATTGGTTTTGACACTAGCGCCATTGTTTGTCACACTGTGCAATATGGAGGAACATCATCAACTGAAAACAGAGGAACCAACTGCAACGATGACTATTAATGCCCATTTGTGTAATGCCAAACAATGCGAGTGCACACAAAAGCGGGAGATGAGACATTGAGAACTGTTGTATGTGTGTGTGTGTGTGTCTGTGTGTGCGTGGTTGTGGCAATGATTTCCCCTGTCCGCATTGTTGCATATGAATTTCCATAATTACTGAAAAGTTCAAAAAGCAAAAAAAAAACAAAAAAAAAAAATTCCCCGAGAAAAAGTTTTACTGCAGCCTTTTGGGCGCCTAACCTTGAACATTTTAAAGCCGCTTTTGTTCAACTCGTCGTATGCGTGATTTTTATGCAAATAACCCAAACAATACACAAAAACGGATCTCCAAACAAACTCGGGCGAGTGAATACTGCTACGGCTTCATTCCCATTTCATTTTACGCCGTGCTTGGTATGTTTCGGCTTTTGTTCGGATTTCGGCAAAGCGTTGGTGTGTGAAAATGCCAGCTTTAAATAAATTAAATGTAAAACGTAAAACATGAGTGTGCGTGTGTGAGTGTGTGTGTGTGTATGTGTTCGCTGAATTGGCCCAGGCAGAGTGATTTTTGCCATGAAGTTTAAGTTAATAATTCACTTGATGGGCAAATTATGGTAACTAGAGGCGGGACAAGAAAAACAGCAGCTGACATAAATCATATTAGGATTACGACGTCTCGCTAAAAGGCTTAACTGAGTAGGTACTTAGCTTGCGGGGGAAAACTTTACATAAGCTCACGCTTCAAATCAACTTTTGCTGACAGTTGGCTGGTGTTGGAAAAGGACAGCCATACTTTGATACTAGAACTTCTCAATAAGCATTCCCAAAATGCGACTGATCGCAAAATTAATAAAACATTATCTCAAAGTTCTAGAAGAAGCTCGAAGTATATAAAATGTTCTAGTTCAGAAGCAAATGTTATTGAAATACTCCAGAAGATCAAAAAGCGGACTAAAGAAGTGCGATCATGCATGCGTTAAGCTGCAGAAATGGTAAAGATCAGCAGAATCAAAGGAGCAGGCGAATAATCGACGGCTGTAACTTGCTATACACTTCGCTTCCCATAGAGCTGCTGACTCTGTACAACGATTTTAATCTCGGCCTAATGATCAATTGGAGCGATAGGCCAGGTGAAGATGAGCATTACAACTAAAGCAGGCGAGCAATCGACGCCAGCAAATTGCACTCCAGAGAGAAAAATAGGGAGATAACATCCAGCTCTTATCAAATTGATTTTATCTCGTTCTTCGGATTGAAATTTGAAGCAAAAGTCGTAAATAATCCAAAATATTCGAGATCAAGTCAATCCGATTTGTACTTGGAATGAGATTGAGATTGACCTTTTTTTGACAACGTTTTAGATTGATTAAATCCCGGATATCTAGAGTTTTTGTATTTTTCTGTGTATAAATACGATAAATACCGATGAAGTAAACTGGAAGATATAAATCGGAAAGCGGTTTCTTTGCTATATAAGTAGATGAGCTCTTTCACTATGTTCTATGGTAAACATTGAATTTTATAATGTTTCATGCAGATTTCATCGCAATTGAAAACTAAACCTTGTCTCTTCATTTTGAGAGCTTAATGCTAAAGGGATTGTAGTAACTCAAGCCGGTTAACTGTTACTCAATAATAATCAGAAAGTTTTCTTTGTGAAGTTCCTTTTGAAGAGTTCTATATAATGAGAAGGCCCGATCTCCATACATTCCACCTCCCCACAGATGTGTGCGGAAATTGTTATGTCTCTGTAGAAGGGCTGAAGTCCTACAAACCCAGTCCAGTTACATTCAATTCGCTGACAACTTTCTCCAAAGCATTTATCCCTAAACTCTTTAAACGACACACATTTGTCTGCCCTCCCTGCATCAATTTTTAATTAATACTGTCAGCTGTTGAGCTCACCCCCCCAGTAGCTGTGTCCGAAACTCCCCAACGTTTGCCAAATTCCAAATGACATTTTAATTTGAGATGATTTTCTCATTCAATGGCAAAAGTTTCACTCGCAATTGCCAAAAAAAAAAGAAGTCCTTGACATCCCAGCTGACTGAGAGGGACCAACCGACTGACTGATTGTCTCATCGTAAGTAACAAAACTGACAGACAGCTGATGTTCATTGTCAAAAATGCATCAAACCGCGCACACACACACACACACACACACACAAACGAAGCTGTGCTAATTTGTTTTTGCACTTGTTGTGTTTTTTCCCCTTTTTTGCTGTTTTTATGTCACGGTCAGTTAGCAGCCAGCAAAGGCAAGCCAAAGCAGACGCCATGTCAATCAAGCTCACGCTTTTGGCTACAGAAAAAGAGCTGGACTATATATATACATACATATAGAAGGCGAAAAGGAAAATGTGACAACCACTGGCAACAAACAGTGCAACAAAATGTCTTCATTTTGGCAGGGTCGGACAGGACAAAACTGTAACTGCTGTCGCTGCACCGAGAGTTATGAAAACAAAATTAATGTCAGGCCGCCCTCCCCCCCCCAAAAAAAAAAAACCCTTTCACCACTCATCCTCATCGTCTCGTGTAACAGCTTTCCTTCATCAAAGCCAGCTTAGTTTTTCCACGTCAACCTTGTTAATGACAAACAATATACATAGTTTGCGCCCAGCTTTTTCATCTCGCCCCCGAATGGGCGCTCGGAGGCACATTTGTAACATCAGGCACCAGGAAAGTTTGCCTCCACTTTGTCTGTCTGGGCAATAAAAAATGAAGCCGCTTTCAGCAAACATAAATAGGCAAACATTTTATACAAAAAGTGCGAAGTAGTGGGAGGGTAACTGTAACCCCATTGCCTAGTTTGGCCTCAAAAACGGAAATGTCAACAGCAGCAGCAGCAACAACAACAACAACTGAGCTTCGCATTTTTTATGGCCTGGACATTATGCAAAAATTTTTCCAACTTTTTATTGGCGTAACAAAAATGTTTTTAATACGCAATGGTCTGGAACCGGAGTGATAAGCTTGAATTATACTTATACATAAATAAACGAGTGCACTTAGAAAAAAAAAATCATTTCTAAGACTCTTAGACACAATAAAATCACAAAAAAAGATAAGTCATCCAATTCTGCAAAACAGAACTGAATTCAGATACAAAATTTCTAGAATTGTGTACAGCAAGCATTTCAAGGGTCCAGCCACTAAGTCGCTTTGTATATTTATGAATCTAAGCTTTAAATTCCCAAATGTTTTAACACTTTGGGTAGATTTTGGTTGTACGATTGTACCAAAGATTCTCGAAACATATAAAAAAAAGTAAGTGAAATAAAATTTGTAAAAAAACTTATAGCTTGTTATAACGATTGTCAAGACGTGGATACATAAACAAACATAAAATCGTGGGTTCACGATAAAAACAAGTCGATTAAACATACATTTATGTGGATTGCTTTTTGTAGTAAGGCTATAAGACTCTAAAACTAGGCTAAGTTTTGGCCCTGAGGTTATAAAGGTTTGGATTGCAGAGGGATTGATTAAAGTCTCGATATCGAACTCTGGTTTATAAGATTTTGGTTGGGGTTGCCGTTATCTAATAATTTTTATATTTCCGGGTATTGGTTTCTATAATACTAAAGAACTATTTCAATATGGTTTTTTGTTTGAAGAATTATCGATATTTTCATTAGATTTGTTGAGTAACTTATGTATATCAAGTTCTGTTTGCTATAAAAATTTAGAGACCAGTGTTGGAGAACGCTATAAAATATAGATTCAATGTTATTATACTCTGTACCGAAGGTACATATAGTATTATAAGTTTGTGCAAAAGTATGTAACATCCAGAAGGAAGCATCTCCGACCCCATAAAGCATATATATTCTTGATCAGCATCAACAGCCGAGTCGATATAGCCATGTCCGTCTGTCAGTCCGTCCGTCTGTCTGTCCGTATGAACGCACAGATCTCAGAGATGGTAAGAGATAGAGGTTTGACATGTATGGGACATATGATTCTTATGTATGCAGGCAGATCAAGTTTATTTTCAATTTTGGCCACGCCCCCTCCCGCCCCCACAATTTAGAAAAAACGTCATATCTCCCACAGTTTTGAAGATAGATGGTTTGTTCCTTCTGGACATATTTAGTATATTAGGATAACTTATCGATCCGCCAAAGGAATGAAGAAGATCGGATGGACGGTTTTCGAGTTATGATCAAAAGACAAATTTTCTTGGTACAGAGTATGTTATAGTCGGGCTTGACCGACTTTCTTTCTTGTTTAATATTGAAATAAGATTTCTGTTTTATCTTATTCATACAAAAAACATGAAAGAAACATTTAACATACTCTGAACCAATGAAATTATACGATCAGCAAAAATTTCAACGCTGCAGTAGCATCTGCAAAGCAGCGGTGCTACTGCGCTGCAGCAGCGAACAGTATTTTGTTCATAACTCGACAACCGTTCATCCGATTTTCCCCATTCATTTGGCGGATCGATAAATAATGTTGATGAGTGAATATGTCAAACAAGAACGAACCATCTACCCTTAAAAATGTGTGAGATATGGCTTTTTTTCATATTTCGGGGACGGGAAGGGGCGTGGCCAAAATGGAACATTATTTTCTACCTTCTTTAGAGAGTATAAAAAGTTGTGAGACATTTTTCCAGAATTAGAATGAAGGTATACAAATTTTAAATGAAATACGCCGTGCTTAAATTTTATATTGGTGTAGTGAAATATCGTTTTTAAACATAATTATCGATATAAACATTTATCGATATTTTTACGCTAGCTAATAATCAAGATTCGCTTCAAGCTTCAGTTCGAAATACCCATGGGGCTTGGATTTTAAAGCAGTTTGCAGTTTAGTCTTGTCCTAGTCTTTGGACTCACCTTCTTGGTCTTTGTATACTTTCAGCCTCATTTGGTTGCTTACAAAACCAAATGATAGAAGTATAAAAGATGATATAAAACAAATCAAAATAAAGAACTTTCAAATGGAAGCCAATTAGAATATATTTCTCACATGAATTTATTAGAATTCGTTTAAGAACTTTGAAGAATCAAAAAATTAATTTCTAGTTTTCTTTTAGATGCTAAACAAAACAGGCTTGAAGTCTGAGACTTGCTATATAATATTTAAAGCGTTCTAATTGAGAAATGTAACAGATCGAAAAATATGGCTAATAAATGTGTACAATTCGCTCAATCTTTTCGCCTTGTTTGCAAAAATCAAACTATTTTTGCGTGACACTTTGATTAGAGGTAGATAAAAACACTTGAACAGCTGGGTCTGCTTTTCCCTGACAACCAATAGGCACTTCTCAGTGTACAAAGAGCGGACATTGAAAGGTTCATTTCTGTATGTATGCACTTGTGAGCGCGTCTGTGTGTGACAATTTCAACAAATCTTTCAATGAAAGCACAAAATGGCAAGCAAGAGAGCACTTTTATTCTTTGATTCTCTAAAAAAACATGTACGCCTTTCACTTCTTGCATTTTGTTCTTTGAAATGCACACTTTATGTTGCTATTATTGGCCTTCAGTCAAAGAGATTATGGCTGTTGCCTAAGAGAGAGCTTTTTCAGTCTTTGATGTGTGCAGAGCTGAGTGAATACATGAGTTGATTTACAATAAACGCAGATAATTTGAATTCACTAAGTTTTTTTTGGCAAGTGTATTTACGTATCTGCATGTCCCTCTGATTTCGGTTTATTTCCTAGGCTGTTGATGTTCTCTTTTTTTTTACCATTTGATGTTGGCAAATTTCTCATAAAATGTGGGTCAGTCCAACGTTTGTTGATTGAGTTCTGGAGCTGTGAACTACTCCATGTGGAGAGCAGGAGGGGGTAAAAGAAAAGTGCAAATGGTAAACATTTCCTAATGTTGTGTGTGTTTTTTTGGACACGTGCTGGTCTCCGGCTGAGGGATGAAAATGGACGAGATAAATGTGTTAAGTTGCAAAAAAAAAGGATTTTTGTAAGTGGTTGACGAAGGAAATCTACGAAAAAATAAAGGGATTTCACACACACACACACACAGGAGATATACGGCCAAGTGATAATAAGAAATTGAAACTAAATTATCCGAAACGGGATTTTAATGAATTGCACAAAATCTGGGGAAGAATAAAAATTGATGCAAATCTTTGAGAGCATTTCTAGATCTGATTTGAAGTACTTTAACTACCTTTAAACTGAACCAATGTTTGAATTTCGTGTTTGAATTCCTGCTGTTTAATTTTCCCATCACATAATTACATTCACACTTACCCGCCCCCGCCCTCATTTATCACAGTTCTGCCACCCGCCGTCGCGGCGTACACAAAAGGCGAACATTTTTGGCGTTCGCTTGAAATATGATTGTTAAGGGTCGCCAGTATACAGAACGACATACATACATACATACAGACTATGTACTGTGTACACTCGCATTTTGGCGGTCTCTCTTGCAATTATTATAAAATGGCGCACACCATCAAGGACAACAGCAACAAGAAGCAGCTCCTTGGAGACTCATTTTCAAGTGCTGGGCTGGCCTGGCCTGGCCCGGCCCCGCTTAACAATTTCTCAAGTGGGTCAGCCCGAGAGGTTTAGAGAGGTCTCTGCCGGGAAGGGGGGGAAAGTGGGGGTTTTGCACAAAGTTCAAGGATTTTATTGTTGCAGTCCATGTAATTGAATGCAATGAAATTACGCAGCGTGCTAGCTGCTGCAACGCCTATTTGTATGCAACGTTTAATTGCGTTTATTGTTTGCCCAGATGCGTGTGCTCCACTTGGATGGGATTGGGTTTCTCGAATAATTGGAAAAGCGAAACCAGGCTAAGAGTATTGAAGAGGAGCCACAAATTAGATCAGAGATTTAAGCTAACAAACAAAACGAACAGAACGAAAACTAATTAATTTAAAGTTTATCAAAATGGACCTTCACCTTCGCAACAAAATGTCCAGTTCACATGATTTTTTAATGCACTTAAACTCACCTTTGACCACCCCACCCCCCAGCCCCACTGAATACAACTTGTTCCCTTTTGGGGTCAAGCGTTTTGGCGTGACCAGCCAACCAACAACAACAACAACAACAACAAACAGCAACAGAGCCAAGAGGAAAAGAAAAAGTCAGGGGGAATCAACTTGACTTTTATGGCGGTCATAAAAAGGATTTTAATGTGTTCTATGCTCGGCAACAGGAAGAACACAAACTGAACAGAAGTTTGCCTTCAACATAAATCTGAAAACGAAATATGTACACTTATAAAGAACAGGCCAAGTCGAATGGAATTATGCGTGCGAGCGTACTTCAAGGATGTGTTTTGGTCAGCTTTGGTCAAATTTATGGCTGGATTCTGTGCATGCAGCAGGGCAGCACACTCAGATAAAATTGCTCGAGTCCAGTCTAAATTAATTATAAGTTTCAAAATTCCAAGAAGAAAAAAAAAATGGTGTTAGTTAAAGAAGGACATGGACGAAATTTGGTTTGATTCTCTTCTCCCAAGCACCTTATGATATGCGACAATTTTCGTTTTGTTATTAGGCGCCAGAGCAAATAAAACGGATGGTTTGCCAACACGAGAACATGCCACGTTCAATTGAGCATTGGAAAATCATGCATTTTCCAAAATTCTGACCAAAAACCAATTGGAAAGCACAATTGAAAAAACGCCAAAAGCGTCCACCAGATTCGGAATCTTCAAAGAACTCTAAGAAAATTTCACCATGAAACTATGTGTTTTAAATCAATTCCTTGCTCCCGCTAAGAGCCATAAAGATTTCAGGTTGAGTTACTTGAACAGCATAAAAAAAGGAGTCGTGGCATAAGATTATTAACATTTTTGCGTGCTGTTATCCCTGAATCTGTAAAAAAAACTTGAATCTTCCGATTCTGCTGGACGCTTATCACGTTTTTTTTTTTGACTCGAACAATTTGACCCGGCCCATTTTTCATATATTTGTTATACTCTGTACCGTTCACTGAAAAAAAGAAATCAATCCGAAACGGTATTGAAAGCAGGGAAATCGCAAATACTCTTGAACCGATCCGAGAAAAGATTGATTTGCCTCACACTTTTTCACCTCACATGATCAATTTAATTCTGTTCCGGAATTACCCTGTTTTCAATCCCGTTTCGGATAGATTTCAGATTTTTTTCAAACGCCAAAAATTTTTAAAGACGACTAATTTGTTGTATCTACATTAGTCAACATAAAAAAATAGAAACATCGTTGTCACAAATCAGCTATAATTATACAGTAACATAATTGCAGATCGAGCTAAAATTAGTTGTACAGTAGAGACTCGCAATAGTTAAGTAAACGGAAAAGTTAAGCACTTTTCCATCACCATTCAGTGCATATTTGGTTGTGAACGCAATAATGTCTGCAGTACGTAAACAAAAGCCGTTATCGCTTGCCGAAAAATGTTTAAAATTAAGAAATCTAGAAAAAGGCCATCGATTAACCATAGATTTTGGTGTTGTTTGGTAGAAGTCTTGAAAAAGTTAAGAATTCGTAAAAGTTGAAACAAACTACTTAACTTTTGCGAGACTCTACTGTATTAGGAAATTCGAACGGTATATTGTATTTTTAAGAAGTCAAGGAAACCCACTTTCATGTTCTGTCACATTACGTTTGCTCAAGATACTGGAACCTACTCTTGCTACAACTCCCAGATTCACATGGAAAATATTTATACTTTATTCTACAATTTTTCATTGTGTTTCTTTACGATGGAAGTTAATTAATTCGTCTGAGAAGCACAAAAATATTTATTAAAAAGCTGCATAAAAAGTAGCAGTCTAATATCTCATATTAGGCTTTTGACAGCCAACCCACCGCAAACTGACATACTTTTCGTGCATTCCTGCATGTGAAGAACAAAAGAACGACAAAGGAAAATATAGCTTAAGTAAGAAGAGCATATCACAACAAGATCCTGGAAGTTTTGCGCAGAAACGGCTGGAATTGTGAAAAACAAGAAAATGATAACGCCCCTGCTCACAAATGGTATCTTGCAAGCTTATTTTTGTCCAAAAGGCACAATCTAATAATGACGCAGCAACCGTATTACCTCGGGCTGGCCGCCGGCGACATTTTTTGGTTCCCAAAACAGAAGTTAACCTTGAAAAAACAACGCTGAGACATGGTTAAGGCGCTAAGGAAGGCATCATGTCTCCTACAGTTTTAAGGGCATATTAAAAAATCAAAATTATTTATCAATTCGCCAAATGCTTGGTCAAAATCAGATGAATGGGTGTTGAGTTATGAGCAAAAGAATGTTCGGTGCAGTAACAGCGCTGCTTTCAGCTGCAAAGTTCATACACTCAGAAAACATTCGCCCCAAAAACTAGAAAATCTCCTATGAAATCCGTCCTAAGGCGATTCATCCTAAAATTAAGAAAAATATTTTCTCATTAATGGAAAATTTTCAAAGTTTCAGAAAATTTTTCCATAAATGAGAAAAAGCATATCTTAATTTTAGGGTGAATCGCCTTAGGACGGACTTTATAGGAGAATTTCAAATTTGTATGTCGGATTTTTGTATGAGAGAAGTGAGCATACACTTTTGTCAATATAGAGTATATTACAGTCGGGCTTGACCAAGTTTCTAATTGTATTTATTCAATCTGTGTTTTTTTTTTGGGGGCCTTGTTCCAGAAATCTGTCAACCACTTTTTCCCCCAGTGTAGCAATTTACATTTAGTCCAAATCAAGTTGTCAGGTTTTTAGCTCTCTTTTTGCGTAGGCGCAGGCAAATGAGCCGAGATAAATCCCGCACAGAATGGTGGGGGGCGGGGGGAAATCCTGCCTGCGGTTATTTGTCGTCCAACGTAGCTGACAATCTTTCAGTTGCCACTTAGCCAGATCCCGAACCGAACCAAAGTGTGAGACTTTCTGTTTACGTTTTACCTTTTAGCATGCACGCAAATCCTTCAAAGCAATCAATTTGTTTTTATTGAATTTTCTACGACCGGGCCAAGCATCCAGGCGCACAGGCTGGCAGCAGCATTGGCAATTTGCTAGAGGACATTCATTTTGAGTACGCATGACACACCCTTACAGCTATATCCTGCATCCTGTCGTTCCACCTTGGCGTATGAGTGACGTATGGCTAAGCATTTGTTATGGCTGGCCCAAGTTCTGGGTGTCTCTTCGGCTGCCTCGCCAGCGTTTTCTTTTTTTTTTCGTTGTTGTGTAGTGTTGCACGCTGGCTCCACCATCCCCCCAGCCGTCAGGACGAATTCATGTGTGTCTGTTGTGCCTGTCAAAATTTATGCTGTTCAAATTTCGAGCAAAACTAACGTTAAGTATACGAACGGTGTGCAACGGAATGGGGGGTGGATTGAGCTTGGCCCTTGTTTGTTTGGCCTTTTCTGTGGTTGTTGCTTTGCTCCATTTTTCAAATTGATGTCTATCGCTTTGGCTCCTTTTCAAAGTTTTTGGCATTTTACATGTGCTAACCACTGAAGCAGCATTACCGCTGGACCAGGAGGGCTACCGACTGCGGTTTGGCTTTGGTGTTGTTTGGCTGTCGATTGTTATCCTTGCACACAGCGTACATTCCTCGAGGTTTGCTATGGAATTGACTGAACGATGTGCTTCATATTCTGAATGTTTATACGGTTTACTGCTTAAAGAGCTTCGCTTTAAACCAGAATTGCCTAAACACTTAATTACACCAGAAAGTAAACTCAAACAATTCCCATTTTTGCCATGGCTCTAATTTTGGTATTTTGCCCAATTTTCATAATTATGCGCTTACGTTTCGAGGGCTGTGGCATTCACAACACGCGAATTTATAAAGAATTTCCACACACGGGCAGTGGGGGGGGCATAATTAAATGAGAATGGAGGCACATGTTGGTCTGCAGCAGCAACAACGGCAAACAATGCAAATTTGTTTAACAAAAGCGAATGAAAAGTTTGATGAAATTGACTCTCGTTCGCTGGGTTGCAGGCATTAATATTATTATTGTTTTTTTTGTTTTTTTTTTTGCTGATGAGGGGCAATTAGCAAAGTTTCCGAAACCGTAGCATACTTTCCGGGGCGCGCGCACATGAGGCGTGGCTGTCGCATGCATGCCATTTGTCCTTTGTTGTGGTTTTTTTTTTGCGAAAAGAAGAAAGTAAGGGAATGAGCCATATAATTGAATATTAATCATACGCCAGCCATGCCCCATAACTCATACGCCCAGTTGGGCGGCAGCGCCAGGTAACGACGACGACTCTCAATGCAAACACTAAAAATAATAAAAAATTGCTCGCCCCTCGATGGGGCAGCGATGGTGGTGGCGGTGGTGGACGAGGGGTTATTTATGCATCAGCAAATGGTTAAAAAACAATGACAACTAGAACACGAGAGGCCCCAGTCCTCGGGTCTGCCCCCTTGGCGGGGCCATAAATAAATTTGCTCATATTTCAGCACATGAACAATAATTAAATTCGTTCAAATTGCACATGGGAACTGGCTAACCGCCTGGTCCGACTTTTTTTTCTGCCTAGCCCTGGTAACATCTTTGTGGGTTTGCATTTCTTTTTTGCATTGCTGTTGACATTCATAATGGAAATGAATGCTGATGCAGCAGTTGCCCCAACCACCTCCCAATCTGACACACAAATTAATTGTTTTTCTGGGTGTGTGCAGGGGCTCCCAAAATGTTTTGCAGTTAAGGCAGAAATTATGACAGAGATTGGACATTTTTTTGCGGATTGACAGAATTGGAAATTAATTAATGGTGTTGGGTTTTTCGGTAAGCTGCCGTAATGGTCTCCGGTTTGCTGTTGTCAATTTATATATTGTTGCATATTTTTTTTATTGAACGAGTATGCAGATCAATATAAAGTTATAGCAGAATATAAATCAGAATGAAGGGTTTAATTTTTTTTTTCAAACTGCATGATACTCCAATTTACCTGTGTGAAAGGTAAGGCTTGGCTTATGGGCCAACAACTGGATACAATGTAATTATGTTAATGTTGTTGCGACATTTAAGTCAAATTCCTGCACCCAAAATAATGCCTGTATCGTTTTTATGATATGAATATTAACCCAAAACGTATTGAATTGATCTTTTTTGTATTGATTTGATTCTAGAAATATTAATTTGAAATTGACACATTTTTAGGGATTTTTGAAACTCCAAAGATTCATGTTCATTTGTGAAACGAAGCCTGCCTAGCTGGCAACTCAGTAGGCGCTTGACCATTGACATTTTGTGTTTGGTTTTTAGTGCAAGCACCTCGCCAATTTGCTCAGAGTAAAAACTTTGTTAAGCAATCTAAGTTAATTTGTTTCAATACAAGCACAAGCTCTTTATTGACAAGGTGAGCGAGTAAACATACATATGCGAATTCCACGCTAATTCTTCGCTGTCCAAGATAATTGAAAGTCGGTCAAGAACGACTATAATGTACCCTGAACCTACCACACAAAGTGATAAGCTGTGTTAAGTGCTGACCATCGCTGTACCAGTCGGTGCTGCCCATCATGAATGTTTATTTCCCGACAACTCGAGTTTTATTCATCTGATCTTCATCGTTCCTTCAGCGTATCGATGAATAATACTATTTTAAAAATAAAACTGACAAAAATCTGTCCGCAAGGTACGAAACTTCTATCTATAAAATTTTGGGAAACATGACGAATCTGTACCTCTTTGACAGAGTATAACAATTTGTGACAAAAAGTGACAGCCAATTACAGGATAGTTCCAACTTGATATGTTCGAAATATAATTTTAATTCTTTCAAAATCAACAACTTGCTACCTGGATCATTCAAGAGAATATGATACTGAATAGTTTCAAATTGAAAACTAAATAGTGGCATTTTGATGACTAGTTTTTTGGGTGTGTAACCCAAGACCAGAAACATCAGCATCTTTTTGGGCCAAAATTAAAATTAAGAAAGGGCGCGCCCTTAATGGATTCCATTTGCATTATAGAAATTAAATAAAAGTAAAAAAAACAACACTTTTAATGGGTGCGATAAGGCCAAAAAGTTTGCTCTAAAAATAGCCCATACGCCCCGTTATCTGCATCAAAATTGCAATAATGAGATCTGTGTCACATGGATCGAATTGATTATTTTCGATTGGAATAATACAATTTAACCAAAATGGACAAGGAACAAAAAGCCGCGTGGCTCATTTGCAAGAACGTCGCCTTAGAAGTAGAGGTTGTGAGGGGTGTTGTACTTTTTTGTTCTTTTTAAACTTGTTTTTAAGTTTGTTCCATTTTTTTGTGTTGTTTTTTAATGATTTTATTTCCTAACATTGCACTTGGGTCCCCCTACGATTGTACAAAGCAGCACTATAGTAGGAGGCCACAGTTAAGATGTGAGGTCATATATTCTTAGAAATAAACAAAATGTGTAGCATACTTATTTGGAGCTTAGGAAATTCTTACGTATAATTCTAGTTTGTGAAAAAATTTGGTTGTTTGTGTAACAAATCGAGAGCAAAGCTAACAAATACACAAAAATAGCTGCAAGTGGTCTTAATGACTGAAAATTGACACGTGGTGTTTTATCAAAATCAGTATCTAATTGGGTGAATATCTCAAAAACTATCTGACAAATCATGAAAATCAACTGAAAAATTAAAATATGATACATATATCTCAATAAATACGAAAATAAGAAATTTCCAAACTTAAGAGATGGGAAATCATGCATGTTTTCTGGAAGAAAAGAGACAACAAAGATGTATTTGTACGTTGAGGAAGACCAGGATATTTAAGGAAAACCAACTAGTGGAATCGGCTTTAATAAAACCAGCTTTTTCTACAACGATTTTCGCATTTGAGACATTATATTTAACATAAACGACCTCTGGCTGGTGAAAGTGGCATATTTGCTTAGACAATGCTTGCGCAAATTGTACTTTCGTTGTCCAAACCAGTTATTCCTGCAACGGACTCACAGAATGAAAATTTCTCAACGGTGAGTTTCTGCTGGTTTTTTATCCAACATAGAAGATAATTTCACGTTAAGACAACTATTTTTTAGATTCACAGTTTCATGAATTCTCTTCGAGGTGTTGAATAAGGACTTATCGCCCATAAGCAACGGAAAAGTTCTGAGTTATATTTCAAAGTTATTATCAATATTTTTTCAATGGGCTTTATGTTCGTGTTCTTTATGTCAGGTTACCCTTATATGTATTTACCTGGCAGTTTTGGCTGGGGTCAAACCACTTGTTTTTCAAAAAAGGCAACAGCGGAATAGTTAAACATTTATACCCAGCAAACATTTTATCATATTTTTGATCACATTCGAGCCTTTTTTGAATCCTCGATCTGATTAAAATAGTCAAAAATGGGCTCGTTTTCTGATCGTAAATGATACTGTTGTCGGGAGAAAATGGTACCCTAGCAGCAACACTTCGTGAAGAGTCGTTTATGACCCGTTTTTCTGATCACTTTAGACTCATATTCGAGTCACTTGAGAGTCATTTTTTAGCCTTATTTCACTAAACCACATTTTGAGCATATTCATGAGACATTTTCGAGTCTCAATTAATAGTATATGATTGGCATCTCTTTTTGATCATCAAAAGGAGTCGGAAAAGACTCATCAAGGTGATTTTTATAATAATGATCTTCCAAATGTTGGGTGGGTACAACATTGATTTGGATTGAAGGTCTTAACAAATATTAGTTCAACGCTGGCCTTTGAATGATGTTTGTATTATTCGACAGATACTTTTTTATTATCATATTATAAATTTAAGTTTAAATTATGGATAATCAGTTAAATTTATTTAGAACTTTTCGTCAAATGCCAAAAATATGCTGAAAATATGAGATTCCTGGCCCACAGTGCCATGGCCAAACCCTTTAAAGTCTACTATCCTACCAAACTTGAACCCGAAACGGAACACCTCTAGACGGACCACTTATACTTTTCATTTAGCAGCAGCACATTGTTTCGATTTGCCATTTGCTATGATTTCCTACTTTACCTACTAATCACTGACATTCATGATTGCTGAAAAGGAATCGATCTGAGACTATGATTGGTGAGAGAGAGATTGTTGGGTCAGTCAACCTCTGCTTGAAGCATTCAAATTGAAATGTCATCCATTGAGTGAGAGTAACATACAGCCTTCAATTAATGTCATACAACGAAGTGTCATTAGCAATCAGCAAACTTTTTGCTGTTCGGCATCAACAAGGCGTTTTGGTCTTGCCTTTTACCTAAAACAAGCTTCCGAGAAATTGGAATTTGAGCTGTGCAACAAATTCTGTTTTTGTTAAGTATGAAGGAAGAGACTCTGTGTTTTTGATAACTTATCAACAGTTTTATGTATATTATATTTTGCTTGGATTTGTATGGTTTAAAATTTAACTTAACTTGGTCACCCCAGTCTTGGCCAAATTACCTCCAAATCAAAGGTGTATTATTATATTTTCTTGCCCTTATTTTCTTACTCCTTCGATTGCGTGTACTATTCACATTTTCTTTTGCTTCTTGCTTGACAAGTCAAACGTTTGTGATTTATGTGCTTAGTTTATGTTTAAGTTGCACGTACTTTCTCATATATGTGGCACATTATTAATGCAATTGCCAACGAATATTTAGGCATTAGACCAACCGCACAACGTGTGGTAGTTTCTGCTCTTATCGGCGGCAGTTTATGGCGCATTTGTAATGCATGGTGAAAAATAAAAGGTACCAAAACGAACCGAGTGCTTTTTTTTTTATATTTGTACGTGCAAATGTTCTTTTAATTTGCCTTCTTTTGGCATAAGCAATTAGTTGACCTTTCGGTTGAATAAAGTGCTTAAATGTCGTCCCTGTGGTGTGGCCAGCATTAAAAATTAATTACTTTTTTTTTATAATATTATATATAAAGTAACATTATTGTTGTAATATTACGACACATGCAATTTGCCATTGTTTACTTATTTTGAATTAAAAATGCGTGGAATGTGCACGCTGGGGCAGTGACATGAATATTTTGCACAAAAGTCAATAAATAACTTAACAAATTCAAAATGTGGAAAAAAATGTAGCATACTTACAAAAACAGTTTTCAGAATTTTGTATTTTTTCTCACTATGTTTCAAAATTTCAACCACCCACCTCAATTCTGGTAAAGAAATTTGAATATTGCACCACTGTGCATTGACCATGCAGTAACATTAATTAATCAGGACCCTGGAATTTGGTGTTTAATAAACCTCAGCCATAATTCATGAGCATAAATTTTGGAAGGAATTAAAAATTCTCGAAATATTTCTATAAAATGTTTTCAATTTCCCAGATTCATTACGAATAATTTATTGACTTTTTTTCGGACTTTATTCAATTGATTCATGGCTCGTTTATACACCCATCTGGCGCACATGGCGTATGCTTAATGAGTGACAACCATTCACAGCAGCAGAAAACCAGGGAAGCGCTTATTAATTTATGCATTTAAGCGACGCCTGATTACACACACACACACGCACGCACACACACCGCTCTGCCCACTGACAATAGTCAGACCAAAAATTGCATATTAATTGCTCATTAATTGTTGATTAGCCTTCAAGTGGCTTCGATGCTGGCCCTCCGCCTCAACTAATCCGCAACGGAACTTACGAGCATTTCTCGAAAGCCTTCGGCATTAGTGCGACAAAATGCCTGTAATCAATCAAATGGCAAAATCTTCGCTGCGGGCATCGGCTTAGCCATTTTTCCCCACGACCACGCAAAATACTTACAATTAAGGCCATTATTAATCACAGCAACTAAGCAAGGGGACTAGCCGGGCCCGAACCGAGCACTTCCGGCACTTCTGACAAATAATTACAATGGGCAACGGTCCCTGTGCTAATTTCTGCGTATTATTTTCGCATAAAAATAAATATTTAATTAAAAGTCAAGCGCTGAGAAGTTGAGTGAACCCCATGGCAAGTAGTTGGGAAGAAAGTTGTGCGTTTTTGGATGAATAAATAACGATTGCCCGTAGTCATAGTGATGGTGAGTTGATATTTGGCCTGAGTAACTGTGAATAGTTCATGCATAAAGTATGAAGGGGAGAGAGGTGGGGACATTCGACATAAAAAGAGTGCACAAAAAAAAGAATTAGGACAGAAAAGAGAAAGTGTGACAAATAGTACGTGAAACAAGTAAGAGCGATGTAGACGAGTGCCTCGACTGCGAAATTCCCTAGTTCCTTGATATTAAGTGTTGCTCCATAAAGCAAAATTGTTTAGATCTTATTGCACTTTCCAGATTAGATATAACATATGATTTTCTTGATTTGAATTAAGTTTTAGAGTGTTTTTTGCGGTAAAAATGAGAAGAAGGTAAGATTTCCAAGTCTGAAACAAACTTGATTTGGGTATGAGTCCCTTAAAGATCCCTGAGATCGCAAAGTTCTTATAGACAGCCGGACAGGCGAATCCAAGTGGCTGATTAAGAATATTTATATATATACATTCTTAAAAGGTTCGAAAACGCTTCCTTGTTACAGGCTGTTACATACGTTTGAACATCTCTATTATCCCCCTTTTCCCATTTTTAATGGGAATTTTGTACCATTTAAAAAAAATGTAATTGCCTTTACTTTGAACTATCATTAGTTTTTAGGAGGAGTATGCGTACTAGTACTAAGCTAATGGCATCCTGTATATGAGTTTCAGCCATGAATTCATAAACATGTCCTATTACGTCATGACCTCTGCTGATTTTAGGCATGATTTCAAGGCAGAGCTCATGTGTGAGTTTCATGGGAAGTAACAAAACAGCCCTGAAAAATTCAGTACTGAGTCGAACATCTGCAGGGAAACGCACGTTGTGTGTAAGCTGCGGTGTATTTTGTGGAATCATTTCCTACGCATATCATTCCTACGCATATTTATAGTTCGAGATCATTCGTGGCGAGTCCCTAAATCGTGCTTGAATCGTGACTGACGCAAAACTCTTACAAGAACGTCAGTGAATCGTGCGTAAGGAGATTATTGTTTTGTAAATCATTCTTGACGGGACAGAAAATTTGCTCACCGACTTTCTCAATATATTGCCATCCCTTAACATTTGTTCCACCAGCATATCAAAGACTTCCTTAAACAATTTGCCATTAATAATGATTCTTCGCGTTGGATTTCGCATAATTTGACTATCGCTCAAAATGTGGTTCGAGTGGATTAGTTTCAAAAAAATGCTGAAAAATAATTTCAATGGCTTTAAAAGACATTTACAAGAGTGTCACAGGTGACGAATCATGAAAATGTGCATATGAGCCGGAAACATTTCAGCCATCGAACGTGTGGCTGTTCCAGTTCGAGCCAAATCGCACAAAAGTGGTTCACACCAAGGCTGCAAGCCTTTAAAATAATCCAAGAGGTTCGGTCCGGGGGTTCGAAACCATTGTAAAATCCAAAGTTCGGTTCGCGAACCGGTTCTTGGAACCCCTGAACTCGAGGTTTTAAGAATTAAGTCAAAGAATTTATTGTCGAATTTTGAAAACACTCATTAAGCATATAAAATTGATGAACCGAACCCCACTTTCGAAAAATTGGTCCGGTTCGGGTTCGGGTTCAGGTTGGAGAAGTCAAAAATGTATGGCGCCTGGTTCATGGTTCCGGTTCGCGAACCCGAAAAAAATCCGAACCGAACCGCTGAGAACCGGTTTGCAGCCTTGGTTCACACTCGAAGCACTGTGAGTCAATTCGTCTCCTGATTCTTCGGGCGAATGGGTCAGGTAGCCACTGTTGTGTTTGAGCAATTGAGGACGATCAATTTTGAGTGGAAAACTATTAGTTGCTTGACGGAACATTTCGGAGAATTTCGCATCATGGTAATGCAAGGTTCCCCACATCATCTAACCAAAGCGTAGAATTAATGAGTCATTCGCCTTGCAACACTGATTTGATACCCAATGAACTCTATTTATTTCTATCAGAGCTGTAAACTATTGAAATCATTTTTTGTTTGAAACCTTTGTGATTTCTTTACATGGTGATTGAATTCAAATTGCTGTAAATCATTAAGTTTGATATCTTTTTAAAATCATGAATGATTGCTCAATGGTAATATATAATTCTTTTGGAGCAATCAGTATGAATTATTTGTTACTTGCATGGGCTTGATTAAAATCTAAATGATTTCAAATATCTATTTATAAACCATGTTTTGGTGTGTTAGATAGGTTAAAGTATATGCAAAAGTGCATAAGCTTTCATGGAGAAGATTAAGCCATTCTCATTGAAAAATGTTTGTTATTAGTTGCTATTTCTGTATGATAAATTGTAATCCATGTAAAATCCATTCCAAATGGTTACCATAATCATCCAATGGAGCATTAACAGCTGTTTTGTATATCTCTCTGGATAATTTTTAAAAGTGAAGCTTGACTTTTTGGTAAACCAATGACAAAAGTTTTGAACAACTTTGCAAAAGAGGCTCTTGCCTATAAAATGTGAAAAATTTAAATTTAAACTGAACTGAATTCTCAAAGAATCTATTATGATATTTTTTGTGTATAAACCGATAAGCTGATAGTCATGTGCATGGATTTTTAGCTATTTAACCGCAGTTTCTGTATGCTTAACAGGAAATAGTTAGAGCACGAATTAAATATTGAAAATCCAATGTTAAATAAAATTCAAAAGGAAATCCAACACAAAAATCATGGAAATGTAACCCCATTAACGATTTCTTTAGTACACAAAGAAGAAAGAGAGTATTAAAAAATATTCATTGGATGATTTTCTGTATCCATTTGGGAAGGATTGCCTTGAATATCCTTTTAATCATCCAACGGAGCTAAAAATCCTTCAAAGTATATGAAAAATGATGATCATTTGAATGACTTTGCAGCTCCGCTGGATGATTAAAGAGATATTTAAGACATATCCTTTCCAAAAGGATTTTTTTTTCCCTTTTTTTGTGTACTGCTAAAGCAAATGTTTCGAGACACAGTAAATCATTTTGATCAAATCAAGGAAGAAACTATTTCTTATACCGCTGAAATGAATTGTAGCCATTCATATGGTAAGAAACTTTATGTTTTTCCACTAAAAACCGCTTCTTATATCCCACAAAGACACTTTTTCTACCCATCAAAGAATCACTCTCGTACCTTTTAGAAACGTTGCACAGTAAGGCAATTCTATCCAAAGTAAGATGCAACAGAAACTCATTATATTTGAAGGAATCTCTTTACATTTTTACCCTCTTGCACTTTGAGTAGAAAAACCACTCAGTCCAACTAAATGTTCATGCCATTCGCCAAAAGTAGCCACAATTAACACAAATTGAAAACAATAAATTTGTCAGGAATATAATTTAGGATTTATCTCTGCACAACCAATTATGCAAGTGCATATAATCCGGAGACGGGCAATAAACTAAATATTTTTCGCTTTATCGACTATTTTAGTTTGTGAAAGCAATCGATCAAACTACTTTTTCCGACCACTGTATAATTAATTTCCATCGAAACATTCAAACCAAATTTCTATTCTCTCAAATTGTGCCATAAATAAAATTTCAAATTTGCAGTCCACATTTGACCAGCTTTTTTTCCCTCTACCAAAAATGTTGAGAGGATTATAAATTTTTGCAATTCCATTCGAGCTCTAAGCTGTCCAGTCCACCCACCCACACACACACACGCCACACACACACGCCACACACACACACTGGCATGGAGCATATCATAAATGGAATCCCATGTCAATGAGCACAATCAACTGTGCATATCGAGCAAAAGAATCCGAAAGCAATAACAATCGAAACCAAACGATTGGCAAACGAGAGTTCATTTTTGGAGTCAGATAACAAACCGATTCAAGCGCTAATTGCACAGTTCATGTCAACTGATAAGTGGATAAGAAGGAACAAAGAACCATCCATCACACAAGTGCATACACTTCGGAAAAAGAAATATAGAAAAACTGAGCACTAAGTTCTAATCAATTCTTGAAACAATGCTTAAGTTGTTTCGAAGTTTAATAATTAAATTACCGTTTTTATAGCCCTGATCCTGGGACTTGAGTCCTGAGTCCTTTGTTCCTTTGGCTTGTCTTTGATTTGTTCCGTAGTCACACTTCACTTGCCTTTTCCGCACTCACAAATAACACCGGAAAAAAGCTTTTTAGCTGACAAAATTTAATTTTCTTAAATATTTTCTCCTTTGCGATTCTTTTCACTTTTTTTGTGCTATTTATTTTATTTTAGTTGGGACGCCTCGGCGCCTGTGACGTTTGCTACACGCACGCACACTCGCACACACACACACACAGACACAAACACACAATCCACTCACATACAACGACGACACACTTAAACTTGGCTGCTGTGTTGTTGCGATTTCCGGTAGCGGCTTTTCTTTTTTTGCCCTTCCTCTACTTTTTACAATTTTCCTGCGTTGTTGTATGTTTTTTTTTTTTTTGGCTGGTCAAAGCTTTTGTATAATTTGCCTTAATTTTATTTATGTGGCAACTTTAACGCACACTTGCACAGCTTCGCGCGCACAAGGATTCACACGGAGCACGGGTCCTTTTAGGTGCTAGATTAAACGCGACGCGTTCGCTTCTCGTTTGGCGGCGCTGACGATTGACGCGCGTTTTGCCTTACCAAACAACACAAATATCGAACGTGAACTGACATGGAAATTCGCCACTTCAAACCAACAGCCAAGACCAGGCTCAGTAAGCCGCACCGCTGCTCGTTCGTTTATTTTGGAGTATTCGCTTCGTTACATCGTATCCTTCTCGTGCACCGTGGTACGAGACATCAGCGCCAAGCGGTAGTTTTGTGTACTTTACGTTCTGGTGAGAGCAGGCGCATGTCTTTTGGATTGTGTGTTCAGGCGGGGGCAATGGACAGAGAGAAATTCCCTGTATTTGATGAGAGTGGAGGGGCAAATGTGAGTTACATTGGGATAGGCAGAGTGTGTCTGTTGTGGGGCAATTTCTTTCCCTTTTTACAAGAGTTCGAAAAATGTTGCTCTCGACTTGTTGCTAGTTGAGATGAGAGGGCGGCTTTGAAAAATTCCCAAAATTATCTTATCTTATTTGCACACAGATAGCTAAAAAATATTTTGAATATTCAAAGAACCTCAAAACTTACAAAACTTTTTGTTTTCCATATGAGCTTAGGAGACGCAGATTGCAGGAAATTGCTCTAAAGCAGATTTCTCATCTTCTACAGAGTTGCTATGTGTCAGATAAACATATGTTTTTCACTGTTAATTGTGAGTTTATGTGAAAGATATCTATAAGTAGAAGATGAGAAATCGGCCCCAATTGCATTGGGCTCACACTGAGCACATCTAGTTTCTAACATCCGACATCACGATTTAAAGTGATTTTCCGGAATTTTTTTATACCCTTTCATCTCGTATAAAAAAAATATAATATTATATTATATTATATTATATTATATTATATAATTATATTTTATTAAATTTGTTGTGTTTTTATACCCTTACGGAGGGTATATTGAAATTGTCCTGATGTTTGTTACGCATATAAGGAATCATTTCCGACCACATAAAGTATATATATTCTTGATCAGCATGATAAGCTCAGAAGATATTGCCATGTCCGTCAGTTTCGATGCTATCTTCTCCGTCAATTTACAAGCTATCGCCCCTAATCTTTGCACGCTGCATATTTGTCGGAACCGTCTGGATCGGATGCCTATAACATATAGCTGCCATAGCAACGATCGGTCGAAAAAATAATTCTAGTGAAAAAAACTTTTTTGTTTTCAATGCAAACGTCTTCAAACTCTTATTTACTTATTTACTTATTACTAGTTATTACTTAATTACTTATTTACTAGTTTTCTATGTTTCTCCATGATTCTGTCAAGTTTGGTAGAAATCTGACATTTATATAGTATAGCTGCTATAGAAAAGTAAGGTTAGAAAAAAAATCTTAGTACGAAAAACTTTTTTGCTTTCAATGTAAGCCTATTTAAAATTGGCATTTATTATTCTTATAAGCTTTCACACACTTCTTCAATGTTTTGTCCAAATCGGATGACTAAAGGTTTTAGCTGCCATAGGAATGATCGGTCAAGAAACTAGTTTTAATCAGAAGAACTTATTTGTTTTCAAAGAAAACGCCTCTAAACATTACATTTCTTAGTTTGCTATGCTCTCCCATGATTCCACTAAGTTTGGTCGATATCGGACATCTATATAGTATAGCTGTCATACAAAAGTAGAGTCTGAAAAGTGGTCTTAGTGAGAAAAACTTGTTTGTTTTAAGTAAAATGTCCTCTAAATAAGTTAGAAAAACGTGCTGCAAGCGTATAAAAACTTCTGTCGAGCCGAAGTTAATTTTACTTTATTTTTTTTTTATAGTGCCTGAACACGAAAGTCTTAGTTGTCGCGAACCTAAATAAAATCAAAATTGATAAGTGTGATGAGGAGACAAGAAAAATCATCAGGAAAATTTAACAGGTAAGCATGTTTATGTTTATGTAAGTTTTTCTACATGCCACGTCTACCTTTCGATTATCTACATTTAGCCCTTAAAATCTAACAGGGCGAACTACTTATCGCTTGGGATTGCCTTGTCTACATGCGGAGTGTAGCAAATTTTTGTATTTCTGTAGATTAGGGTACCCGACTTGACCAAGTTACTGCTACTATCAAGGTGAAATCCACGCTCAGTGAGTAAGAATAAGTCTATTTTCGAATTGAAATTTATATTGATCGATTTTTTAGTGGTACAAAATGTTGATGTAATATTTTTATACTCTGTACCAAAGGTAAATAGAGTATAATAAGTTTGTGCAAAAGTATGTAACATTCAGAAGAAAGCATCTCCGACCCCATAAAGTATATATATTCTTGATCAGCATCAACAGCCGAGTCGATAGAGCCATGTCCGTCTGTTCGTCCGTCCGTTTGTCTGTCCGTATGAACGCACAGATCTCAGAGATGGTAAGAGATAGAGGTTTGACATGTATGGGACATATCCTTCTTATGTCTGCAGGCAGATCAAGTTTATTTTCAATTTTGGCCACGCCCCCTCCCGCCCCCGCAATTTAGAAAAAACGTCATATCTCATGGGTTGTTCCTTCTAGATATATTTAATAATAAGGATAACTTATCGATCAGCCAAAGGAATGGTGAAGATTGGGTGAACGGTTTTCGAGTTATGATCAAAAAACAAATTTTCTTGGTACAGAGTATGTTATAGTCGGGCTTGACCGACTTTCTTTCTTGTTAGTATTTTAAAGATGCGGAAAATCCGAATGAATGTCAAACACTTGATTTGGTTCAAGGATCTCCCTTAATTCCACCGAATCTTCATTTTTGAAGACCGCTCTTAAGTCAAATATTTAGAAATGTCCTTTAAACTGTTCGAGATTTCTTCAATTGAGCTTTTAAACCTGCGGAAGTTTGAAAATGAACCTAGCATTTACTTGATGGGGAAAACTATATGAAAATTTCCCTTTCGGTTCAAGTATTTGCTACAACATTCCGTCAGAAGTTTTTTCACATTGTGTATTTTTCAGAATCAATTAAAGCTTTATTCTGCATCTGCTTTTAGACTAGACACAAATAAAGTTCATGAAAAGCATAAGAATTATTAGCTTTTAAGAATGCAACAGTTTGCCAATGCTTTCAAAGCTTTTATAAGATTTATCTGAACAGCACAACTTCATCGGAAACATTAACAGTTTTGGTATTACATATCTGACTGTTTTTACCTGCTTTATGCTAAGTAAACCTGAAGTTTTAGCCGGCTCGAGGTCATATAATACTTCTGCACACAAACTTAGGCAACTTTCTGTTTCGGCGCTGTCTTTCTATTTTAAGCGAATGCTGCTTTAGAATTCCCAAACAGTTATGACATCGCAGGCATGGACAGACTGTTGTTAAACTGAAAGTTGTTGGCCCAGAAAACCCGAAATACTTTTAGCTCCAAGACTTTCTCGATGGTTTTTAAATTAACCCTGAATGTCAATCTAACAAGCACAAGAATGAGCAATCTTGGATTTCATCAAGTGTTAAGAAACTCCTGGTCTAAAACTCGGGAACAAAAAATGTAGGCAAGCCAGCTGCATTCTTTTAGCTCGAATATGAAGGGCTATCACAATTCTTAAAAAGTTTCTTAAAGTTATCTAAAATTCACAGTTGCAATTTATGTTTCGTATTCATTGCTAAAAATTCAAAAGATTAGGCTGCAGACTTACTATAGAAGATGGGATGAAGGTTCGATTAGGGTTCGCTTCGGTTATGACACTTGATTTTAGCTCAAATTGATTTTATTGATTGATTGATTTATCAAGAAGCAGTCGCATAGAGCTATCTCACAAATCAGATATAACAATATTTTACAAACAATAATATTTTAGTTTGTGTGACTCTTATTAGCTATGTAGAAGATGAGAAATCGGTAAAACAGTAATAAAGATCGATCCGAACTTGAACTAGACTATTTTATATGTATTACATTATAAACCTGCAGTTTTATTACCCAGAGGAGGGATAAGTCTAGGATCACGAGAACTTGATGGCAGACTAAGGACTGATGGATAACCATAAAAAAACGAGAAAAGTTTACACTTCACCTTATTTAATGTCTTATGCATTAACATCTTCGATTCGGTTCTATGTCAATACATCGTGTAACGAATTAAGATAATCGCTCTTAATAGAAAACGAAACCGAACCGATTTTTAGAGATGTGATTCCGATGTGATTGGCAGACTTGAAGCAAAATATGTCTGCTATATAAAAATCGATGGAATGAAAATGCAAAGCAATGCGATTTTGCTGGGGTGATAACCGATAACTTTGCCCAAGCAGTTTTCTTCCTGGAAAAAATTGTGAATCGATAACAAAAGGAGTGACGCAAACTTGACATTGTTGAAATTCTCTTAAACAGTGTAAAATTCGGAGTAGAGGTAATTTTCAGTGTTTGAAAACGCATATTTCAGATTATTTAAAAAAGCTTTCTGAAAAGCTTCTCAAGCTTTTGTCAAATTTTACATCCTTTAACCACAAAACTTGCAATGCTTTGGTTAGAACTTATTTGTTTCCGGACTAAAAGTGAGTGCAGCTTAAAGCTTTTGCTCTCGATTTCTGAAAAGTTCCGGTCACATTTGTTGCTCGAGATGCCAAGCGGATATGTCATTTGGTTATCTCAATATAAAATAAAGCTCAGTCGCTGCAACAGTTTGATTTATTTATTCAATGCTCTGCCTCTTCGAATTACATTTCATTGCGTGGAGTAACAAAATAAGTTAATTTTAAAACATTTTTTTGCAGTTGTTAATAAAATAATCCAAAATCTATCGTTAAGTCTATCGAATCTCTATCGGGACTTAACTGGTGGTTAAGTGTGTTCCTCCGGTTACGCCAAACAAAGCAATTTCGGCTTACCTGCCGGTCAGTTTGACTGACTGGATATCGGGCCTTAAAGATATAACAAGAGCTTGATATATGTAACTCCGCAGGAGTTTTCAAATCTTCTAACGGTGAGAGCGGAAAAAATGTGAATAAAACTTAATCTTGTTGATTTTATTCAAAGAAATTGGTAAGCCTTTACCATAGTTTTAACACCTCGAATCGAGCCGAACCACAACCATTTCCCTTAGGGTTATTAATTCTCTTCGGCTTCTGTCTGCAACAAGGATACTTGTTCAATACCAAACTGCGTTTGGATACCTGTCTTTCTCTCTCTCTCTCCCCATTAATAAACTATGCCGGGTCCTTTTACTCACCCCAGCAAAGATTTGCGTTTATCATTGCATTGTCCACAGAGCTCTGTCTGCTATTTATGCGAGCGCAACACATTTTCGATTAAGTGCACTCGGTCATTGCATCCCCTTTCCCTATTTTGCTAACTATTCAGTTTTCACAACCTGAAACTAAAAGCATTGCGTAATTCAATTTTTGTAATTCTTTTGTCCTTACCAATCCCTCTCTCAAAGGCATTGAAAGATGTCTCAGCGACCTGACACACTAACTGAATCGAGGTCAATGGCCAAAAACAATAAAAGAAAGTGTCCCAGAGGCGCATTCGCTGGCTGAGGTTTCTGGCTCTGGCTGTGAATCGAGGCGGGAGTGTGAGCGTGTCTGTGAATGGCTGCTGACCTTATAAATCATAATTTTGAGCAAATAAATCCTTCACGGACAATTTAACCTCCGCATTTACAGAGCCAAAAACTGCAACAGAGTTGCAGCCGCTGTAGCTGACTCTGATTCTCGTTTTGGCCAATGGAGAAGGCAAGGATGGGGTGATAGCTGGAGCAATTTTTTTTTGTCTGCTGCCAAAGGCGAAAATACAATAAAAAGATCAACGGAAGTGCAGGGACTTTGCGTGAGTGTGTGTGTGTGTGTGTGTGTGTGTGAGCGTCTGAGTGTGTGCTGTGATTGTCTGTGGAAAATGATACAATGTAGGGAATTGGAGTAGCTTTTGTTTTAAAGTTGGAAATTAAATTAGCAATGATGGAAGGAAAGATTTTATATATAATTTGAATTCAAGTATTTTGAAGGGTTGGCGGTTATTCTTGCTGATTTTCTTGAGCTGAACACGAATGTATTTCATTATTTTCTTTCTGCACCGACTTTATGGCGATTCTATACTATTGTTTGTACTGTGTTTTATTTTCTTAGCTTTCAAACAAATTCTTCAGCCCTAAGCTATGCTATGCAAAATCATTATGGTTGGCTAGTTATTTGTATTGAATCTAAAGGAAATAACAACTACAAACCACGTCCATTGCATATGTATGGGCAGTACAAATTTATGTCTTTGCATAAAGAAAATCTGAAAAACATTTGGGATAATTCTTTCTGAAGCTAAGAATTGGGTCTTTGCCATGAAATCAAAGTGAGACAGACCAAACCAAAAAATTCGCCATACAACGAGAATAAAAAAGGTCAAAATATGACTTTTAAGCAGCCTAAAGCCTAAATTATCCGTATTCTAGACCTAATAGACCATTCACTCACCAAAATGATCTAAAATCAAAAGCAAACCTTTAAAATACTGAAAATTGCTACGTAGTGTTATTTTTATAAGGAAAATTGAGCCATTTTGTAAACTGTCTTTAAGTCTGGCCGTAAAGACAAGCAGACCGTCTCAATCAGCGGTGGGCACGCCCCTGCACTGAGTGCAATTTATGGGCAGCTGTCGTCATTAAGAGGCATAAGTAACTGCATAAGCATAAGCATCGACTATAAGTTAAAATTGGCTCTGCTTGTCTTGAATATACCATTGACTCTATAAGAAGAAGTGTTCAAGAGTCATTACTTATGTTAATTAACAGAGCATTAACATTATCTTATTAACTTTATGTTATGGCTGCAGCGCTGGCCTCAAATATATGACAACTGAAAACAGATGCAGACAACCCCGAAAAGAATATAACGTTTTTTCACTAATCCAAAATATAAGACAGAAGGGGAAATCCCTATGACTCCGATTTGAAGTATCCAATCATAATAAAAGCCCAACCAAACAATAAAAATTATAATATAAATATAAATTTCTTAAGAATTGTAGAAGCCATTCAACATATTATAATCTGTATATGTATTATGAGCAAAAGTATGTAATAACCGGAACGGATGCTACGCAAACCATACTGTCTGGGGCAGCCCGGACATCAACGACAGAGGTCAATCTCTCTTACATTTTATCATACAAACCAGTCTAAGTGTAGGAAACGTTGGAGGTGTACCCACCTATGTGGGACCAACCTCGGTAAACGTCCTAGACCTAAACATGACCTTAGGGAACAGTACTCAGGCGTCAGTATTGAGAGTTCTCGATAAACCCTCCTTCAAGTACATCCAGTTTAAGATCCAATTCGACTACTGCTAAACTAGAAACGTCTATAGGAACCCCCCAAACACCGACTGGGTGAAGTACCTTAAGACAGTGGAATCAAAAATGCCGACACCAACGCCCATTTGCTCGGTGGGAGACGTCGAGAAGTCCGTATTAATCTCAACGAAGCAAAAAGTGGATAACCAGACTCCCCTGATGGACCCCAGAACTGAAAGAGCAGAGGAAGGACGTTTAAGAATGCTTCAAACTCCCCAAACGAGCGGATGAAGTGATCATCTGGGAGTAATACGAGAATAGACTTCGTTCAGCAACTTTTATCGATCCAATAGGAAAGAAAGTGCTAAAACAGTGTTGAAACTATATTTCTAAGCTTTTTATACTCTGTACCGAAGGTACATAGAGTATTATAAGTTTGTGCAAAAGTATGTAACATCCAGAAGGAAGCACCTCCGACCACATTAAGTATATATATTCTTGATCAGCATCAACAGCCGAGTCGATATAGCCATGTCCGTCTGTCCGTCCGTATGTCTGTCTGTCCGTATGAACGCACAGATCTCAGAGATGGTAAGAGATAGAGGTTTGACACGTATGGGACATATGCTTCTTATGTCTGCAGGCAGATCAAGTTTATTTTCAATTTTGACCACGCCCCCTCCCGCCCCCGCAATATAGAAAAAGCGTCATATCTCCCAAAGTTTTGAAGATAGATGGCTTGTTCCTTCTGGGCATATTTAGTTATTAGGATAACTTATCGATCCGCCAAAGAAATGAAGAAGATCGAATGAACGGTTTTCGAGTTATGATCAAAAAACAAATTTTCTTGGTACAGAGTATGTTATAGTCGGGCTTGACCGACTTTTTTTCTTGTTAAATAATGATTTTTTTGGGCAGCATATGTGGTTAAAGTGTGTACTCAGTTTCACAAGGAGGGTATCTTTAATTATGTATTTCTTTATGGTGTTCTTAAGTGGAAGAGTTAATATGAAACTGTGAAATAATCTGGGACATTATTAAAGAATTGTGCAGAAATGGAATTACAAACTTCTTTGACCAAGCGAAATACAAGTTTTAATAACTCAAGCACTTATGACACCTTTAATCAAACGCCACTGGTCTCCTGTTTCCATAGGCACGGAAGGATTTTAGAACGAAAATAATAAATAATCATCAAGTAGAACTTTCTTCGTTTTGAAATATGTATTAGCAGAATTTAAGCAAACAACAAGCGCACTGCAAAGTGTTCTTAAAAGAGAACGGTTACACTCAAATTGTTTAATATTCTGGTATCACCCGCACTTTCTCTCATTATTTGGGCACACTGGACTTTTTTGAAGCAGCTGTAAGCAGCCAATCGACACAATCTAAATCAAATCTACATCACTTTTAGAAATACTGCCACATTTCTACTGTTTAAAAACTTATTTCTAAAAAACATTTCAAATAATCTTGATACACTTTTCCCAGGCTAGTCGGGCTAAGTCAACTATAGATATCGCATATCAATTTCCTTAATTCTGGTTTAATATTCAAGTCAATTTCTGTAAGCCCCATTCGCCCGGTTAACTTCCTATCACGCGGATTCCCCATAAAAATGCAAATAAACAAATATTCAAAAACGTTTGCCACAGCAACTTTAGGTTTAGATTTCCCCAAAGTCCCGCCCAAAAACAAATAAAAATCCAGGTCAAGGCACACAATGTTCCACAAAAACTAGCACAGAAAATTCTACCTCTTTTATTTGCTGTTAATAAATTTATCCGACAAAATTCATGCGTCGATATTTAGCTCCATTTGAGACTTTTGTATTGAAATTGAATATTCGCTGAAGTCACCCCCGGCAAAAATGGGGTGGCGCCCGGCAAGTGGGGGCAACCACCAGAGTTAAATCAATCACTTAACTATTTTCCATACACTTTTCAGTGCAATTTATTTGTCAAAAAAATGAAATACGAAATCAAATGGAATAAATGGAAAAACAATTGTGCCTGCGGCCGCAAATGAAGCAAAAAAGCGATTAAGAAATATCTACGGTATGCATAAATATTTCATTTTGATTGGGATGTTAGCTGTACCCATTACAAATGGGGGGAAGAAGTGTACTCCCAAGGAAATGGTGGAACTTGGTCCAATTAAAGGCATTTCTGACTTCTAATGTTGTGGGTAGGCAGCATTTTGTTGTGCCTTCTTGGCCTGCACTCTCAGTAATCCCTCTAGAACGTAGAATAGTTGGTACTTTATAGTCGGAACACTCCACCATAGTGCTCATGCAACAGCAAACCGGGTTGGTTGTTTCTCTTTGAAGTTTTTTATACATTATTTTTGGAAAATATGTTCGATTTTTTGGCTATTCTTTTAACTATTCTATTCTATTCTATTATTTTTTTTGAACTGTTGCCTTTACCGGGCAACGAGGCGACTTTCCATCAAAATTGTTTGTGATAAAAAATTCTTGTTTCAATATTTTCCAATTATTTGCATTTCCCCATCAGCCATGTAAATTCTTTAAGCCATTGCACACAATAAATTCAGCCAGGCTTCTACCTTTCCTCTGTTGCCAAAGCATTGGCAAATTTATCAAAAATTATTCGCTATCGAAATTTCGATTCCATGTTAAATGCAAATTTGGCAACATGTTCATTTTGCTTTCGATTCACATTTGCTGTTTGCAAAATATTTCACATTTGTATTGTATATTTCCTTAAAAACTGCAAAATTTTGATTTCATATTTTACAGTTTGGGAGTTCAACGCGAGTTCGTTCCATGCCACTGAATTGATTGCGAGTACATGAGAGATTTATCTGCATGGCATGCGATTTTGTTGCGCTGGCTGCTGTGCGTCTGTGTTCGTTTATTAAAAATCATTGGAAATCATTAGAAAATAAAGTGCGCAGTCCCTTGGGCTAAAATTAGCCCACCGAATTGTGTAGTTTTTTTTTTTTGCAGTTTTGCCAGAAGGGTGCGAAAATGGGAAAGAGATATGCAAACATTCTGTTTAAAATGCAACGAATTTATGACACTCTACTCTTTGTATACATAGCCGGGCTAAAAGCAATCCAAAACGATTTCATAATTAACTCATTCACTGATCCCTTGAGTACGGATCTTTGAGTTCCGAAAATCTTGTCTTGATGAAAACAGAGTGTTATCTAGAGAAGATAACATTTTAGTACCAAAATAATATGAAGAGGTGTTTGAATGTAGCTGGCGTGGACTAGAGTTTTGTTTATATTATTGTTTAGGATAATTTCGCTGAAGAAAGGTTTGCCAAATTCCAAGTAGTTTAGCCGTTTCTGCCAAAAAACATAAGAAAAACGACATTTTTTGATATTTTTTAAATCCAAACTACAACTATCATTCCTATCATTCAAAATCCTTAGAAGAATGTCCAATCTTTATTATGTCGGATTACCATGATTCGTCTATAAGTTGCTAGAGGAATGACATTCGAAAAGTGAGAATGTCGGCTAGAAAAGAATACGTTGCATGCATCTTTATTACCCTATTTATCATATCCTTTTAGTTAGGCTCAGACCTGAATCATAGCTGAATCAACCCCGAAATGGAAGGGCTGGAAAATTCAGTACCGAATCGTAGAACTGTATGGATTAAATTAGAAAAAAAACTCACTAAGTTTGAATTAAGGTAAAGAAGTACCACAGAAACTGAATATATTGTCTACTAAAGGAAATATACAGATTGTTGAAGATCGACGGGCAATTGCAAAAGACTTACAGTTTTACATGTTGTTAAAATTTCGTCGTCATCCTTAAATGTATGTAGAGGGTCGAAGGAAATGTTTAAAAATTATTTTCGGGGAACGATTCAAATTCCCAAACTAATTAAAATTGGCTAGAGGAGGGGGAGTCCCTTCCCGTTAAAAGTCGTCAGTGAACTGAACCGAACCGAACCGTTTTAGTTTGTGGTTTTCGGTTCGGTTCAGCAAATTCTGAAAGGAAGCCAGTTCGGTTTGCGGTTCGGTTCACCAGCTGGAATAAGCGGTTCGGTTCAGAACCGGTTTGCATCCCTGGGCAAAATTTGAAACAAACTTGATCTGACTGCAGACAATACTAGTCTTCATTTAAAATTTGGTGGGTCTAGCTTTTCTAGTCTCTGAGATCTGGGTGTTCATACAGACGGACATGGTTATATCGACTAGACTATTGATGCTGATCAAAAATATATATACTTTATGGGGTTGCAGATGCTTCCTTCTGCCTGTTTCATACCTTTGCACGACTTTAGCATACCCTTTTTACTCTTCTAGTAACGGGTATAAAAGTTTCAAACAATTAATAACAATTCCTGATTATGATATTTCCGTATTCGCAATATTTACTTGGAATGACCATTATAAGTGATTAAGAAGTGTTATTAAAAACAATTTCTTCTGCAAATACTTGAGTAATTGTACCTGCAAATTGAAATTAAATAGTACTTATACTCAATAATCCCCAGGTACAATTATTTAAGTAATTGTTATAGTAATTAAAAATTTGAAAAGCCTTTGTGTTGGAATTGTTTTTCCATTATCTAAATAATGGGGATTATTGTAATGAAAAGTAATCAAATACGAGAAGGGATGATTACATTACAGCTTTGCTTGAAACTCTGTTTTGGAAGAAGGGTACACCAATTCGCTAAAATGAGTTTTCACGACTTCTGAAAGTACACCCACCCAGAAATCAGCTGTTTAATATTAACTGCAAAATCTTCATTTGATCCGTTTGGTTTGAAACTCGCTTTGTAAGAATAGTTTGTAAAATTGATTGTGTTTTGATTTTGTAGGGAAAAATTTCTGAAGGTAACCTTAACTTATTATAAGGATAGTATACAAAATAGCTTAACTCGGTTTGTGAGAGTAGCATGAAATAGCGTGAAACATTTTTCAGTGTGATTTTTCGATGATGGAGCATTTAGCCCAGGAGTACAAATTCTGGACAGCTCCAGCTCTGGGTTTGTATAAATTGTAAGCAAAATAATAAGAGATTTTCGGTGTAAAAATATTTGAAATATTTCGTATGGCACAAACAAACTTTAGTTTGTACCGATCTCAGCAAATTTGGGTTCGTAAGCAAGTATAAGCTCTGCAAGTAGAATGGCCATTCTATCACCAATGAGATGCACCACAGACAATGTGTTCTATGATATGTTAAGCTAAGCACAAAACTTACAATTTTTCTTTAAAAACTGTTGAATTTTTGTATTTTCTTTTCTTTTAAATAAGCTCTGTTCACCTTTGCAATACGGTCAGGAAAAGCTCTTCCTTCATTTGTTGTTATTTTTCAATCTAACAACTTTTGTTTATATATTTCAAAAGCAGCGAAGGCTTATAGTTATTTTCCCTACTCATTTTATTTAAAAAAATCAATTTCAGGCCTATTTTTTGGGAGATATTTAAACCAAACCGCGCATTTTTAACCTAAAGTATACATTTCACCTAAGTGCCACATTGCCCTTGAGTGGCAAAGTTCCTCATCGGCTGGCTAAACTTTGTGTCGCCTAGAGCACAAACAAAATATGTTGTTTACCTTTTAGCGGCGGCGACAAAAATCAAATCAAAAAGCAAAACATGCACCGCCTGCTCAGTCGCAGTTCAAACACCCTAAAGCCAGCTGAGAATCCCCCAAAGACTTTGCCGAATGCGACCTTAGCATAAAGTTGCCAGCCAGCCTTCTGCTGGTGCTGCTGCCGCTGATGATGTTGCTGGGTGTTATGCTAAATTTAAAACATGTTGCGGTGGAGATTAGAATATGATGAAGATGATGACGAGGAGGGGCGCCTGTCGGAGCTGCGACATGTTTGCTCATATGCGAGACATTTACATGCCAACATCTGGCGTGGCATATCACACGCGTGCGCGCTTTAATTAGCTCCCCGACGAGGGAACTGCCAGCAAAATAGGGGGGAGGGAGGGGAGGGTAGGCAGGACTGGTTGAATGTTTACGCATGCAGCTTGCATTTTCGTCTCAGTGAGTCTCTGTTTACTTTAGCCAGCCCCCGAGGGCACTTTTGTTTATGTGTGTTTAGCCATTTACACATTTCCACATTTCCAATTGCCAAAATGCTACGCAAATGTTGATTATTCGGGGAAATTGTTCAATAGCCACACTCTGACAATGACTACAAATCAAATTTACAAACACTATTGCCAAAATGCCAAAGTCAAAACTACGCAGAATCTCCCAAATCTCTGGATGAGAAATGTGTGTAAATTACATTTTGGTAAGCGTATATGCCAGGTGGCTAGCTTTGAGATGAGGATGCAACCGCAAACATACACAGATACCCAGGCGCACCCACACACACACACACACACACACACACACTCACATTCGAGTGAAACATGCAGAAGGAAAATGCATTTCATTTTAGTTTCTGAGATATAAACTGACCAGTACCAAGTAACTCAAGCGGGCCACATTAAGTCAGCAAATTTTTCAGAAGAAATTAATATGGAAACTCAATTGAGAGCAAATAAATTTGGCTATTAGATGAAATTATCGAAAATGCATGCGAGAGTGGTTTAAGAACTAAAAAGCTCCAAAAGGTGAATCTCTTTAATGTTCGATTGAATTCTCGAAGCCGACTTTTAACTATTGAAAGTAATAGAGTATTCCAAATCTTACAAAATAAAAGTGCTTAAGTTGTATTTTCAAATGTCTCATATCTTATAAAGGTTTCTCAAATGAGATATCAGACAGTTGTAATAGTCTATCTAAGAAGCACAAAAATATATGAAATGGTGCATGAGCTGTAGGCTATATGAGTTCTCTTGTAGGTTTTAATATCCGTGACTCGTAGAGTAAAAAGGGTATACTTAAGTCGTGCAAATGTATGTAGCAGGCAGAAGGAAGCAACTCCGATATCATAAAGTATATATATATTCTTCATCAGCATCAACAGCCGTGTCGATATAGCCATGTCCGTCTGTCCGTCCGTCTTTTTGAACATCTAGCAACAACATCCACAACAAAAAATGTTGAATATCTCCTACAATTTGTAAGCTATCGAGCTCAGATTTTACAGTATATGTGCATGTGGCCAATATGTACATTGTACAATCTCACAAATTTTTATAAAGATCGGATAATAAATGGCAGAGTTAAAAAAACGTTGCATACTTATCTGAGCCGCATGAGGTTATTAAACACTAATTGCCTTGAGTAACGGGTATTTCGAAGTCGGGCAGGGCCGACTTTAACTGACGCTCTCGTTTTGTTTTGAATTTAGAACAAAATGAATTTCGGCCTCGAACTTGCAGTAACCCATTTTCGACTCTGTAAGTGAGGTTTTTAACATCGAAATCAAAAATATATTCATACACTTTCCTCACAAGCTGAGTTTCAAGTCAATGTGATGTGTGTTAGTTATTTCCAATCAGAATTTTCCTGGACTTCTCACACCCTAGGAAATTACATTTCAATTTATTTTAAATACTTTACTCACAAATGAATGATGAAAGCGGGTTTATAAGCATGAGGATTTTTCCGTCAGTTTTCAGTGTATTATCAAATTTCATGCCTTCCCCCAAAAATATATACTTAGTGTGACCAGACTATTACAAACTGATTTTCGAGTGTATTGGGTGAAAAGTGGTTTTTAGCATGCTCAATTTCTGGGGGTTTTTCGACATCGGACGACCACATCACAATCTAAAAAATATAAGATATTCCAGAGCTTTCATTAATACTTTTTTAGAGGGTGAGTTTACCAAAATCGGGGAAATAAGTGTCCAACTATTTCGCTTGCAGTCAATCGAATTCATTTTTTCCCATACATACTTTTCCGTCGCTTTTCCTAAGTAAGTGTCCACTTTTACTACAAATGGAAACTGTTGTTAAAATTTCTGGTTTCTATCTGTCACCGTGCCGATCCAGTTTTCAGTGGATCATTGAAGACACCATCTTATTTCAATAACTAAATAGGAGAAAACGCCGGCTTAAAAAACCTGATAAATCTTGATTGAACGAAGACGAAGCTATCTTATGAAATGAGTACTGAAGTCCAAAAACTAGGACTTTTATTTGAAATATCTTCATTTGGTTAGCTCTTAAAGTATTCTCTTGGTATTCAGATTTTAGAAGTTACTAACTCAACTTATGTTAACTATACACTCAGAGAAAAAATAGAGAATTTCATACTTGGATCAAGAATTTTCGAGATCAATGGTTCGATAAGAGTGAAAATTCTCGATCCAATAGCGAAATTCTTGATCCAAGTATGAATTTTTGATCCCGGTTTTCTTGATCCAAGAGCTTCAAGACTTGATCCAAGTACGAATCAGTCTCAAATCAAGCACAAGAGTTCTTGGATCAAGTGCTAAACATACTCATTTTCAAGATTGCTCAATTTTGAATCAATGTTCTTCCTATTATCAAGAGCTCATCACCTTCAAGAGTAAGATCGTGTATTCTTAAATCAAGAGCTTCATAGATTCCAACCATACAACAATTCAATATCAGTAAATTTTTCCATTTTGCTTAAATTTATTTAATGAAAAACTAATTGTTGAGCCATGTTGCAACTTTAAGTCGGCTTGAGGAATACACACCTCAAAGCAGCATCAGTCCTTCTGTGTCAACTATTCGTCGAACAGAGGTCTCTCCATGCCAGCAATGCCATAACAGGTTGGGAATTCCAAAGCAACATGAGTGCAAAAATCCATTACGCTTTCCGCTCGATAGCTTCCCCACACCCCTCTCCCATAAAATACAAAACTGTAAGTGCAGACTCAAAGTTATTCTCTCAAATGTGCTTGCTCTCCTCTCTCAGTTTCTATACCTCACTTCCCTCGCCTAAAAGCACCAAGCTAAGAACGTATTTAGCTCGACATCAAGAGCGAAATTCTTGAAAATTTAAGAACGAATAAATATTTTTTCAAGAGCGTTTGTTCTTAAGTTATTCGTTCTACTTTTTTCTGGGTGTATATATTAGATAAACCTGGTAAGATTTACAAAATGTGCCTAATAATTAAATATTGCAAAGCTTGCCAAAGTATTTCATCCTTAAATTTAGCCAAATTAATCAGTTCGACCAAACTTCAAGAATTTTAACCTAAATTCAGCTTGTGGATTATGCCAAACAATATAATATTAATTAGGCCAATGAGCTAGCAGCCAATTTGGGGATTTAGAAAATAATTTTTAATGACATCTAAAGGATTAAGTTCCCATTTAATTTTCATAGAAAAAGCACACATCAGCAATTACTTTTTATTACACCCTCGTAGTAGACGCATAAGCTTGATCTCAGACAAGCGACATTGATGGATTTATGCAGACTTCCATCCACAAAAATGTGTCAAACATTCAATTCCAAAAAATCAATCAACTTTAAACGCAAATTCATTCCATTTAAAATCCTTCGTGGCGCCATAAGCGCCTCTTAAAGCCACCTAAGAGCATCTTTAACCAATTGACCAAGATTCACAGACAAGAACTTCGACTTTTATACAAACTTACAACTTGCTGCTGAATACTCCATGACTGCATTTCAGTCGTTCGTTTTTCCATTCTTTAACGCAGTCTCTTCAGACTTAAGCTGCAAAGCGGCCATTAGTCGGCTATCAGGACAATGCGTTAGCTTGGCTGTCATTCGAGGACAAAATGATGCTCACGCACAACGTAAGAGACAAACATTGAAAAGGCTGTGCCCGAATGGCGGAGCCGCAGCGAATCCACTGAAGGACTTCTTGGGTGCTGACTAACGGTATGCAAACTGCATTGCCACTTAGTGGAAGCCACTTGAGTTTGCAAAAATGGTGATTGTAGAGACATGAGCCAGGCCATCGAGACGGGACTTCTTCATGTTTATTATTAACGGTTTTAATTAAGAAAAGTCTGAGTATTAAATTTATATGACAAGGCAGCAGCTGTTGCAGTAACGATTTTAATATATTTGCGTAGGCTTTAAATCCGGGAAGTTTGGTCTTCCAAGTGTTGAAGGATGAGTCATTGCCTAATGACTTCACAACAGTCATCGAGGGCGTGTGTCGTCTCACCCACCTTAATGTGTCAATATGTTGAAACGGAATGGTTGAGCCATTTTCTTGCATATGCCAACCTGTTCATTAGACCGCTTATGTACAGCAAAAGCAATTTTTCTGCCATTATATTCGGCCTGTTCTGCTTCGGGCCAAACTAACTTGCCACAATGTTGCTTAACCTTGTTGTTAGAGTATTAAGCATTCACTGTTAAATCATCCTCTGGCAAGTCATGTGAGTTTCAATGAGCCTCCAGCTTGCGTGCTAATTATGCCAAAACAGCCATCTACGTATGTGAATTCCATAGTTGGCCACACAGCTGAGTAGTCCTCTTGGGTGCTCACCCAAAGTGTGGTTTGTTATTATAACTTCTCGCATTAATGCTCATATTTTGAGCGCTGGCCGGCCAGACAGGCCAGGCCAACACTGTACAGCAGCCGCTTCTACGGGTCATTAGCTTTCAATTAGTTATTGTTAATTTGTCGTTTGTCATTGGGAGAACTGGATGCAATATGCTGAAACACACACACAGAGAGAGAGAGAGAGAGAGAGAGAGAGAGAGGCAGAGGCTTTTGTGGTGTTGCATATTTCAGTGCGATGTGTGGCAAAGATTAAGAGGAGGCTGTGATATTAATTAGGGCAGCCAAATTGTGGAGGTTTTCATTTTGTGGTCTACGTGCTGGATAGTGTCATAATTGCTTTGACCTGAATATTGATTTGGGGGGAAATGTAAATAGTTATTAAATAAGACAAATCAGGGAGAGCAAAATTAGTCCATGTAAGTCTAAATTGAAATTATTGCCACAGCTCACAAATATGATATTAATTTATAAATAACAAAGTCGGTGTAGCATGTGTTTGTCTACCTTTCCAAATTCTACACTCAGAAGAAAGACAAGAACTTTTTACTTGAATTAAGTACAAATATTGCCAACAGGTGAGGTAAGTACAAAATGATTGATACAAGAACAGAACTCTTATTTCAAGTACTGTTTCGGAATCTGTTAGGTACATTTTGAACTCCTTTAAAACCTTATTGAAAATACTTTTGGGCTATAATAGTCTTGAGTCAATTCCGATTAATATCCAAGTATCTTTCTTAAGGACCAAAAATTTCTTACGTCAAACATTCTAGAAAGAAAATAACAGAGCTTTAAAGAAGTACCAAATGTGGGATTTGGGATTGAAGGACATTAAGAAGTGCCCTTTTGGCTTATACAACAACGACACTTATTGCATCTGCCAAAGTTAGTTGCAGTACTCGCTCTCTCTCTCTCTTCGTTGTGTATCTCTCTGTCAATCGTATCCAAATAAAAACTATGGTTTGCCCATAAAATTCTGATGTTATTCCCATATTGTTCTTAAAACATGATCTTCGTATCGAATGAAATACATAACGGGTCACCTTTAGTAGCTGTTGGCGCCATCTGTGAAGCTACTAGACTGAGATAAAAACCAATCGATAACCTAGACTAAAAATCTACTTTTCGAGAAGAATCCAGCTTAAAAAAAAAGGTTCAAAAAAATTCGATCTAAGATTGAAAATCAATCTGAAAATCAAAACTAACTATATTTATCTCGTTTTACTTATCAACCCTCCTACAGTTTTCTGTTTCAGAAATAGGAAATTTAGTAAGAATGGAAACAAATTTTTCAATTGAGGAAAGTTAGCCTCGGCTCGGCCGAAGTTTGTATACCCTTACAGCGCTTATACCCTAAATAATTTTAAGGATATTTCCATTGAACACAAAATAGTTTTTCTCACTAAGACTACTTTTTGGTCTCTACTTTTCTATGACAGCTTTACTATATAGATGTCCGATTTCGACCAAACTTAGTGGAATCATGGAAAAGCATTGCAGACTAAAAAACACAAAGTTTGGAGGCAATTTATTTGTAAACAAAAAAGTTTTTCTTACTAAAACTAGTTTCTCGACTGATCATTCCTATGGCAAGTATAACCAATGGTCTTTCGATTTTGACAAAACTTTAAAGAACTGTGTGAAAGCTTATGAAATAAATATATGCCAATTTTAGAGAGGTTGACATTGAAAACCAAAAAGTTTTTCCTACTAAGTCTACTTTTCAAATCATACTTTTCTATGGCAGCTATACTATATAGATGTCCGAATTGAACCAAACTTGTCAGAATCATGGAGAAGCATAGTAGACTAGTATGTACAGAGTCTGGAGACTTTTGCATCAAAAATAAAAAAGTTTTTCTCACTAGAACTAGTTTTTCGACCGATCGTTCATATGGCAGCTATATGTTACAGTCATCCGATTCGGCCGGTTCCGACAAATGGGCAGCGTATTTGTAACAGAAGACTTAGGAGACTTAGAAGATGTAGGAGATAGGATAGAAACAGACGGACAAGGCTAAATCAGCTCAGCTCGTTTTAATGATCAAGAAAATATATACTTTATACGTTACAAACATCCGGACAATTTTAATAAACACTCTGCAAGCGTAAGCAAATTGTATTTTTTCATCATAAAGTAGAGTATAAACGATCTTTATTCAAGATTGTATAACTAAGAGATAAATTAAGAGTACAATTGTGAGTTGAGATTTTTCCAGCTTAGTGCGTTTTTGTTTCGAGAATATAATATTGTCTTTAAAATGATTCTTTCGTTCACAGTAAGGCCATGAAAAAGCTTTTTTAACTTTGCCGATCGGATTCGGCGTTAAACTGCAGGTCGCAGGTAGAAGCGCACACAAGCCAAGAGATTGAGAGAAGCTTGGCTTAGCCCTTTGCGAACGATAAATGGTCCTTTGCCCCGATGTAGCATTTGCTCACTACTCCAATAGAAAAACTTTGGTCCAATTTGAAAAAAAAAACACACAAACATCGAATGTTTGAACTTGAATTTCACTAGGGAGTTTGCGTAATTCAACAAAAGCATAAGTCAGGAGGCGATGGGCAAGGTTTCTGTAAATGAACTAAATTCTGAACTTGAAAATTTTCGGTATAAACACCTTGAATCAGAGCAAGATCACCTAATGCTTGCGTAATAACCAATACAAATGAAAAAGTGTGTAACAACGATCTAGAAAGCCGGATATTGCCTTTTTCTGTCTGATGATAACGCAATCATTCGACGCACAACATCCTATATTACGTATACAAGTGCAGGATAATGCGTAGTCGTGGTCATTTCTGCAGAGGCAAAGAAGAGACAGAGAAGAGAGACGCGTACGAAGTTGTTGTTAAAATTTTGCTATGCGCAGGCCGTAACGCAACAACAAATGCGGCTGATGCGGACAGCTTGCGGGCATCCAAGCTTTAAAGTGAAACCAAAAGCATATCCAGAATTACAGTTTCTCGGACATGATGGTTATTTTGTCCGATTTTAACAGCATTAAGTCGTACTTTACTTCACATCAACAGTCGAGTTGATATCCCATGTTTGTCCGCCCGTATGAAAAGAGAGATCTTAGAGATGGGAAGAGATAGAGGGTTGCAACTTATGAAACAAAAGTTTCTTGCAGTTGCAGGCAGATGAAGTTTATTTGAAATTTTCACTACATAAGGACACAATAAATCAAAACTGGTCGCATTGCCGCATTTCTCCAACCACAAATGCAATAACATTCAATCGCAAGTTGATCTTGATGCATGCAGATGTTTATGTTTATAAATGGAAAATACCTCTATTACCCAGTCATTTCCAAACAATCACGCATTCTTTATCTGACTCATTTGTCTGATCTCATCGGTCGATTGCTTTCTATTCAATTCTATTCTATTGAATTGATTCATTTATTAAGTAAACTGGCTGAAATTTTTGACAGCAATTCCGTTAGCGAAGATATTAATGAAACGGAGAATACTAATATGAAAGCCATCTGCTTGTTTACATAAATGGGTAGATGTTTTTGCATTTCATGGTATTTTATTTAACAAATTTTGTATTCTCACGTCTGCGGTTTTACCGCTCTTTAGCGCAATTTATACAACCAGAAGTGTTTTCTCCTGGGCGACAAGTCATAGTCATGATGCTACCCATCCACACACGCACCCGCACGCACACTCTCACTTGTACCAACGCACATTGGGACAATGTACCGTAAACATTGGCCAAAAATTTCGGGGGAAGTTCCAAATGTAATTCTGCTTTTTAGAGTTGGATGAAAATTGTGAAAAAGTGGTTCGATTGAATGAAAAATCCTTCTCATCTTATGTGGCAGAAAATGTCAATACCTGTCTAAAACATGTACTTTAGGCTTCCATTTGATTTGATGCACATTCAAAGACTTCATTATTTAAGATTCTTAAAAAGAATATTTGACTTATTTTATAAGGGAATTAAAGTTTCATCTACCTCTTCCCACTGTAAAATGCGTTGCCAACAAAATTGCTACACTTGCGGGCTGGTTGTGTCAGCCCTCGTCTGCACGCGTGTAGATGAAATTTTTGTTTATTTTTGGTACGCGCGTGGCAAGTGCAGCTAGTAAATGTGGCATGCCACCAGGCAGCAGCTTCTGATGGAGGCACGTACCACTCGCAATTGCCGACCCTGCAGCTAAATGCAAAGACGGGCAAAGTGAGCGAAAAGATGTTCAAGTGAAGTCAGCGCTGGGGGCAATAGGGTTGTGCACTTGTTGTCATCATCATCGTCAGGAGCAACAGTGGGAAACTGCTGCATAAATAAAATTGGCCGGGGGGGGGAGGGCAAAGGAGAGCCGACATAGTTGCTCCACACTGGCACTGACTGACGATGATGACGTTGATTATGTTGCAAAGACAACAAAAACCACCCCTCGAGGCAGTCTGATTGACTGGCAAAACAGAAACTGGTTGTTTCCCCACATGATTGATGTGCGCCAGCTCAATCTAAATTCAAATCAAAGTGAACAGATTATGCTAATACAAAAAGCGTCCAAAAGCGGACACTTCATGTATGTGAATCAACAGTTTAACGGGGCACTCCAGCCTCGAAGTCTCCTCTCATATTCTTTACGCCGGATGAAAAATTGCATTTTAATTAAAAACGCTCAAGTGCACTTAAGTGTGTGCTTTTCAGCCACGTCAACAATCAGAGACGGCCAAGCAAGTGCACACCTACTACAGCAGCAACAAAGAAAGCAGCCGCAACAACAACAACAACAACAATTGAGTCCACAATAGCCCCCCATGTGTCAGAAAGAAGAGCACTGCAAGAAGTTCAGGGTTAATAACTAAAGTCGATCACTGAATACACTTTGTGGGGTAAAGTCTTTTCTTTGCTCTCAGCAATGATTCCGCCAGCCATTAAAATCGAAATAAAATTTAAAAAATATATTTTTGAAACACTTGAATGGGACAAGAAGTAACCAGCCGATCAGCGCGGTGCGATAGCTTTACAACTGATAGACTAGCTAGCGCAGAATTGTGAACTAAAAAGTTAAAGTTAAAGTCGGCCCTGCCAGACTCCGTTACTCAGGACAATTGGTGTTTAATAACCCCATGCGGCTCAGATAAGTATGCAACGTTTTTTTAACTCTGCCATTTATTATGCTATCTTTATGAAAATTGAGATTATAGATATTGGACATATATACACTACACTGCAAATTCTGAGCTCAATATCTAAAACAGTGTAGGATATATTCAATTTTCAATATTTTATATAGGCGGGAAGGGGCGTGGCCAAAATTTTGAATATACTTCATCTGCGTGCAGACAATACTGGTCCACATTTAACATTTGGTGGCTCTAGCTCTCCTAGTATCTGAGATCTGAAGTTCATACAGACCGACGGACAGGCGGACATGGCTATGCTCGATGCTGTTTCGAAACCAAATAGTAGGTTCGGTACGAGTAGTAGGTGGTTTTGTGAATCAATCTTGATCTACGTGCAGACAACACCAGTCAATATATAGGACTTTCTCGCCATTTCTCTCGCCATTTTAGTCTCTCACATCTGGGTGTGCTGTTCATAAACATATATTCAGTATGATTTCAGAGATGCTTACTTCTGTCTGTTACATACAATTGCATGATTTTAATATACCTTTTTACTCTAAAAGTATTGGGAAAAAAACTTATCCCTATAAATAAGAACTATAAGAACTTCAACTATCTGATCCTTTACTTTATTATGTGAAATCTTCGCTTAAAAAATATGTTGTATAATTTTTTTGGTCTTTTGTTCCATTTCATTGGTTAAAATGGAAAAGATCAAAAATATGTATTGTAAATATTATCGATGTTGAACCCTATCAATAGATGCTTTGCCAACATAGCATGCCTTCAAAATTTATTTTATATGACATAAACTTAAACAAAATGGAAAAAAAACTGATTTTAAAATTTTTGTTTGATTCGATTCTGTAAAGCTCTTGATTTAAGAGTAAACGATCTACTATAACTCTTAAATCTGATGATCTCTTGATACTAGAAAAGACACTCACGGTTTTCGACAGTGCTGTATGCTCTTGATTCAAGAATGAGCTCTTAATTCAAGAACTATTATGCTAGACATGAGATGATATTAAAGCTCTTGGATCAAATTTTCATACTTGGATCAAGAATTTCACTCTTGGTTCAAGAATTTTCGTTCCTTTCGAACTTCTGACAACGAACATTCTTGATCCAAGTGTGGGCGTTCTAGTGAAACTATACCAAAAAAGTGTTTGTAAATATAAAGATCTTAATCAAAAACCTGATGGGTTGAGGCAATTTCTCAATGAACGGTAAGTCGAATTTGGGAGACGAATGCTGAGCTTGTAGAGAAACGAGCAACCAACTTAAGCGCAGACTCATGATTGGTTCAAATATTCAACTATAGATAAGTCCCTATACAAATTCTCATCGATGGACCAACTGTTTTTTAAGTCTCTGCCAAGAAAGGCGGTCTATTTCCGTGATATAGCATAGCTCTGCTTGTTCTCCCTAATATATGTGTGAGTCTCAACCAGGTCCACAAGCAAATGTTCCTCAGCCACGAAAATGTTTTTCGATCTTGATTTTTTTGGAACTTTCACTTTTTATTCAACTATTTTCCAAAAACATGACCAGCATTAATTAAATTACACAACAAACATAGCCGATTCCTTTCGATAGGTTGCACGGTCTCTGATTAACATGTTTCAAAGAAGGGAATTTATCGTTATTAGGTGAAATTGTTGTTGAGCACCTGATTTCAGGTTAATTCGAACAACATATCTGGTCTGCTATTGCATTACTTCAACTTGAGAGAAATTGAGCGTTAATCATTTTGCTATAACATCAAACCGAACCAAAGATGTTTTCTTTCGCGTCTTACTGTTTGATTAAGCATTTTACAAAGTACACCGGCATTTCGACTTACTGCCTTTTTTGTCACACTTTGGCTTAGAATGATGGTGAAGTTTGGCTAGAAGTTCGGCTTGAAAAGTTCTTAATTGTCTATCCCCATATTTTAACCTTATTCGGATGAGTATTTCATTTTGAGTAACGAAGTGGCTTATGTTCACAAATACTTGGCTAATTACAAAGTTCACTCAACCACTGCAAATTTATTGTCATTATCATATAATTTAAGGGTATTTAATTTTTAGTGGAGTAAACTTCAGTATTTATCTATTTTTATACTCTGTACCGTAGGTACATAGAGTATTATAAGTTTGTGCAAAAGTATGTAACATCCAGAAGGAAGCATCTCCGACCCCATAAAGTATATATATTCTTGATCAGCATCAACAGCCGAGTCGATATAGCCATGTCCGTCTGTCCGTCTGTCTGTCCGTATGAACGCACAGATCTCAGAGATGGTAAGAGATAGAGGCTTGACATGTATGGGACATATGCTTCTAATGTCTGCAGGCAGATCAAGTTTATTTTCAATTTTGGCCACGCCCTCTCCCGCCCCCGCAATTCAGAAAAAAAATTCATATCTCCCACAGTTTTGAAGATAGATGGCTTGTTCCTTCTGGACATATTTAGTTAGGATAACTTATCGATCCGCCAAAGGAATGAAGAAGATCGGATGAACGGTTTTCGAGTTATGATCAAAAGAAATTTTCTTGGTACAGAGTATGTTATAGTTTTAATAACTTTTTTACACTAAAAATATTATAATAATAATTAATTTAATTATAATTTAATATTTTTATGATCAAAAATTGGAATATGAAAATTTTGATTTTTTAAAACCACTTTTAAGCCCCTATCTCTTCATTTAAGGGAGTTATGGGCGTTTAAAGATTTGGGAGGTTTAAATTACTGTAAAAAATTTTTTTAATAACTTTTTTACACAATTTTGAACAGCAGAAAAATATTTAAAAAATTGGCTATTGGCTTTCCGTTAAAAGACTGGTTTCCAGATGGGCTTAAAAACGCGAACAGAACTTAAAATCATTCCAAAAGTGTGTATATTATTCTTTGTTGCGATCTGGAATCCAGAATACAATTGAGACTCTACTTTTCTATGGGAGCTAGACCATATAGTTGTCCGATTTCAACCAAACTTTGTGGAATTATGGGAAAGCATAGCAAACTAAGAAATACATAGTTTGGAGGCGTTTCCATTGAAAACAAAAAAGTTTTCTAACTAAAACTACTTTTTAGACTCTACTTTTCTATGACAGCTATACTACATAGATGACCGATTTCGACCAAACTGGGTGGAATCATGTAAAAGCATAGCAAACTAAGAAATTTAAAGTTAAGAGGCGTTACCATTGAAAACAAAAAAGTTTTTCTCACTAAGACTACTTTGCAGACCACTTTTAAATGGAACGAAAAGTGTAAATAGTGGAGGCTTAAGATACCGACAAAAAAATATTATAATAATAATTGATTTAATTATAATTTAATATTTTTTTGATCAAAAATTGGAATATGAAAATTTTGATTTCTTAAAACCACTTTTAAGCCCCTATCTCTTCATTTAAGGGAGTTATGGGCGTTTAAAGATTTGGGAGGAATATGAAAATTTTGATTTTTTAAAACCACTTTTAAGCCCCTATCTCTTCATTTAAGGGAGTTATGGGCGTTTAAAGATTTGGGAGGAATATGAAAATTTTGATTTTTTAAAACCACTTTTAAGCCCCTATCTCTTCATTTAAGGGAGTTATGGGCGTTTAAAGATTTGGGAGGAATATGAAAATTTTGATTTTTTAAAACCACTTTTAAGCCCCTATCTCTTCATTTAAGGGAGTTATGGGCGTTTAAAGATTTGGGAGGAATATGAAAATTTTGATTTTTTAAAACCACTTTTAAGCCCCTATCTCTTCATTTAAGGGAGTTATGGGCGTTTAAAGATTTGGGAGGTTTAAATCACTGTAAAAAAATTTTTTAATAACTTTTTTACACAAAAAATATTGTAATAATAATTAATTTAATTATAATTTAATATTTTTTTGATCAAAAATTGGAATATGAAAATTTTGATTTCTTAAAACCACTTTTAAGCCCCTATCTCTTCATTTAAGGGAGTTATGGGCGTTTAAAGATTTGGGAGGAATATGAAAATTTTGATTTCTTAAAACCACTTTTAAGCCCCTATCTCTTCATTTAAGGGAGTTATGGGCGTTTAAAGATTTGGGAGGAATATGAAAATTTTGATTTTTTAAAACCACTTTTAAGCCCCTATCTCTTCATTTAAGGGAGTTATGGGCGTTTAAAGATTTGGGAGGAATATGAAAATTTTGATATTTTAAAACCACTTTTAAGCCCCTATCTCTTCATTTAAGGGAGTTATGGGCGTTTAAAGATTTGGGAGGTTTAAATTACTGTAAAAAATTTTTTTAATAACTTTTTTACACAAAAAATATTGTAATAATAATTAATTTAATTATAATTTAATATTTTTTTGATCAAAAATTGGAATATGAAAATTTTGATTTCTTAAAACCACTTTTAAGCCCCTATCTCTTCATTTAAGGGAGTTATGGGCGTTTAAAGATTTGGGAGGTTTAAATTATGTAAAAAATTTTTTTAATAACTTTTTTAACAAAAAATATTGTATAATAATTAATTTATTATAATTTAATATTTTTTTGATAAAAATTGGAATATGAAAATTTTGATTTCTTAAAACCACTTTTAAGCCCCTATCTCTTCATTTAAGGGAGTTATGGGCGTTTAAAGATTTGGGAGGAATATGAAAATTTTGATTTTTTAAAACCACTTTTAAGCCCCTATCTCTTCATTTAAGGGAGTTATGGGCGTTTTAAGATTTGGGAGGAATATGAAAATTTTGATTTATTAAAACCACTTTTAAGCCCCTATCTCTTCATTTAAGGGAGTTATGGGCGTTTAAAGATTTGGGAGGAATATGAAAATTTTGATTTTTTAAAACCACTTTTAAGCCCCTATCTCTTCATTTAAGGGAGTTATGGGCGTTTAAAGATTTGGGAGGAATATGAAAATTTTGATTTTGTAAAACCACTTTTAAGCCCCTATCTCTTCATTTAAGGGAGTTATGGGCGTTTAAAG